>WBMZ01002155.1:0-103946 GCA_013400975.1 Atrichornis clamosus | reverse complement strand
CTGTCCGGCTGCGAGAAGAGGGGTAGAAGTCCATGAGCCTGGTGAGTTCCTGGCCTCTGGCCAGGCTCAATCCAAAACACTGAGAAAGGTGGAAGGCAGATCAGGGGTGCCACGTAGCAGGATAAAAATAGCCAACAATTCACTTATTTTCTGTGTAAGGATTTAAGCAGCCAAATGGGGCCAACAAAGCAGACAGCAAGACAAGTTCCAATGACTGCTGCTCCTATTTGGTTAAGAAGCACTGTTGGTCCACCTGCACAAGTGGGCCTGAAGTCCAGTAGTTCAAACTGACTGCCTGAAATTGCAACACTCCTTATTGTCTCTTTTTCCTGAACTTGGAAAGAACAAATAGATTTTTGAAGATGGGATTTCCTGTGTAAGATTGTCATTTGATAACAGAATAAATACAATTTTAAGCTGCTCTGTAACACAGAACATAGCGCTAATGTGGTACAGACTCACCCTGTCAGCTAAAATTAGTTAGTCCACCTACATTTTTCAAAGATCATACTGGCTAGCTTTTGCATAGGATCACATATCATCTCTCACCCAGCAATTTGTGCAAAATCAGGATCACTTCCCTGTTGCACACTAGATAATTTGACAAGAACATGCTTTTTCATTCACACATGATCCAGGTGAAATTTTTGCTGCAGGGCAATTTGCTGATGCACTGAGTCAGTATGAATGGTTATGGAAACAAGGCCAATATTTTAATGATAAATTTCATATTTTCTTCTGCACTGCAATGAAAAAAAGATGCAAGATCCTGAGAATAAAAAGTATGAGAAACATGAGGAGAATGTGATAAGCACATTGTCAGGCACTCTAGAAATTACTTCTGCCTGGGACTGTGCAAATAACTAATTTCTCTGTTTGGTTTCTGAATTGCAAGTAAAAAAACCCCAGAAAACTGTTATCCATTACCAAAACAAAGTCCAACATGGTTTACTTTATGCAAACCTATAGCAATTTTTTCCCTTTCTTCATAAGTGCTTGAAATTAAACACAGCAGACAAAACCACTTGAGGGTTTCTGTATATGTAATCTTTTTACTCAAAGGTACAGGAGGTAGTACACATATTCAAAATGTGTAACGTCTAGATTAAATTGTTTTGAAGGGGAATCTGAATGCAGCAGGGAATTAGAATCCAAGACACCCTAAGCAGCAGTTCAAAGTATTCTGCACTGAGACTCATGGTACTTTTTGTTGATACCTTTTACATTTCTATGAATAGTTATTAATCAAATCTCTGACTCAGTGGTGACCCAGTTACTAAATGCAACATTGAGGACACTGCCCTAAATTATAGAAGGCACTTGGAATGCAGACACATATGCATGCAGACATTTGCACACACAATTCATCATTGCATAAGGAAAATTTAGCTAGCTGCAGATGATCTGGTGAACATGTACAGAAGCGCTGCAGAGCATCCCCAAAGTGCTAGTCTGTCTCCTAGAACCAGCATTACTGCAGTAGCATGGTGCTGAACAATCCTCCCTCTCAGTAAAGCTGATTAGTCTAGTTGAAGTGGCAGGCTCCTGGTCCTGAAGCTAGACAGAGAGCTGGCTGTCTCAGTCCCCTGCCTCCTAACTCTTTATTTTTTAAGAGTTTTTTCAGTTTCTTATATTAAATAAAAATTAATTTCATGCATCATAGTGAAGTATACAACTTATTTCATGAAAGACAGGTGCCACTAATAAATAACATTTCTCCAGTTGCAATGGTTTAAAAAACTAGATGTGGTTTCACTATTAGTTTTTAAGATAGCAAATCCCCCCATCCTGGAGATTTTCTCCAGTGGATTTTCCAGCATCATTTCTAATTGTGAGGCAATACAAATGCAACATTTAGGAGGGAAAGAAATAGCTAAACAAGTGGCTTGAAAGATGGTCTTTATTTTGCAAGCATATTTGCATGTACTTATGCAATTAAATAACCAGTGAAGATATCTAAGCTGGTTTTGTGGGCTTTGAAGGTTTGCATGAAGTCAAATGTTCTTCCAGCCTGCCTTATGTGAAAGCAACAGGCACTTTTCACATCAGTCTGTGCTACAGCAAGTGCATTTCGCCAACGGAAATTATACGCCTTATCCACAAATTCAATGCATGAATATGCATAAAAATATTCTTATTGTAAGGGCAAGGAATGGTGCGAAAGGGATTAAGATTCATTACAATGTTGGCAAGATTGGGATAGGAAAATACTTCTGTACATCAGGAGAGAAAACAGACTAGAGGTGTTCAACTTGGAAACTGAGATGAGGCGGGTTATAAAAGAAGTCTATAGTGTTGTGAGTGTCATGGAAGAGGTTACTGTAGGATGATTACTAATGTCACAAAACAAGAGCTGGACAGCACCCAATCAATTCATCAGAGAACAAGTCCATGACAAATAAAAGGAAGTTCTGTTTCACACAGTGCATAATTAGACTATTAATTAGTATATAGAGTGATGACCACAAAACTATGAGGACAACAAAACTATACACATGCTGGAAGCGACACTGGGAAAATGGGAGTCTACAGGTCTTTCAAGGCAGTGGTGCGGTTGCTTGTCAAGTTAAGATGGCCTCAGAACTACAATGGTATCACTTCTGTGGAGCACAGCTCCACTTCAGGAGCCACTTCGTCCAGAATTAATACATGGTGAGACACATTTTCCTTATTCATATCCCCTCTTAATCAGGTGGCAAGCAGTCTCAATCAGCAGCAAACTCCTTCTTTTTCTACACCAATGCATCCCCCACTCCCCACCTCTGCTTGCTTCTTTATTTCTTACTCGGGAAGGGGTGAAGTACTGCCTAGAAGATCAGCTGCGATGTTGAACGCTGGGAATCCTCCAAGGAGCTAGGTAACAATGCTTTTTTTTTGTATGGGCGTAGGATGATCTAGAATTAAGGAAGTGGACACAGAGAGATGGTACAGTGGGAGTGAGAGGAAGTGCTCAGGTGCTCTGACTGAACAGGAACAGAAAAAGCACAATTCCGGGGAACAGCACCCACCTCAAAAAAATTATTCTTAGCTGTTTGCCCTGCAGAGGATGGCTTGCTGCTGAGATGTATAGATAACAAGAGAAGAAGCTTATCTCAAATGAATTATTATAATTAGTTGCACATTATCTAAAACTTACTTGGTTCCTGGCCTTTACTTCTGGTGGAATTGCAGTCTAACATTCAGTAATGTAGCAAATGGATAATGCCACCATCAAAGCCAGTTATTCATTGTGGCCACAGAGAACAGATAACAGAGTGAGCATTACACTGAATTTTAAAATAAATAGAGTCTGTCCCCTTCCCTACTCCCCAGCAACACTTCAAAGCCTACTTGCATGAGTCCAAAAATGCTACAATATGAGATATTTACTCTTGCTCATAAAAATAGATTTGCCAAAATTACCACATGGGACTAATATTACAAATGCATCTCATGAGGAGAATTCACCGTAAGTAGGACACAGAGCAAGAAATCTCACAGTTTCAGCTGTTGTATCTGTCTCACACAGTCAACATTTTAACTCCAGAAAGATGTGTATGTTCAAAAGCCAAGAACATGTTCTTTCCTTTCCAATTAGAGACTTGCACAGAAACACCAGGGAAAGGTTTTAGCATTTTAGATTACAATTCTCTGTGTTAAAGGGCTATGGTATTTAGGGCAGAGCATTTGGATAAGGCAAGAAAGTCTGATGGAAATATTCAGTCCTTTTCAACATGTAATGTTGATACTTCAGAGAACAAAAATACAGGAATGATCACAAAAATTGAACTAGGTCAGCAGCATTTCTTTTCCTCTCAAACACTCTTGAGTGTTGCCAGCTGGAAACTCAGGGTATATATGTCACAGCAACTACAGAATAATTTTGTAGCCTGCAATTGTGTCTCACCCTGGTTTTAGAGGTATGTTAATACAGAGTGAGAGCAGCCACAGGAAGTATTTTAGTGGTACTTCTGATGGCTAATTAGCATATTTCACTACTGTATTGAGTTTTACATTGTAGTGGATAAAGTTAATTTCATAGGTGCAGGAGAAAAGTCTCTGACCTGTACACTGCATTAGAAAAACATTGGCAGGATTATCTAGGTATACTATCAACAATAATGACATTTATGTGTAATGTTTCTGCTTTCTTGTGTTTCTCTATGCATGGATAATACATTAAAAAAGACAGATTGCTAATGTGCTAACAAGAGAAACACAAAAATCAATTTTGTTTTCATTTTGGATCCCAGAAGTAGGTTTTCAAAAGCACAAACAGCAGGCTTGTCTAAATCCCATGGAAATTCACTTATGGCACATTTATGCCTTTAAAAAATCTGCAGCTTTTGATCACAAAAGACCAGAATTACACTAAAGGCTTTGATCTTAATATCATTTTTACACAGCCAGCAAAGATACGCAGTTATTTAAAGAGATGTCTACTTATCACAGCATATGTTCAGGTCATAAAAACGCATTCACTTAATTCATAAGAAAGTACTTAAGGGCCTTCATTATTCCACACATAGGAATAGACTTGCTAGAGAAATTGCAAATGAGGGGAAGTAAAACTGTGTGAGGTACACAAGCTTTGAGGACCCTGACATCTTGTATGGCATAAGTAAATGACATGTCACAGAGGTCAATCTAGGTATTCCCGTGAGACCATCTGTTATCACCTGTACAGGAAGAAAAATCTAGTCCAAACCTTACAGACCAACAGATCATAGCAGGTTTAAGCCTCAGACCTGTGAGCAACAACAGCAAGTGTCACAATACAGCACTTCTTTCTCATTGTATCCAAATCTGCTCATAAGACTGATTGATAAAATTATGTGAAATAAACCACCACATTATTGAGGTGATTTTTGAGAAGAGATGTAGATTGTTATCACAGTTATTCCTGTTATTAGTTGTACAAGAATATAATAAATATATTCTTGTTACCCATTATACTTATCAGTGCAGCTCCTCGTGCTAAAAATGTTGACTTTTTTTATAGGTGTCATGAAGGCAACCAAGCTCAGCCAGAAGAAAAGTATTTATAGAGCATCTAACACCCACCCCAAACCATACATGCAGATAAATAACCACAATCCTATAGTGCAGGAGTACTTCAGCTTTGACTCAGCCCTAAAATACATCCCCTCTGGCACTGGAGCTGACAGTAGTTGTGGGGTCAGTCTGCACCTTCTCTGCGCACTGCAGATGAAGAGTGTGTGCACTGGGGAGGAAGAACTAAGGCAGGTGGGGGAAGGCAGCACTTCCTTCACAATGGAAACTCACACATACCCTAGCATACTTTTGGCAGCAATGTCCTAACCTGTGGTTCACATAACTACAGTCATCTCAGGAGAAACAGAGAAAAATAAATAAGGCTTAGAAACTGACCTGTTTTTCATTTTCATCCTCCAGCCTCAGCCTGTCCTCAATGCAGTTCCTGGCCTGAAGGAATGCCTTCCTCTGAGCCCTTTCTGTCAAAATCCTCACAAAGACCCCATACAAATTTACACTGACAAAAAGGATTGCATTGGCCACAAGCTGTAAGAAAGAAAGAAAAATAAATGAATATTTTAAAATACAGATTTTTATTTTACATTTCTACTCAACAAAATATATATTTAAAAAAACAAACAACAAAACCTGTTTGAAAATTATGCCTTGCTAATCATGTCACTGATACCCCTTTCTGCAGTGAAACAATTAAAATGGCTACCAAAAATCTGGGCTAGCAATATTGCATGATACAGAATTTTGCATCTGCTGAAATTAATTTCTCTTACAATGATCTGTAACTTGTCACCTTCATTCATCATCATTTATTTCATCAGCCCCTTAGCAGATGTATCCATCTAATAAGGAGAGCAGTATAATCAGTATTTGTTCAAAATACCTGGAAAACTGAAATTATTTTCTTATGCCTTCATAAAGTAAGGATATTATTGTCCCTTTTTTTATACTTGAGAAGCAAGGCACTGACAAACCTGTGACTGAATCTAAATGTGTGCCTAGGTATCCCAAGCTTTCATATTGTGTAGTTTGCACTAGGAAAATCTGCTTCTCTTCCCCCATCTGTATTGTTAGCAACCATACTGTATTTTTTGAGAAATCATCCAAAATATTGTTGATGCTGTCCTGCAGCAGAAGGTGCTCAGACGGTGCTGAGTCCTTTCAAATGATGGCCCTTGGCTCAAAACAAGACCCACCACAATGCAATAAGCAGGGACCACTTTGGAGCTACTTCTAAAAACACTGCTTTTATGAAGGACACATAAATGACTCAAGTGCCCTTCTGGGTTTTAAAATGTTTTAACGATATATGATAAAGTTACTTAACTGACATAAATAACTGAACAGTGGTTTGTACACAACCTCCCTATCTAAGGCAATCCTGTTCAAGTTTCTCACTGCATCTCTGAAACATGTCTTCAGATTGTAATTTCTGCAATGCAATGTGCATTTAGTAAAGAGGCAATAAGGCCTGTTTAGTCAAGGTATTTTCAATCCCACCATCCTTATTCATCCTAGTGCCTACCACAGCATCATGATAAAGATTCATGGGACTCACAAATTCCAAAAATTTACAAATGAACTGCCATTTAAATTGGCCAGGAGTGAGCATAATAAGAACAAAGAAAGACATTACAGTAAGTAACATAATTCATATTAATTGCATAATAATTCTTATGCACCTAAAATAGCTCAAAAAGACCATATAACTGACATTTGCTTTTTAATTCAAGGTATACATTTCAAGCTAGTACATCTCTACTGTTACATGATCTACTAGTGAAAATTGAAGAGGAGACCACTTCTCTTGTTTGCACAATATAATTAGTCAAGGTGTGCCAAAAACACAATCAAATTTTAAGAAAAGTAAAACCACTGACATTGTTGTAGAGAATGCTTAATAATAGGACTAGGGTTGAAGGCTTTATGGTAAGCCAGTACGCCAGTACGGTAAGCAAAGATCAAAAACAGCATCCCTGACATTTTCGGAGAGACTCTGGGAAATGTTTCACCCTACAAAAGTAAGAACGAAATTTCTGATATGTGCGACTAACGGCAATATACATTTCCACCTCCTGTGACCTCAGAATAGTGGGAAGAATTGAAAGACTGTTTCTGGATGAGTTTTCCACACCTTCATGGATTCACAATTGCTCTAACTTTTACCTTCAAACCTGGTTGTTATTAGTTAACAGGACATCAACAACAAATTCCCTGCAAACATTATCACCAGCACAAAATAGAAAGATAACCTGTGGCAATAAAAAAAGCTGTGCCTTAGTGGTATTTTTCTCTTCAGTTATCCAAAAAGAAACAATTATCTCACAAAAGCTAACAGCAGTGAAGAATGGTGTTACAGCTTCCTCCTGAGAACGGCAAAATGAAGGTTCAAGTGTCATCAGTCATATGAATTTTAACCCAACCATCTCATATACCAGTTACTTATATGCCATATCTGATGATAATACAGATAGTAAAACTTTGAAGATGAAATGCAGTACACAAGCATATTATTTCATGATACAGGCTGAGCATAAACAGTCTGCAATTCCTATTCTGCTTCATTTTACTTGATCACAGAGAGCTGTTTGAGGTATATCAATTTTTATCACAAATTAACACCTACTAAAATGAAATTACTGTAGAAATTCTAGTGGAATCCTATTTTTAGAGATATGAATGTGGCCACAATCACCTTATCCCTGCATTTTATCAGTGTATTTTAAAACTAATTCTTAGAAGTACAATGGAATAAAAATAGAAAGGATTTGTAAAGGTTGTATTCAAAGATAGTGTAGAGAGCCCACAGAATAAACAGAGTTGACAGTGACAGAGAGTGCATCTGCTTGACCCTGTCCATATACAAAACAGCTGTTAATAACACAGGGTGAAAAACTATGTGCACTGACATCAGAGTGGCTCAAGACATAAATAATTACATCTACAGACAATAAAAAAAAGTCAACTCAGTTTCTGGGTTTCAGCTGGAAGCAGTAAAAGACCATATATTGTAACAATCTGCCAGCTGTTCTGGAACTATCATTACAATTTCACTCAAGCAGCAGTGATCACCTGGACTAGAGGTAACCGGTAGGTGGGTTCCTTCTACTTTCAGGCTCAGCAGGGTAAGTCATTTTCCAAAATGATTTGAACAGTTTAAGATAAAACAGAGGCTTAGCTGTCAGTTCTAGCCTGCAGGGACTCAAGAAAGTGATAAAGCAAGTAAAAGATTCATACATTTCAAAATGTGAGAAAAGAAAGTAGGGCAGATTGTCTCCTGAGGTAAGAGTTCCTTTCCTCCAGAACCCTCCACTACTTAATTGCTATTTTTCCCCCAGTTGCAACTAAATACTATTCTTTCTCTCTAGGTTTCTCAAATATGTGCCATTTTCCAGTTCCTTTCATTTTAATATGTAAATATGTACCTCTAGATCTACAAACATACATACATACATATATATATCTATCTATATATGTTTCATATATTAGGCGCTGTAATTACAAGAAAGATTGTGAGACTTGCTGCTAAAACTAAGGAACATTGAAGAGATACTGAGGCATTCAGAACAGCTGAAATATCAAGGATTTTAATTTTATGTCATTCCTACATTATTTACTATACTACTGCTTATAAGCAAAAAGAGTGCTCTTCAGGTTTCACCATCACCCTCTATTCAGAGAATGACCAAAGAAACAACTTATGTGATGCAACACAAAGTGGTTAAAAGACAATTTTATGCTGCAAACTTTCAAACAATGTTACTCTTTCAATCCACAGGTCAGCCAGAATATAAAAAAAGCGTATTGGGGTTATGAAAGTGTGTTTCTAAAATTTTTTTTTTATTATTTATTGCTGCCACTGAATCTTGCATCATGCATTCTGGCTATAGCAGCACTGCAGCATGAACATCCTGAGCTTTAAGCTTCTCTGGTCCTTAGTAGGTTACACTCTCTGTCACTGCATGAATTCTGGCACTAATTCTTGTGAGCTGCCTAGTCAGTGAAGAGGGGTTGGGGGCTCCAGCTGGTATTTCAACCAAGTGTCTGTCTGTCTCTCCTGTTTATTTCTCCATTGCACTTTTTGGGTCTCAACTTACTTTTGGAAGGAAAGTTGAACACTGCAATACAGCTACACCCATCAAGAAGTGAGCAAATAATTCTAGCAGTGGATATATGTAACATGCACATGGACACACAGGGCTTGAGGAGTTTAATTAAAGATCTCCTTTTTATTCCCAGATTCATCTCCAACTTCTTGAGCTTCCCTCAGGATTAGCTGAGAGACTCTTTGAAGAGTCTTTTGAAACTTTTTTCTCTATTCCAGATAGGATTCATCGTCCACTTTTTTTCTTTCAAAGCAAGAGCCCTCGTGTGCATTCATGGATGAACTTACTCTTTCTCAAATAAATGGTAAAAAATTCTTCTACATTTTATCATTTGCCTTTGAAAGGACTCTGCTTACTCATCAGACTAATGCTGCTATCAGGTTAACAGTTGCATGTTTCAAACCTGAAGCTGGTTTTCATTGGAGAGCAACTTCCTGTTTGTAACACAAAATTGTCTCAGAAAAACATGGCTATTTCACAAAGGTGTAAAGGACTTCTGGATCACTAGAAAACTTTCTTACAAAGTGGTGTTCATATGGATGGATGTTGAAGTGCTCAACTGAAGTAGACTAAATGAGAAATATAAGTAATCAGCGAAGTAAACTTCAGAATACTCCCTCAGAATTTCATTGTGCTTTCTAAAAGGTGGACTTGTGGTGTAAGTAGGACTGAAAAGGGATTTCCATAGCTACCACTCCCAAGATTATAATTTAGTGGCTAATAAGCCCAGTTTATTCTCAGAGGCATGAGTTTTCATGACAACCCATTAAGTAGGTTGGAATATGTAGGAAACAGGGCCAGCGTTTCCATGTGAAAACTGAAATTTGCAGTAAAAAAAAGATAACGCAATTCCAGTATGTCTTATCCTTAGATACCTGATGAGAGGTATAGTGAGTCTGAATTCTACTTCTAGTTTTCTCCATTATTTGAATTTTACTGGGAGTAATTCCTGTGCCACTATTGTTCCTGTTATACAGATAATGTAACATTTACTCGTTCTGTCAAAATACTTTGAGATATGGCAGTGAAATGCATTTCTTTAAAATATGAATATCTATTGTGAAAGATGTCTCTAAAGAAGGAGTCATGAACAGCTTACAAAAATGTCAGTGCTTCTATCATTAAAACCCATGAAGAGAAAAGCAAGACTGTGCTCTTTATGAAAATTGTCAGTATCAAGAACAAGAGTTTAAACAAAAATAGTTTCTCTTTCTCCTCTTGTGAAAAATGTTACCATTACAGCAGTGCTTTATTTACAGTGCAAGACTGTACAGAGGAGAATGCACAAATACCTCTTGATTCTCACATGGCTTTGTTAAGTTTAATAACTCATTTAGTCAATCCACTCTGAAACCTTTTGAGCATACTTAATTACTAAATCTGCTCCCTTTGATTGCTGAAGTAGTGTAACATAGGAAAGAGAACTTCTGCTTAGTTCCTGATAGTGTCCCACAAAGCACAGCCTCCTACCACAGGAGGCAGTTAAACAATGTTTCTCTAAATAAATGTATTCCCATTTTGAATAATCATCCCTCTATTATTTTTATAAGTTTTTTTCCCAACTGATTTATATCATAATCTATGGAAATACTGCTCTGCTGTGCTATTCATCATGGTTTCTGCATTCATTCTGTACCCTCCTGAATCTACAGAACACCCTAAAAGGGGATTAGTGAGCAGTTGTTTCAGTGATAATGAGTGCAGATGCCACTGTTGAGGAAAAGACAGTAGCACTGAGGTGTCTATAAATATACAGGTGAAGTTAAACTTTTACGATACCTAGGATGCTAGGTCCACTAACCACAGACAGTTTTTCTGAAGTGGGCATGCACAGTGTGTAATTGCAGAAATCTACTCTGTGTCTCCCTGTGTTTGCATACCTGTTTGGCCAAAGTAAAAGACACAATTTATAAACACTGTTTAAAATACAAGACATATACCTTTGTAAAAAAAAACCCTCTACAGAAGTAGAGTCATTGAGACCCATCAAACACCTCAGTGTTAAAAAGTTCACTTGTTGCATCTTTCTTCAAAAGATGTGACATTTTAGCTTGGAAGCATGGTCTGGGAGAAAACTTAGTGCACCACCCTCTCATATTATAGACTGTTAGTTGTTTATCTGGTGTTCAAAGCATTTACCTCTGAGATTAAGTAGAAGAGAATTATGATGGAATATCAGAAGTACAGGTGATTGAATCATAAATTTTGAATCGTAAACCTTATGTAGTCCTGAAGCTTAAAAACATTCTGATAAAAATACCTGCGATTACATAGGATACAAAATATTTCTTTTAATGAAGTTGCAGAGTGTCCGCTTTCTCCCCATCAATATTCTCACTCAGGTATGTGACATGAATCTATTACATTAATTTCAGGCTCCTGTTTTTGAGATTTTGAACTCCTGTGCCTTTCTTAGGGAATTTCTGAAAGGCACTCACAATTCAATCATTTATAACTTTACTGGGAATAAATTAAATCTTTATTATGTTATAATAAGACTTCTGGTTTTGTTTTGTGTTCTTTGTTTTGTTGTTTCCTTGTTAGAAAGAAAAAAAGAAGCACTTAGGCACAAGAATGCTTTAATGAAGAAAAAAGGATGATTTTTAGGGAATAGGAAAAATATCATACAAAAGATTTACAGGTATCTTATAAGAGAGCACTGCTATATTAAATTTTAGAAAAAAGAAATAAAAGAATGAATGGAAAATACAGGCTGATATAACTGGAAGCATAACTTCTCAATCACTTCAAACTTTTCCAAATAATTAATGACTTCATAAAAGCTGTACTTTGGGGGAAAAAAAAGACTAAAGTACACAGCAATGTTCTTTTACAAATGGTTGGTGAAACTGCAACAGTACTAATTGAAACTTGCCAACCACAACAGTGGGCTGTTGCACTTCATATACCAAAAAAAAATATTAGGAACATGCTATTATTTGTCTCCATCTGATGCCTGGTTTTTTACATAATTTGTACCTACCAATACGCATCTGTGTTATGGACATCATGTGAACAATATCAATTATTTCTCTTGGATTCATATTTGTATGTGCAAGCCCAGTTGATGTTAATATCAACAATCTTCCCATATATCAAACTAGAACTTAAGATATGTAACTAGAGATTACTTCTACATAAGGCAACAAACTCTCTCCAAATTTAATTTTCATCCATATTAAATTCTGGGTAGACAGGCGAACTGGCTGATCTCCACAGTGTTTTACTATATGAGAGACTCTGAATGCCTCTTAGAGAAGATATGACGGATATGATACCTCAGCTGTAGCTTTCCCTTGTGTACTGCACTCCAGAGTGTGTAACCAGTTTACACCACAACACATACCTTAAACACAATAATATGGTCTCAGTCACTTCCATCTGTGGAAAGATGACACAATGAACTAACCAGAAAATATTCTTTCTAAGGACATACATGTCACATCCCACATACTTAGTTCTGAGCAGCGACAGGCAAATGTTACTGATGCAGTTTAGGAATGGTATTCCCCAATTCAGTGCTCTCACCGAAACACTCCAAACCAGTGGAGCTCCTCTCACTCCCTCCCTCCCTTCCTCCTGCAGCAGTGGGAGAGGAGAATTGGAGGCACAAAAGACAAAGATTACGGATTGTGTTAAGAACAGTTTACCAGAAACAGCAATGAAATAAGCAGTGCAAGAGTAACAATATCAATGACAGAGCACACAAGAGAGGCAACTGATTCACACACAATTGCTCACCACAGTACCCTGAGCACCTGCCACGAGACCTGGGAGGGAGCCCTTCCCTGACCCCCAGCAATGATGGGAGGTGGTATAGAATAACCTCTGGGTCCCAGTAATGCCCCTTACGGCTACTGCAAACATTAACCCTCTCCTAGGTGGACCCAGGACAATTACTTATATTTCTTTCCTGATTTAGCTGTTGCATTATTTTACAGTGTATTTTAAGCCTTCAGAGAACAAATAAATTTTCAGTTCCTCTGTATACTGGAAGTGTACTAGAATACAATTCTGTACACTGGGGTAGTTTGCCATGAGTTTGGGGTTTTGATATTGCAATTTCTCCCAAGCATAGCTGCTATATGCAACAAAATACTTGGAATATTTTGCCAAAGTCATTTCTAATAATTTCTATAGAAATTGTGGCAAATATTTTTATTTATTTATGCATGCTATTTACTTCACAGAGTCCAGGTAATCAGCCCCTGAAGCTGTTCTATATCAACCCAAATTCGGCAGCTTTCTCCCCTTTTCCTATTAGTTAGTATAATGCTATGTTGTTTAATTAGAGCATAGTGCAGCAATTTGTTGTCCAAAATTTATTTGCATTTGCTGTATGCAAGACATGGTTCCTTTCTCCCACAAAAATCAATCTTAACATCTCTTTTTTTTTTAAGCTGCAGTAACCAAATACATAAAGATTGTGGGGATACACAATCCCAACTAGTTTGAAACCTTTGGTCGCCCCATAGTTGCTAGGTGACTGGACCTTCAGACCTTAAGTGCAATTTTTCTTTATTTGAGTCCTGTGAATGGCTGAGAAACAGCATGTAGTACTGTCTGACACCTGGCTGCTGCAGACAGGAAGCATTTCTTATCTAGAGTACAGCTCTTAGACTACAGATGCAAAATGGGGCCATGGTTACAGTTCAACAAGGGCAGACACATTTTCAGATTGTTTCTGTAACAACCCAGGAGGAAGACAATCCAGTCAGAGTGGAACAGCCTCCTTCCCAGGCTCCCTGCCATGCAGCCACTGTGTGCCACAGTTGGAGTAAACTCACTGTTGCCTCATGCTGCTGTGGCATGATCTGGTTACACACATAAAATGTTCTCCACAATGTCCTCCTTAAGGACCTAGATTACTGAAGAATGACAGCTAAGTGTTGAGCTCCTGCACATTCTGGCAGCTGGAACACGCTTCCAGCTTTTCACTCAGGTCTTCTCAGTCAGCAGCTTTAGTTTAGTTGTTAAAGTGTGTTCTGTGAAAACTCAAAAGTGTTCTACAAAGTTTAGCCAATGAACAGTGCTAGGGGAGAGGGGTCGTTCTGATGGCCATTGACAGAGCTGGTAACAAAACATTTTCCCCCAACTCTGAGCTCTGTTCTCTAGTGCTTCAAACTTGGACGTGTCAAGCCTAGGAACTGTGCTGTTGTGGGTGAAGTACTATCCCCAGGGCTTACTATAAATGTTGCACAGACACTGTATGATCTCTTTGGTGCTGAAATGGTGCTCTTCTCTGCTGCACAGGCTATTTCCAAAGAGGATTTGAATTTTACTCCTGGATGGTTGGGTGCATAAAACCTAGGAAATGCAGCACCTCTCCCTAGAACTTCGAAGTGCCTTTTTTGAATTTAGTTTCATAGTACTTTTTTCAAGGTCTGGGAGACAGCCATGGATACAATCAGGTTCCCAAGTCAGTGTCTGTCTGTTAGGTATAATCACAGACATATCGCAGATGAGAAAATAAACACAGATTAAGCTCAAACAGCTGTCCAAATATTATACTGTAATGAAATGGTCAGGAAATCATGCTGAAATGCATTACTTAAGATCCTATACAGAAAATTCAAGTAATTTTTGCTGACACAAGTAGTGTCAGGTACATATTTCTCATATCAAGGATGGAACCTGGTATTTATTTTATGCCACTAAAAAAGTTTGACCCCCAAAATGTGCAGAAGTAAATAGAAGTCTTCTAACAAATCATCTCGAAACTAAATTGAATGACTAAACTTGGTTCTCCCTCACTGCTGAAATACCTGGGTCTCTTCCAGACGAATGAAGCCAGATGGAGATAAAGAGAGGAAAAGGTGTGTATCCTGTTGCCCTGGCTGCCTGTGCACTGTTAAGTGAAAACATGACTGCATTAGGACCAAACTGATCTCAGTCAGTTCCCCCTTGCGCCAAAGAGATTGCTTGCTAGACCTGACAAATACCCTCTTTTACTGCTTTTTTTCATCTTCATGCAGACATTTGCAGCAGTTGGTGAATGATGTCACTTCTGGTCAACTGTCCTGAAAAGATGAAAGCGTTTGCCTTGAGAAAACCATATTCTACTACACAGAGCCCACTTACTTTTCTCCCATTGTGCTTTACAGCTTACAAGAGCTGTCTCTACAGAGAATAAGATTCTCACTCTGCAAGGTCATTTAAGCTACAGCGTCTTCTGTCAGTGCCGTCATTTGAGAGCTTTAATACTGTCCAAGTAGCAAAGGAGCAACTTAAGAAGAGGTGGAAAACACCAGCCATTTTCTTGTTCAACTTTGAGAATTATTTTAGCAGTGAGAAACCAGCTCTATAGTATGTCACTAAGCAACTGATCAAACAAGAAATTGATGGAAGATTAAAAAAAAAAATTCTGGTCACATTTGCACTTCATAGATGGACTGATTATTAACACAAGAGAATATTCCCTTGTTTAATGATTGTATTTAATAACTTAATCAAGCAGTCAATCATTGCAAGAGAAGCCAAAGAAATTCTAAAGATTTAGGATCAAAGGACCAAATCCTACTAATTTGCAGTTAGTGATCCTAAAAACCAAGTTTATGGTTGGAATCTCTACATGGTAATGACTAAAAATAGTCTGGGTGTGCTAAAAAATGTAGGCATGATTCCATGGTTGGGGATTTGAGTAGTGTTCCAATCTGATTTATATCCATTGTTGGATCAGGACCTTAGAAATAATAATACATCAATTTTGTGAGCAACAAAATGCTTTGAAAGATATACCATAAGGGCACAAGACTAATAAATTCTTGCATTATATGATTGTCTTGTTCTGGTTCTGTTTTATTGTAACATCATTTTAATGCAAAAAAAAAAGATTTTGGAAAAAAGTAACAATATTGTGAATGACAATCATTTTAAAACACTGAGTTGAACTGCAGAAATAAATCAAAGTATTAACTCACAAATCTGAAGGAGTAACAGGATATAAATCAAGTTTATTTTGGAAAAGGAGAATTAAATGGGAGAAAGAGAAAATAAAACAAGAAAGAAGAAAAATAATGAAGTGGAAATGAAACATGCCTACTCTGAACAGAAGAGTAGAAGAATAATAAGGAGGCTAAAATTACAGATATGATGCCAATTAGTACAATCTTGAAGACTGTGCTATTTTTTCTTTTTCTTTTGTTTAGTGTGAGTTATTTTCCTATTTTAATTTTCATTTTTCGCCAAGCCATATTTTGGTCTGCCTCTTTAGAGAGGGGTTTAGGATATCTTTGTTTAATTTAAAGAGATAGGTAAAGATTATGGACTGCTATTCTCTGAATTGTGAATGCGATGCCTTTCTGGTTTATATTTTTTTGGCTCCTGTATCTACCAAATTACTCAGAAACTCATCCCAACTTTATTTAATTTCCACCTTCCCACAAATTCTCTGGTGGCTCTATTTTCTGCTTTGACTGTCTTGTCAGTTCTGATTAACTTAAGGTTGTCCATCAAATTAAGATAGTGTGATCTTAGGATAAATGGTGCTGTTTCCATGTACATAGTATAAAAGATTGCAAACAGCAGAATTTTATGCCCTGGAAAAGACAAAAGGGGTATTTAACTGAGTTACTGAGTATTATGAACATTTTTTCTTCTGCTCCAAAACAAATGACAAAGGAGAGACAGTATAAGCCCCAAAGCAAGCTGTTCACTGGTAACAAAATAGTAAAAGTCAATTGCAACTACTGTAATATGTCATATTATGTCATATTATATCTTTCTTAACTGTACACAAATCCCCTCTTAAGGGTTCGTTGATTGCACTCTTTATTTCACAAATAAACAAAGAAATTACAAATACAGAATAGGACATGGACTCTACAGTGCGGCCGGGTTTTCCTTCTTCAGGTGCAGGCTCTGACTATGTTTACAACAGCAAGCCAAATGCCCAACAGGTGTGGATGTGCAGTTGGAAAGAGGAGGTTCTCAGGATGCCCACAAGAGGTGCATTTTTGGAGAGGTTACTTTGGATCAGCCCTAGTTAGCCTACTTTCCACTGCAGTCTCTAGTCTTACAGACACAAGATGCATTACCAGAATATAGACAAGAGGTTCAGGCTTTTTCTCCCCTCCCCATCCCTACTCCCAAGCCCCTTCCTAATACAGCAAAAAATAGAGATTACTTTTTTAAAATCCACTTCCCTATAAGTCTCAAAGGACTTGTATCGTAAAGGTTGCACAGGTGGAGAAAAAGATGACACATCACAGAGGTATGTGCTGAATCATGCTAACGTAAACATGTTTAAGAGGAGTTCATAATAAAAGCAAATACATAATGTATATATAATATAGCACTGTTGGTTGTACTACTTGTATATGAGCAGCCTACAAGATACAGAAAAGTCTGTGAGATGCTAATTACTCCATGACAAATAGAATACTCATTACCTAGTCATTCAATAACTTGTCAACCATTTAAATATTTTCTAATGACTGCCGATAACAGTAGTTCCTAAATCATTATATGACGACGTCAGAAACAATCCTGGAAATTACAAGTCTGTAGAGGTCTATAGGATTTTAAAAATGCATGTGGTACTGAAGCAAAGCTTCATAATAATTGTATAGACATTTAGAGTTTTAGTTTATTTTTTTTCCTCTCTGTACTTAAGAGTAAAAATATATATGAAACATACCTTCTTACAACAACTGCATAGTATTAGTTATACTGTTTTTCATGACACTGAAAAGAATTGTGCATATTAGATTATTCTAATGAAGAGTTTACTTTACATTAACAGACTATTTTTATGTATATTTTGAAGTATAGCTAAAAATAATTTTTAAGAATCTTCTTTGTCAAAACCTTCAAAAATTTTCTTGGATGATTGCCCCAGTGGTCTGACAAAGTATCCACCTTAATAGCTCATGAACACTTCTGTGCGAAATCCAAATTTACACAGATTCATTAGTGATATTTCTCCTGCCTTCAGAACTAAATACCAGTGATCTGATCCTGATTTCCTCAATGAAGTCACCTGAAGTACTTCTTAAAATAACATCTTACATTGCATCATGGGGTACCTGAAAGTTGAGGTGATAGTGTAAGTTCAGCGAAGACCCTTAAGAAATGGAGGTGTTGAATTAGTAATTTTGGAAAAGGATGAGTTTTTGCAAGCAGGATGAACTTCAAAGAAATAAAAAAATGAGTGAACACAAAACAAAAGAACTGGAGAGTTTTGGCAAGGTGGAAGACCACACAACTCAAAAGTACACATGCTTATCAGATGAAGTAACAAAAGATTACTTAGAGTAAGAACAATTGCAGGGAGAAACAACGAAGCAAATGAAACAATGAAACCAATAGCTTGAATCAGTCAAGCCTCATCTAAACAGTGTAGAAAGTAGGTAGTCAGACCAAATAGGTGTGTGCTTGTATGCTAATACAGAATGGGGAGCTGGGGTGAATTAAAACTGAATAAGAAATATCTTATTAGAAGGATATAACAAAGAAAATAATCTGTGGAACACTGTATTTCCAAGGTGCAAAATACACAGGGAAAAACAACAGAGGAAAGGTCACAGTGGTTATTATTATTGGTTTTATATTGGACAAAGCGGTAAAGACTATGAAAAACAACAGAATCTGTAGGAAAAGCATAATCAGGGAAAAGGCAATGCAATGTTTTTAGAGGAAAGATAAGTCTGTGAACATGAAGTCTGTCTCAGTATTTTTATTTAAAAGCTAATCTGGACTAACACTAGCACAAATCACAGGAACACTACTTCTGTTCACTTTTAGGCTTCTCCAGCAACTTCTAGCAGTATATTTCATTAAGTCCAAATGCCAGCTAAAATGCTAGTCAGAGATGAAAACCATGATGTTCATACAAAGTTCTCTCAACTTTAGAGGTATAACCCTACTCTTTATATTACGTACAAAACAAACGCCCCAGTGTAATTACCTTGACTGTCTCTAAAACCTCAAATGCATAGTCTATAATGAACTAACTAGTTTACAATGAGCTAAATTCTGCCAGTAGTCACTTCATACAATATGTTTCACTTTTGTATCACATGAAAGTCAGAATAACATGCCATAGGCTTCCACACTGTGTTATAAAGATGTAGTTATTATAGCTGTGTTATTGTTGCCAGCCTTATTTGTCCCTAATATTTTGAAAGTTATTTTATTCTGGCTTTTATAAAGTTGCTTTGCTTTGGCATGTTGAAAAAAACCCACCATTTCTTTAAAAGAGGCAAATTTTCATTTTGAGTAACTAAGGAGTCTGTTTTGATATAATTAACTAAACACAAGAAGTGAAGCAAAAACTAAGATTCAAGATTTAAAGAGAACTCTAAATAACTTTATTCAGGTTAATATGTTTGTAATTGTGTTCAGATTATATAAACTATACAATTCCACCCTTAAAGATCTGTGCTCATAGGGATATTGAGACATTTTGCCACTGTAAGACACTGTGTAATGAGTTCAGTGTAAAAAATACACCAAGTAATTACATTTTTGCCTGCTGAAATTACCCCTGTATGTTCAGTTGATTATAGGAATCTGCCAGCTGTTAGGCAGCTACTGTGTTCCACCTCAAGTAGCAACTTTACAGCACTGCACTATAGAAAATAATTCCTCTATGTCTGTAAAGTCTTACAATTCTTTTGAACAGACCAATATATCTAATTCCTCATCAGTATAATTGCACAATTAATGAAACCTAGCTGTTGCTGCCTCTAGTAATACAACATTATGCAGCACCAACCCACAACCACCATCCTTTGAGGTAGGGAACACCATCAGTTCACTGGGGATTTTTCAGTAAGCAGTGAATGCACAATATGGCATAGCATTTTGAGTATCAAGACAATACTACTGATAGAAGTAGGATAAGTGGAACAATAATTTGATCTAGCAATGCAATATTTTAACAAAAACCAAGTCAGTTTCTTTAGGGAGTTAAGACTTTGCACGGTTAAAATAGAGAGGCAGTCACCAACACCCTTCAAAGGCACATGTCGTAAGGTTGACCAGTGCTTGTATGTCTCCTGAGAACAGCACAGTGCTGCAAAGACAATACCAGCTGAGCTCTGAAAAACTCTTTATCCACAGAAGTGCAGTCTTATTGCACAAGAGACTTGAAACTCTCTCTTAAGAGAGTTTATCCTTCCAGGTATAACACTGTGATAATATTGCTGCTGGTTTCAGTTTGAACAGATTCTTTAAGCTCTGTGCTACCTCCTGCTAGGTATGCATTAAATGGGGAGTGGGTGGGGGTGTGCACCAAGGCAGCTTGAGCCAGCTGAAGCAGAGACTGCCCTGATGTTACTTTTTTCCTGACTGTTGTTCCTGTTCTGTGTCAGCAGTCATAGGTTGAATTAGCTCTGGGAACTCACCTGACCAAAAATAACCCACTATGTACAAATAATCTTATTTTTCAAAATTGTACTCCTTGAGAGATCACATGTTTTTCAGCAGTAAGCAGCGTGAGAATCACCACTGCATGAAAACATGTTCCAGCTAACCAAAGTGAATTAAACAAGATGCCACAGAGAATGCTATTAAGTCATAAAATGTTGACCCTGGTTATTTCCAAAGGGAGGCTGGTAACAATTAAGATGTTGACTTTAAAGATGCCTTGTAATTTAAGTTAGTTACAGTGGCAAAAGGACCTAGAAGAGGGCTTCAAAGGTCTGGTTTATTTAGCAGTACAGGTACAAAACAGAAAGGTGGAATCAACAGCCTTTGCTAAGCCTTGGCTCTGTCCAGAACATTCACTTCAGGAGAATAGTTCAGAGTGTCTTGAATCAATAATGAACTTACATCTGAAACTGGCAGTGACTTTTTAGACATTTGGTCCCCTGACCACACAGCTCATCCACACTGCCCATGTAGAAAGAGGTATGGCAAGTAAATCCCTCCAGCCTCCAAACAGAGACCAAATGTGGATGAAGTACAGTAACTGTCTACTGCTACTATGTTGTCTGTGGTCTGGGAAAGTTTGGGAACACTGCACTGGATCCACATCCTGAAAAGATCTAAAGGCTCTCCTGAAAGATCCTAAATAAGAAGAAATCACAGCATGGTAAAGAGTTAACCACAAAGAGAAAGAACAATTTGTAACAGAGGTGCAGTCTGAAGGCTACAGCAGTAAGCTTTGGGAAATTACATGGAACTCAGAGTGCAAGGGAGAAAAACTTAGTATTTCCTTACAAAAAGTAGATGTTTCTGGGAAAGAAGATCCAAGAAGAATGCTAGGGTTTCAATCTTTTGGGGGTTTTTTGTTTGTTTGTTTTGTGGGTTTTTTTCTTCTATTCCCAGTTGAAAGCAGAGGGAATTTCATTACTGGATTTCAAGGGAGAATATGGTTGGGCCCAAAATAGAAATAAATCTACAAGGTAGTATTTAACTTTTTCATAAAATCTCTAAATATTTCATACTATTATTGTAAGTTATATACACAAAAAGTGCATTTCTAATAAAGATAGGATACACTATAATAGTCATGATGATGTTCACAGATTCAGTGAAAATATATTAGAAGTGCTTAAATTACAGACACAAGTATTTGAAAGCTACAGAGACTACCATCAAATCTGCAGTCATGAAGCCACAAGTAAAAAAGTAAAAAAGACAGTTGCAAACAAAAAATTGTCCTGTCCATGCTCTAAGTATGAATAGACAGACAAGCAGTAGACAGCCTGCCTGCTTCTAAGATCTAAAGGCAGACAGACAAGAGCAATACTTCCAGTTAGCTAGTGTACACTCGAAAAACTCAATCAGGGACCTGAATCCAAAAACCACAAATCAACCGTCCAATATAGATGATGGAAACAGTATTGGTATGAGCCAGCTAGGAAACAAGGCAAGTCAACCATCCTTTTTTAGGACTGACAGAACCTAACAGAGTTTGGTTCTGCAGTACCTCGTGAGAGAGGCCCAAGCACTACAGAAATCATGCAAAGAGTTAAGAAGTGAAACCCACAGTTCCCAGATGGAGTAATTCTTCACAAAAGATCAAAGCTCAAAATCAAAGTTTTTAGCAGTTGCTGAAGGTTATGAGTATCATGCAGTATTTTGATGACATTTTTCTGTTTAAATAAGCACCCCAGGAGAGGAGTACAAAAATCAAATGTCTCTTGCAAAGATATGTCACATAGCTACAATTCAGCAATATTTAATTCAACTCCTGCACAACTTTTATTTAAAAAAAAATCCTCACTTTTTCCCACATCTCCACCTTTCTTTGTCAAACAGCAGTTTGCCCTGAGAATTTTTCCCCTGCAATGGCACTATGGCAAACATGGTGAGGAATTCAAATGTGTTGTGAAACGGAGCCTAGCTTGGAACCCTTAAGAAAGCTAATGTCAGCTCCATGAACAGTGGCATTACAGCTATTGCACAAGCTATTATTTTGTCACATGCAGTTAAAAGTAGTTGATGGGGTCTGTGATGAAATATAACCAGTTATACATGCAAGAACTTTATATTTTTGCCTTTATCAAATATGTGAGTATTTATTTGACTTCTGAAATGGGATGAGACAGTTTCTGCACCCTGACCTCATGACAAAAATGACTGCATGGATTTGGCAGCTCAAATGATAGGTCAACCCATTTGATTTTCTCTGCTGCCTCTGTTCTGTTGAGTGAGAAAAAATGAATTGAACCAAACACCCAGTTGAACAGGATGAACCAGACAGAGCCAGGAAGAGCACTCTCAAAACTCTCAAAAGAAATCACATGCCATGCTCTGCACATCAAGTTGGAATAGCTGCAGAAAAACATAAGGTCTCTTCTGTTCCTGTCACCTAAAAGAGAAGCCATTCACAGAGCAAAAGGATACGGGAGAGGGACCTTCACTGATCTGCTGGTGCGAGTAGTGGCTGATGCACACTTGGTAGTTGAACACATCCCTGCCTGTGTATGACTGCAGAGAGGTGTGGGACACTGCCTCGGAAAAAACAAATGCGGTTTCACAGTGTTTTGTATAGCCAATCTGATGTTTTCATATATACAAATATATTATAGAATCCCGAAACACTACTGTGAGACACTGCATGGGAAAGGACCAAGACCAACAGCAAAAAGAGATCAGGGAGAAAGAAACAAGGCCAGCCCTGTTACCCTGTCAAGAGATTTGAAATAGCACAGTAGGAAATCCATAGGAGAGCAAATCCCTTTCATCCTGTACAGTTATCCCTTGTTACATAGTTGGTTCTGGCTATCTCCTTTCAAGCTATGAAGGCCTAGATACTTCTCTGCAGAAATTAGAAGTTTGCCTGGGTATAATATGTTAATTAATAATTCTGAGTTATCTAAAATGCAAATTAGACTGCCAGATATGTTCCACTAATGATCCTTTTAAAGTCAGAACAGCATTTTCAGAAAAATTATTTCCTCACAAATGTAGGTCAGTTGCTGTATTTCACTGATCAGATAACTGGAATATCTTAACCTACTTAAAGGAGTTTAAATTTAAACTTATTTCCAAAGTCATCCATTGCAAAGTGATATGTGTGTGTTGTTCTGTGTTCTGTGTATGTTATATAGAAATGTATATTTTATATATGTATTTATATATACATATACACATATATGTTCCTAATTCCAATTTAGCATGACATCCCAAATATTATAATAAAATTAAAATACATAAAATATAAAGCATCTGTGCAATAATTTCAATTCAGGCCCGATCTTCTTGCTGCCCTGCCGGATGTTTCACAGATTTGCAAGCAAGTGAGAGATGCTAACACATTCATACAATACGCACCTTGACATGCTTTATTTGGTTTCCTATTTAAGTGCCTACCCAACCCATGCAGCAATATGAACAAATGTAACATGTTCCTGTGAGTGTACATGATGATTCTCTACTGCAAATGATTCCCATCTTCCTGGAAATACACAAGCAATGCTTCCACCTCCCAAATGCAGATGGTATTAATTATCACAAAGGATCTAAATTTTTACAACAAGGAATTAACATTTTCATCAACATGCTTCTTTATTAAGTATTAATTTAAAAATAGGTGAAACAAGGGCAGTGTTTTCCAAACTAGAAACAAAAGAAATATAAATCTACAATTTTTACACAATTCTACTTTAAACATTTACTCAAAAATATAGCCATTGCCAAGTGATTATGTCCTTATCATTAAATAAGGTCCAATTTTTATACAGCAACCATCAACTCACTCTAATGAACCATGACTCTTAAATTTTACCCTTGTTTCTAACATCAGAAACCAGAGCATGTCTAGTCAAAGTGAAGAAAGTAGTGTTGCAGAATTATCTACAGTGGACTATACAGTTTGAGGTTGTTGCACCTGGTGTTGGTCCTTCTAAGGTCTTTTGAATTAGAACAGAATACAATTCACAGTGCAAAAATGTAAGTTCACAGAATGTTGAAAGCGTGAGCTGGTTTGGTAGCCCTTGAAGCTGAACAACTACAGGGTGCAGACAGTATCTACACCACTACTGACCTCCCATCTCAGGGGCAGTAATGACTGCAGTGAGCAATGTGGCACCACAGGTCTGATCATAGAATCATAAGATGCCTTGGGTTGGAAGGGATGTCAAACATTGTCTACTTTCAACCCCCTGCAGTGGGTAGGGACACCCTTCACTAGACAAGGTTGCTCAGAGCTCCATCAAAACTGGCTTTGAACACTTCTGGGGATTGTCCTAGTTTTATTCAGGACAGGGTTAATTTTTTGCCATAGCTGGGAGGGGGCATGGCTGAGGGGGCATGTCCAGGACATTGATGTTATTTGATACCACCTCACCTCCTCGCCAGGGGTGGGGGAGAGAGACTCTTCTCTTGCTTCAGAGAGGAAGGGCATTCCTTTCCGTGGGAGAAAACATGGTGAGTGGAATGATCTGGTATTGTTTTATTTTGTGTGTATATCGCTTCTTTGTCTTATGCCTTTTGTTACTAATATTGATACTATTACTGTTAATGTTCTTATTGCTGTTTCTCATAAATTCTTATTTTAACTTGTGATCTGTGCCTTTTATGTCTCCTATTGGCGGATGGGGGAAGTGGGAGTACTAAATTGGAGAACACCATTCAACCACAACAGGCATCTACAGCTTCTCTGAGCAATCTTATTCCAGTCTTACTACCCTCACAGTAAAGACTTTCTTCCCAACATCTAATCTTAACCTGCCCTCCTTCAGGTTAAAGCCATTCCCCCTTGTTCTGTCACTACATGCCCCAGCAAAAATTTCTCTCCATTTTTCTTAATAGTCTCAAAGGCCTTTAGGTACTGGAAGGCTGCAATCAGTCTACCCAGAAAACCTCTCTTCTGCAGACTGAACAATCCTGATTTTCTCAGCTTTTCCTCATAGGAGAAGTGCTCCATCCCTCTAATCATCTTGGTGGCCTCCTCTGGACTCACTTCAACAGGTCGATGTTTTTCCTGTGCTGGGGAGTCCAGAGTTGGATGCAGCACTGCAGGTGGGGTCTTACAAGGGCAGAGTAGAGGAGCAGAGTGACCTTCCTAGACACGCTGGCCACGCTGCTTTTGATGCAGCCTAGAATAGTCATGCTCTGCCCTGCTCACCCTGCTACTATCAGCACCAGAGTGGCCAGTCTGCAAGTAGAATGACAGTTCCTGTTAATTACTGGACTGTATGGCCGGCACGTACAGCCATACACAGCACATGGTCACTGTGTGATGATTATGGGCAAGATTATCACTAAACCAATAGTGTCTTACTGTTAGATATGCGCAACTATAACTGCATCTAATTTTTTATTGCCATGGTAGATCAAAGTGCATGGTTTCCCACAGCCTGATATAATTCCAAGGATTTGAACTAATTTCACTGACTTATCAGCCCACTATGATGTAGAGAAAAGAGGAAAAAAAAAAAAAGAAAGGGAGTGGGAAGCAATCTCCAAAACCTGCTACCAAGAGTATGGACATCAGTAAAACACCTAGGAAAAAGCTCTATTGAAAACAAAACTGAACATTCACCCAGTACTAGGCACAGTGAAGCAAGTACAAAATTTTGAGTGGGTAAGAGGCCATAAAATAAGATTTTCTTTGATAGTTAAATGTACCATATTCTTGACCATAATCTCCATGAAGGTAACTGTGATATGACATTCTAGATATCCAGACATACATCCAGAGAGTAGCTACAGTGGCACACACAGAAAGTATGGCTTCCCCTTCTCCAAGGCATAAGATCTCTCTCAGCTATTGCATACAGTGTAAATACCTGAGGTAAGGTACACTTCATCTCAAACAGAAAAACAGTAGAATACTGCAGTCCTCTTCTAATTCAGCTCATTTATTGGATGCTTCCCTTACACCACTCAGTTTGAGATCAGCTTTCCTTCTTTCTGCTACAATCCTTCTACACTTTATCTGGCCTAAATTTCTGCTGCATTAATCTCTGTACTTAGGCAGCTGTGACAATTCCTCAAGCCACAAAGAGAAGTTCTCTTCCTGTAACAGATCAGTGCCAGAGTGATGCACATGCAGCAAACCCTCCGACAGGACTAGCAGTGCTCTGCTGAAGTGCTCACTACAAAAAGTGTATGTTCAGAGGAAGGTGATGGACATGGTGTCATGGTGACTGATAATAAACCTAAGAAAGAATTATTTCCAGAAGACATGGGAAGTTTTTAAACAGATAGAACAATTCCTTACTTCCCTGAAATCAGTTCCATTCTAAATGTATGTATGTTGAATTATATGATTAATATGGTAATTTGTTATCCTACTTCAATGCCTTAACAATTGCTGTTTACTACCAAGCACAAGAATAAGACATTTATCTGTGAGGAGGTAGGGATATCTAGGAAGAGGCAGGGAACATCTTTTTTGTTTTCACCAACACACCATCCAGTTCAACAAAATCCTGATGCACATCTTTGCTGGGGGATTTTTAAAAATTTCTTTTATTAAATTTAGTTTTCTGGGCAAAAGTGATGGAAAAGTATTTAAGAAGGGTGTGTGGAAGGTTTTCATGGGGTTGATTTTCCTGTCTGATTAAGCTCAGTTTGACCTTCCCTTCCCCTTTTATTTCTCTGCATGGAATTT
The DNA here is from genome assembly GCA_013400975.1 of Atrichornis clamosus. NCBI lineage: Eukaryota > Metazoa > Chordata > Aves > Passeriformes > Menuridae > Atrichornis > Atrichornis clamosus. The sequence goes on along the minus strand of WBMZ01002155.1, from coordinate 76,838 downwards.
ATTTGCACAGGGGTTACTAAATGAGGGGTGGTACTGTATACAGTCAAGTGGGAGACAACTGAGGAACAGCCTCTACTTATTTCAAAATAATCTACAGTCCATTTTGTCTTTCCTCTATGACAGTTTCAGAAACCCCTCCCCTTCAGGAGCATACAGGCTATAATGCTGCTTCCAAGTGGAGCCAAATAAAATTTGAAAAATAAATTCTTCTCTTTTTCTAAAGGGAAAACATCTTCATACCAACTTAATTCATCCAGACCTTCAGTTCCCACAATAGTATCAGACTTTTTAGCATGAAAACTTAGCATGTGCTGCTCATATGCTCTGTCTTCAGTCCATTGCTAATGCTCTGGAAATCCCTGGCCCTGATGCTATATTACTTGTGCTCATCAGTGTGATTAAGAAAAAAAGCATAAGATGTGCAGTTGCAACCACATGATAGCCCAGTCACAATCCCTCCTGGTAGGATAAATAGCACTTATCTGTGTGATTCTGTCTGATAAAATCTCTTTTTTCCTCTATGTATGACCTCATCATAGGAAACTATATTATTCTTGTTACTGAGCATATGTCCAGAAAAAAAAAGCCTTTTACGATATTTTCAGTGTACTACCTCAATGATGGTAAATGTATTCTGGGGATGTTTGATAAACAGTTGTAATCAAACTCAAAGCTAAAGTCGCTGGAGCTATGGTGGTAAGTGTACTCTGGATAAGGGAATAAAGTCAAATCCTTAATTATGGAATGCATAAATAAACCTCTCTCTCCTTTTTCAATAGGGTCTCATAATTAATGAAGAAGAACCTATTAGTATGTGTTTACTGCCACTGCCTGAGCAAACAGTTACACAATTACACTGGTTCCGTTTTAGTATACCTCTGATTCTTTGGTACTAGCGTTACCTTTGAAACGTAACATCTTGCTACAGTTTAATAATTAACAGGCGACAATCAGAAACTCACTAGTTACGCAGTGCACAGCCAGTGTTCACATGTACATTTAGGGAAGCACCAGCCTCTGGGGCTCATGGAGATGCCTATGGGGACTGCTGTGTACCCAAATGGCCATGCAGCAGGAACTAAGTCCCATGAAGCTTCCACGAGCTTCCTACACAAACAAGACCTCAGGCTCATAAAGTTCTTTCTAAACCTCTCTATCCAGTTTCAAGAACTGATGCCTAGAGTTAAAGGCTCGGTTCTGCCAAGGTCAAGCTGAGTTGCATGACGAGGTACTTTTTGGATGTTTTGGCCTAATTGAATTCAACAGCTAAGGCATCTTCAGTGCGCAGTCCTGAAAGATACTCCTGGCACAGCTGGAGCATTATTGTAACACAGCTTCCGCAGTACAGGTCATCCAGGGGTATCCACCTCAGGTGCAAGTAGGAAATCCAACTTTTTTGGCATGCAGCAGGGAGAGTTAGATCTCCTTCTGCAGTGGAAAGGATTCAAAGCCATTTATCAGAGTTTAACTACCCTTGCTTTGCTGTGCCCATTGTATGTCCAGTGTAATAGGGACACTGAACCATTTCTATCTGCATTCATTTGTATTTCACAGCTTTTATGTCTCCCTCCTAATGTGGAGTCTGAGAAACAGCAAGTGATTTCTGAGATGACATTTATCAAACTAAGCTTTTCTGATAAAAAAGTGATTTCCTGCCTATTCTAGCATTTGCTGCTGTGTGAACCAGCTTCCATCAGCATCCAAGGTTTTCTAAGTGTCTGCTACTAAAGACCTGATTATAGAGAAGTTATATGAACCAACTGAAAGCAGTCAACAATGAGCTGACTTAGGTGCGAAACCACACATACCGTTGGGTGCCTAACTCTCTCCAAAATCACATAGGGGCCCTAACCCATACCTTGCAGTTTAAGCCTCATTAAATATATGGATAATGTAGTATTCAATATATGATATTGTCACCATCATGTCTTAAATTATTTCTAAAGGGATATTTAGCCTCCATAACAGTGAGTAGAAGATACTTTTACCAATTTGTGCTTAAATGTTTTTACATTTACTGACTAGTTTGGTGATAAGAGAAGGGCACTGCTTCTCTCTGAGAAAAGAACCAAAGAATTTGTTCCAAGCCTGAGAAATTAAAATGCTTTAATCCACTAAATACTACAAGCAGCCAGAAGAGCAATTATTGAAATCTGTACTTTACTTTTAGGAAGGCTTTTCTAGTCAAAATCCATGGTTAAGTCAGACACAGAAAACATTCCTACAGAAGGTCACAGACTCTAACCCTGTACAGTTTTCCACGGATTTTCCAGTGTCTTAGTCTTGTGTTAATCATCATCAGTCTGCATGAACAGAGTGAAATCAACATTTGTACTGAGCGAAGAAAATAAATGAAGACAATAGCTACTGCTTTTTTTTTCTTTCTCCTATCACCGGGGGGAAGAGGGAGGAGAGAAGATAAATATTTAAAGGGGGAATGAAAGTAAGAAAAAGCGAGGGGGAAGAAATATATATGAAAAAAAAAAGAACTAAAGAAAACAAGAAATGGATGGACAGAAAGATGGGAAATCATAATGGAGTCTCTAAACCTGTGTGAACTAACTTCATTTGAGACATGTCTTAACAAATAGAAGTTTTCATCTCACTTAAAATTAGTAAAAAGATAGAGTTTTTCTCTTTAAAATGTACTTATGAGTATACATAATTAAAACAATCTTCTAATCTAGGTCATTGTTTTGTATAGTACTTGGATATGCATGAATGCGTTTGTGCAGAAATCAGAAAGAGTTATGCAAATATAGCTGAGGACAAGATCTGCTTCATTTTCCAAAATTACTGTGCTAAAACACCTCTCTAGTTGCACAAGAAAAATAATAATAAAGTTACCACAGTATTTACCATGTTCTCTGAATCTTAGCAAGACTAATCACACTGCAAATACTGAAAGCACATTATGCAAAGTGCAATTAGAAAGTCACTCAACTAGTGTCTTTCTTCTTTGTTTTGGTCTTGACTTTTAATCTATCAACTTTTAGTCTACCAATTAAGTCCAGTCAAGTCAATTAATTATCTACTTATATACTACATTGATTACACCATATAAGAAGGTTAGAGTTTAAACACTGTCTGTTGGTACTTTATTAATATTTAATTAGGACATGCAAAAGCCAGGCTTGTAATGCTGTGATCACAGGGAGTAGTATATCACAAAAAGGCCGACCAACAACAAAGACTTCAGAGCCTAAATGTTGAATATGCTGCTGTGGTTATTGCAATTGTTCAAGGAGGATGTTAGTCAAGTGGTATATGAGTGTATATGGATATTCTGAAACAAGCTCCTTAATACAACCACCTCTTTCACACAAAGTATACACATTGAGTTCAATAGCAAAGTATACATTTTTTCATAGCTAAAGGCCAAATATGTTCTGTTAACCAAAGAAATCCCCCTTTCCACAACTGAACGGCAGTAAAAGCCTGATCTGAGATTCAGCAGTGATCTTCCAACGGACTGAAGTGCCAAAGAACACTGCACTAAGAGGGAGCTGCATGACAGCCCCTTGCTGGGTGGTAAAGGAAGGATGCTGCAGCACATAAGGAAATCTTCCAGGTTTCTTATATCACACCAGTCACATTTACAGCCCAAACCTCATTTACAAGTGCAGTTGTACAATATATTTCTATGCCTTACTTTCAAACAGTCCAGACGAATGAAGATGATAGTGGTATTTTTTCTCAGGGGGAATATGATTTTAAAATTAACACACTTAAGTGTAAAATAATCTTCCAGCAGACAGACAAATGCTTCTGCTTGAGAGAACAGTGTTTATAAAACAGCAGGCCCTTTAGTTGCCCTGGAAACTATATTTGTAAAGGGACATAATTTATATTGTCCTGGAGGCTTTTAATATTTGCATCAAAGCTTCAGAAGACAAGAACTGTCAGTGAGTATTTATTCACAAAAAAACCAAACTTCACTTTAAGAAGATTGAGTGGTGTATTTTTTTTTCCTGGAAAATGATAAATGGTCTTTAAAGAAGCAAACAAAAAAAACCTCAAGAACTTTTTTGATGCGTTTACAGAAAGTCAAGAGCAAAACACTTAGGATATTATACTTGCTGGACAGGATTATATATAAAATTTCAAACCAGTTAGAAGGCAAAAAAAAATGATAAAAGGAATACCAACAGTTAAATACTGTCAGCATTTTCTGTTTACTGCTGTACAGTACTGCCCCTCAGGTTGCTTCTGGAAACCTCCATCAGATTAGGATGTACTCTACAATCATAGAGTAAAAGAGGTCTTCTTAGAAAAAATATAAAATGTAGAAAGCTAAAATTAAACTGGCAGGAAAAATTGAGCTTAGTTCAAATACCTCATGACAAAATGGTCTTTGTTTCAGGCCTAGAAAGAGCTTTAGTTTTTTCCAAGAACTGTGAAAAAATCCAGCCTTTCAGCTACTATCAGGGGTTCACAAAACACCATGCAGAAAGTGCCAGTACATTTCCTACTGTTTTCTGAACTTAAAAGCAGTCTATAAGGGAGACTTGATGCTCATACTCAAGCAAACCCAGCCCTAAAGTCACTGGGTGAAATGCTTATTCCAGAATGAAGAAGAACAGTCAGGGAGATGCTGTTTGATTTTTATTATTTCTGCATCAATTTCTATTCTTGAAACGTGTAAGGAATGGAACCTGTCTCAAGATGAATCCTCTTCTGAGGGTCTTGCACAAACAGAAGATGAGGACAAGATGCAGAAATTCGTATTTATGACTTGCATATTAAAAAATCAGAAAATACATTAAAAAGAGAGACCTTCCCCTACTCATAGGGCTGTATAGAGATGAGTTGCAGGAAAATCTTTATGAAGTGTGTGCAAGAACACTAACGAGGAAAAGAGACAGACAGAATGAGAAATTGAGAGTTCTCTGACTCATTTCCTTTGGGAGGGCAAAACTGAATGAGGAAAGAGAGGAAATAGTAAACAGGCAGGATATTTTTTTCAATAACTTTCAGAATAAATATGCTTTGTCTTTGTGTAGGCAATGGTGCATTACAGACCCTTTGCAATATTCAAATGTATAATTCAAATACCAAAAAGCAAGCACAGTGAAATTTTCACATATGAAAGGGGACGAAAGACAAGGGGAGGAAAATTTTATTTTTTCGCAATATTTTATAAAAGAAAGTCACTTATATTTCTCACATCATAAACTTTTTATCTATTTGTATCTCTGTTCCATGTTCAGCAGAGACAGCCCCTGGCTGGCTGGCTCCAAAGACAGATGTGCCGCTGGCCAAGGCTGGGCCAATTAGCAGTGGTAGGGCCTTTGTGATAACAGATTTAAGAAGAAATCAAAACAAAAAGTTGTTGTGCAGTTTTAATTTCGGACAGAGCAGAGTGGGGTGAGAATATGTGAGAGGAACAACCCTGCAGACACCACGGTCAGTGGAGAAGGAGGGGCAGGAGGTGCTCCAGGTGCCAGAGCTGAGATTCCTCTGTGGCCCATGGTGAAGGCCATGGTGAAGCAGCTGTGCCCCTGCAGCCNAGACAGATGTGCCGCTGGCCAAGGCTGGGCCAATTAGCAGTGGTAGGGCCTTTGTGATAACAGATTTAAGAAGAAATCAAAACAAAAAGTTGTTGTGCAGTTTTAATTTCGGACAGAGCAGAGTGGGGTGAGAATATGTGAGAGGAACAACCCTGCAGACACCACGGTCAGTGGAGAAGGAGGGGCAGGAGGTGCTCCAGGTGCCAGAGCTGAGATTCCTCTGTGGCCCATGGTGAAGGCCATGGTGAAGCAGCTGTGCCCCTGCAGCCCATGGAGGCCCACAGGGGTGCAGAGATCCACCTCCAGCCCGTGGAGGAGCCCACGCCGGAGCAGGTGGATACCTGGAAGGAGGCTGTGATCCTGTGGGAGACCCATGGAGAGAGGGGCCCTGCTCCCAGGCTGGAGTGGCCTGTCCTTGAAGGACTGCACCTCGTGGAGGAGTGACCCACGCCGCAGCAGTCTGAGGGGTGCTGCTGCCCATGGGATGGACTCACATTGCAGCAGTTCACGGGGAGCGGCTGTTCATGAGACGGACTCATGCCAGAGAAGTTCATGGAGAACTGTCTGCCATGGGAAGGACCCTGTGGGGCAGCAGGGGAATGACTCCTCTCTCTGAGCAGAGGAAGAAGCCACAGATGATGGACTGACCAACACCCCCATTACCTGTCTCCTTGTGCTACTGTGGTAGGAGGTAGAGCTGGGAAGGAGGGAGGAGAAGGGGGGAAGGTGTTTTTAAGGGCTTATTTTACTTCTCATTATCCTGCTCTTAAAATAATAAATTCTGTTCATATCTCTAAGTTGAGCCTGTTTCGCCTGTGATGGTATTTGATGAGAGATCTCTCCCGGTCCTTGTCTTAACTTATGAACCTTTCATTATATTTTCTCCCCTCTGTCCAGTTGTAGAGTGGACTGAGTGAGCAGCTTTTGTGGGTGCCTGGCACCCAGCTAGGGTTAACCCACGACACTATTCTTTGATTATTTCGATTTTTCTGCTAAAGTATGCTTCAATCATGTGCTGCCAAGCATAATGGCAGAGGTAAAAGTCTATAATGTGCATAGCAAGGTTTTTCCAACTCACAAGACTTGTGAAGCTGCTCCTTGCAATTATAATCAGTTAGCAATGGGTTACAGGACAGCTTGCCTCCTTTTTTTTTTGTTTGACTAATCACCCACACCCTTAAGCTTCCTCTCAAGTACACCCATCTTATATCTACTTCTTTTATGTTGTGGAACAAAATGAAGGCCAAATCACCTGCAGACAAACAAATTTACTGCCTCCAAAAAGCCTGCTAATAATTCTTTGGAAATGCCAAATATCTTTGTAATACTCTATCTCATATACAGAACTATAATTGATAGCCATTAAAATATACAAATTAAGGATGATTTGTTCTAAAACCAAGATCGAAATTTATTCAAAAACATATTTGTCATTTACAAGAGAGAAAAAATGAAGTGAAAAAAATGTGATTGTTTTTGGAAAATATATAGATGAATAGCTATACTTCATTGTGTACAATTATGTCACTGCTTTGGGTGAACAAATTCAACCTTTCATTTACATCTTATTCAGTTAATAACAAAGTCACTGAAGCAAATACATTGAAAAAAAAGATTAAGTGGCTCATAAACATGCTCCATTTAACTGTAGCATGAAACTCCTCACTCTTTTATGAACATCCTGCCCCAAGTCATGCAGACCAGAGGAAAAGGTTCATCTCAAAGTAACTGAAAAGAAAACATGATAGTATGGCTTAGCCCAGAGGAAATGGAAATATTTTAAACTATTCCTTGGGGCTTTATGATGCTTAAGATGAAGTCTTTACTTATTAAACTCCTGTCCCAGTCAACTGCAGCTGAAGTCAGGACACTCCCAATCTATTCTGATTGACCTCTGAGCTTTGCAGAATCATTTCACTTCTCTACCTCTAGACTTTTTCCTGTTCTTTGCTATATCCAGCAGAGGACAATGGCTTGCCTGTTACTGGTGCACTTGGACAGCAAGTAGGGAGTTGAGAAGCTCATCAAAGCTGACACCTGTAGACATAACCATAACATCAATAGTAAATAGTAATAAGGCATACTGAATTTCAGCCTAGAATTTGATATGTAAGGCTTGTGAGCAATCACTTGTTTGCTTTGTGTTTGTGTTTTCTCAGCTCCAATGAGAAAACAGTCATTTTAAAAGAAGAATCTTAAGCAAGTAGAGTTTTCTTGAAACACTACTGCAAAGTGCAACTAGTTTCTGGATATAGTACTCGTGTATTTTATAGCACTGCATCACTCATTTTCAGCAAGCACTCTTCTGTGCTTTCAATAAATTTGCTGCAAGACATATATATCTGAATACATGCAACAACAATACTATGCAAAACCTCTTACTGAAAGACACTGTAAGACAAATTTAAATGGATTGTAAATCTTCAACTTTTGATGAAGAAAAACACAGGTATCCTCTTTGCTATCAAAATTGAGGCCTTCTTTGAGGATCTGCTTTGTAACTCAGGTATTCAGAAACAAATATAGTCAAAGTAATAGTGTAAGATACAATCTACCTATTTTGTATGGAGAGAAGATAGTTTCTGTCCATTATGAAGCAAACAACATATTCCAAGCTCACATGCAAAGCCCATTGATTTCTCATAACAAAATCCCATACAGTATCTTCTGCAGGCACATTATTACCTCCTTCAGAACTAATACATTCCATGACTCATTCACTGAGTCTAACATACTGGTTATAAATGGTCCACTTCTTTATGGACACCGATGCAGTTTTTCAAGTTTTGAGGCATTTAAAGATGGCATCTTGTAGGAATCCAAATTCTTTAAACAATTGTGTTTCCTTCTAACCATTTTTAAATGTAACTTCTTTTTTTTCAGTATCATTTAGCAAATTAGTCCCTCTATATAAATGGTTTCACTGGGGATTCTTGAATTAAAGTGTTTTTGAAACATAAGAAAATATGACTGTTAGTCCTTAACAGTAATTTATGTTTTCAAAATGTTTAATAAGGTTTGGAACCTATGCTGAAAGCTGTTCCAGGATCCTTCAGTGAAAAACATTGTTTTAATAGCTATACTGAATCAACCAACATTTAGTTATAACACCAGTTTTAAGTATTTTCCAAACATTCGTATCTAAATTAAGGCACATACAAGTAGCTATAAAGTGAAAAGTTAGACAGCATTTACAAAAGATGTCATCAGGTTAACACTATTCCCACTGCAGTTCATGTGGCAGTAAAGACAACATGGATGTTGTTGCAACATAAGGACCTGAACCAACAGAGCAGTAAAGAAAAAGCATTTCTGGACCTATTTTTTACACTGATTGCTCATTTCTATTCCCAGTCTCTTCATGCCAGCGCAGAAGCTTATGCAGTTGTGAACACAACCTGAGAACGTATCCACCTGGAAGCCCATCCTACCTGGCTGGTTCTAATTCACATTAGCAGCTTCCCACTCTACTCAGTGCAGGGCTCCAACTGCATTTGGAGCATTTTGAGTAGTGAAAACTGATGAATAGTGGGGTGCATCCACATACATGAGACTACTATTTTCAGTGATAAGAATTACTGAAAATATGGCTTCAGAGTAAAATTAGACCATTAAAAACTGGTTTCTGGAAACCCAGAAAGAAACAGCTGGTCTTTTAATTATTTGTCTAAACCTAATCACTCACCTATGAGACTTCCTTCCTACTAAACGCTGGGTATCTGATATTCCTGGAGTCCGCGCAAGTCTAGGCACTGTCTTTCAATGTGAAAGATTTCTGATTCCGATTCAGAGGACATTACTTGAGCATCACATGTCATCACACCTGCTAATGGTTTCCAAGTTTACTATTCAGGACATGAACAGCAGATGTGATGATATCACCAGTTACCATCAGGCTTCATGACCTCTCCTTTTATCTGATCTGTGTGTTAGCATTTTAATGCCACTTTATGATCCACACTGAGATGAGATTAAAAGCTAGAAGGCTGTATTGACAAAATGAACCTGGCTGTGTGACAGGGCTTGTAAGCTCACATGACTAAGCTTCACTGACAGATTCCCAAAAGCATGCCTTAGGTAGGACAGCAACAGTGCTACCCACCCTTACAAAAGGCACAGGCACAATTGACCTAGAATAGGAGTGGCACCACGGTGCAAAGTGAATGCACCAAGGTGTGTCACCACATCTGTCCTCTTCTGAGCATAAAGAATTGTGCTGCAGTTTTCTTGAGTCAGACGAAAAAATGTATTATTAGCTAGAGTTCTTATTCTGTTTGCACACACTATTAAAGCTGGCACAGTTTGTATGTGGAGCACCCCACACTGGAATAGTGTGCTTCAGATCCCAAAAGTATCATCAACAGGCTGGTGCAAAATGTAGTTTGCTTCTTGTCTTTGGCATTACGTTTGACTGACACTGACATTCTAAAGGGTCCGGGAACTAAATTAATCCTTAAAATGGATAGTGGAACCAAGCCTCTGCTGTTTACTAATTGTTAAATAGAAGTCTAGTATGTATTTACATCTCAATGATTTTGTCTTGAAAAGAATTTCTGTCTTTGTGTACTGGACTAGAAATTCACCCATTTAGAGAAGGCAGGAGAGGTATAAGAAATGAAACATTCTATCTGCTGGACAAAAAGACTGAGAAAGCTAACTAGATCCTATTTTTCCTATGGTACTCCTCTGTCACATGAAACTCCCCAAAGTTTAACCCAGAAACCGCCTGGACTGATAATACCAATCAACATCTACAGTTGTTTATATTACAACAGGTATATGATACAGTGATACTGCATTATGTCCAGGCCACCAGCAGACATTTGACATCTACACTGATCCCAAGCAGGTTTTCAACAGGAGACAGTTTAACCAAGTCTGAAAACAACTATGAGATTTTCAGATGCTAGAGAGAGAAGTATTTCACCTGAGGATTAGTAATCTGACCCCTAATGTTTCTCCCTTCTTCATCTACTCCCAGACAGCCTGCTTTGTGCCAGCTTTTGAACTACTATACCCTGTAGTTTCTAGATAGCTTAAATGTTCCTTGAAGCAAAAACACCACACACTCAAAATACTCTGCATTTATTGCCATGTTAGGCAGAATTAGCTCATACTGTACTCAGTGTCTACGTACATTTGCTGACAAGTTAAAGCCCTTGGGTTTTCTTTGGGACTAATTTAGGGTGAATGTGACTTTTTTAACTGTAAGAATAATGGTATTTACCCAACATGTTAAAAGCCAAACACAGGAGCAGACTCTGTAATGCCCTGGAAGTATGACTGCCTCACCTTCTGTTGTTATGCATGCTAATACCACTGAGGCAGATGGTTAACTTTCATTAAAACTCCACATAAGACATACATATTACCTCATAAGCAATCTTGGCAAAACAACACTCATATTTGCCCAAAGACCAAGAAAACAACTTTAAGTTTTCCAGGCTTGCTTAGTTGCCAACAGTGATGTTTTATAAATAACTCACATTCACACACCAGAAACAGGACCAGTGTCATAAGTATTTCCTACACGTTTTGGTAGATCATCAAAATATCTTTAGATGGTGAAGAAACTTGACTTTACAAACCTAAATTTGAAATGTGACTCTAAAGAAGAAAAGACCTTTCCCTTAAACAGCTCCACTCTTGAACCCCATAGTTGCAATAAGAAAAAAGTCTCATTTCCAAAGTTTGTACCATTGAATACAGCCATCTCCATTTAGGACCGTGCACAGTAAGATCACTGTAACTCAGCAGTATATCAGCATTAAAAATACTTTTTTTTAAATTACAACTTCAGAAAAAGGTTTTCAGCAGTACAAAGTAGCTGTAAATCTTTGATTTTTAAGTTTTTTCTTTTTTTATGAGTGGAATGGCAGCAACAGTTTTACACAAGGGGAAAGAAGCCAAGATAGTTGATAAATCCCTGTGAACAGAATTTCTTTGAAAATGTTAGATAATGGATTATTTATATGTCAAATTCTTACCTTTACAGAGGACCGGAAACCCTTAGTAACCTTCAAAGACAACTTCAGGGGTATGTAAGACATTTTGTAGGAAGGACAATTTCTCTCTAGCTAAGATATTACATCTTTTCCCCAAGAGAATGAAAAATCTTTTTGATCAGTAGCTAAGGTCAGATATTAAGTATACAATTGTGTTGAAGAAACAGGATTTTTGCAAATGATGGCATTGAGATTTGGAACAAAGTTGCATGACTGTGGACTCACTAACTGACAAGACTGACAAAGTCTTGGGACTGAATGTTTTGTACCCTCAGGGGAATTAGGAAAGATCATCCTCCTTTCTGCAGTCATCTCCATCCCAGAAGAATGTTCCCTGTTTTGTATCTGGCTGATGCTCCTTTTCAGGGGAAATTCATTAGAGGGTACTGCACCAAGAATTGCAGTAGTCAGCAAAAAACTGGCAGGGACTGGTTGCACAAAAGCAGCAGCACGAAAAGAAAAAAAGCAAGCAAACAAAAAAAATTTGAATAATTACATGCTCTGGTGATGCACTGCTACAAAAATATCACTTAAGGATAGAGAATAATTCATAGCTTTACAAGTGGACATTGCCCATTTCAGTACTTTTGTTCATCCTACCTGTAAAATATCAACTGATAAGAGTATTCTCCTAAGACCCAAGAGTAAGAAAGGTGCATTTTCATGTCCATTGCCCATAAGCAAGCTATGAAAATCCAGCAAATAAAGCCCACTCTTTCTTCTTAAACATCATTATCCTTTTCAGTGATGGATATTCCAGAAGCTGTTATAAGAGTATGCACTCTGAGGTTGAAAATCACACTGCTCTCCTATCAAAGCCATTTCAGCCATTGTATTAACAATAATCGGTATTGTGAAGTGCGATTTAGGATAGGAATTCCCTCTTCAGGCTGTGGTCTCTTCAAAGGCAAAAATCAGATTAATCTTTTTTACAGTGTAAGTAAGAAGAAACGGACTATTGATAAAGCAGTTTATTTTGACTAACAGATTAGGCAAATTAACTCAGATGTAATCTCCTCAATCTACTGCTGCCTAAAATAGAGAGAGCTGCATAGAGAAGGCCAAGTAAGCTGCTGCAATCTTTCCATCTGGGGGAACTCAAGCAGCTATCATTCACCACTGTCATTTATGCAACTGACAGTGGGAAGAGGAAACTCACATACTGAACACAGAGATAGTGCTCAGTTTGTTTCTCTGTTTTGAAAAGAATCGTTATTCCTTGTATTTCAAGAATGACAGATAGAACAGTCATCATAGGTAATCCAACTATGAACTTAAAACTAGGCTTCTTCAACTCCCACAGCCCCTGCACTGACAGCTGATTTACACTAAACCAGCATGGATCAGCAGAGATATCAACACAACAGCTTGCACACTGCAGTACCAGGAATCAAACAGGACATCTATGAGGGGTCATCCTCACTTTCCAGGGCATAGCACCACAGCTCTGGGATCCATAATTGCAAGTGAGAATAGCATCCAAATCTTTGACAGCCGTGACAGCATTGACAAGGAGTCTGCAGAGCAGACTCCAGAGACAAACTGCAACAATGGAAATTTGATCCTGGTACAGCTTCTGTCTCTAGTAGGCTTGTTTGCCCACAACTTTCCACTGCCATTACTACCTCCATGCCATTTCATAAACAAGCAGATATTGACTTCCTGTATAGTTCACAGTAAGTCTGAACTATATAGGTGTTCCTGTTTAGTTAAAACATCCTGGGAGGAAATTATTACCGGCAAGTAGAATTTCTGGCACATCAGGTAAATCTCCCCAAAGCCCTGTGAGATGGTTTTTGGTGTTTAAAAGCGAAATGAGGCTCAGGTTTACATACTTCACCTTTGGATGAATACTGATCAATTTACCTCAAACTTCATTTCGCTACATTGTATTTTACACAGATTAAGCCAAACTCTGTACAGTAAGAAAGAAACTCCTTGCTTAGAAGGCACAGGCCTCTTTTTAACTTCATATGAACAAATTTCACAGGTTCTGCTCAAGCACAATATTCTTTTTCAGCCTGGTGATACTTCAAATTAAGAATATATTTTATGTACATCTCTTTTAAAACTGTGTTTATTACTGTTATTTCATTTTCTAATTTTGTGTGAGTGGATAATTGCTTTCATCTTGTAAGAGAATCATAAGCAGATATATAGAAATTGACAAACATTTCTCAGTTGCATTGTAGTGTATGAATGAGCAACGTATGAAAAAGCCCCACAACTGTCACGTTAAGCACTCATTAATTTTATGTGTTAACCACTGTAAAAAGGTAACTATGTTTACTTCTATGAAGTTGTATAGGAGGATTGACAACCCTTTGTTACTAAATCCAATAATTAACATCTTGCTCCAGAACAAATATCTGAAAGGTGGTGCTAAAGTGAAATATTGTTCTATAACATTTTTCATACTAGCCACATATAGATGATTTCTTGCAACATGCACCTCTGGATGAAAAAGGATTTCAGTAGTTCCTGAACTACAGCTAAAGAAATAACTTTATTTCTCATGATTTTGCTGCACTTTATTGCTTGCTTTAGAGCCACACTAGATCCAGATTTCTGGGATTTGTCACTATTTCAAATACTAATGGAGAAAACTAGTTTTCTGTATATACAATGTGCTTGGTGATTTTATTTCTTTCAGGAATCAGCTCATGTGGTAAATTCATACAGAATAAAAACAGCTGGACAAAGTAGTAAATATGTTGTATCCTCAAATTCCTCTAGATATGTATCTTAAAACTTTGAAGCAAAGCCAATTTCTTCTATCAAAAGTTTCCCAGAGGAAGAAAGTAAGAAAGGAATTCACATATTTCAGCAATTTTGAAAAAACCCGTATGCATTACATTCTACTCATTGATGGTTTCTCAGACCCATTCATCTTAGCAAGCCAAAGAAAAAGCTCAGCCCCAATGCTTGAACCAGTCTCTTCCACTTGCACTCTTTTCTCGCCTTCCCAACAGCAAGGGTTTTGTGGGAGTCTGACTTCGTCCTGTCATAAACCACGAACATTTCAAGTCCTAGATGAAATTTTCTTATAACATTATGAATTAATCAGAACATGAAGTCTGTATGAAGCCATGCCGTTTCTTTCCCACACTCACAAAAGACTTTCTAATAATTATTCCTTCTTGGCACAACCAAGCTCTTACAAGCAACAATGAACAATGCTTTTCTGAATCATCTCTGTTTTTCCATACATGCCACCTGCATTTAGTTTTGTTTTGTACTACTTTAAAGTAGCACAGAAAAAGGAAGCGAAAACAGGAGTATATGGCCTTTCGAATTTAAGAAAGTAAAAGACAATAACTAACCATGATAGACAGAAAATATTTTTTGATAGCGAATATTTTCTGAAATGTCAATAGCGGGAAAGCACTGCATCTAAACTGACAGAATGAGATAACAAGATGCTAGAAAGAACACTTATGCTCTAGTTAGTAAGGCCCATCTATAGACCAGCAGACATTCAGGGTTGTGCTTGAAGCAGATGAAAAGAAATTGAAATCTGGACTATCTAGTTGTTGTATTACTCTGGTCCTGTTCAGCAAAGCACTGCACTATTCTAATAACTGGGGAAAACAAGATGGGAAAAAAAATGTAGAAGCTTGAATCCAGAAGAAGAAATGGCAGAACATATCAAGAACAACTATTCCCTATAACCAACATTTTCTCATAGGAGTTTAGCTCTGAATATATCCAAAATTACATGTTCAGAAAGAAAGAAAGAACTTAAGGAATAAAGGAATAGAAAACCTTGATAACTTATCCCATGGAAGCATCAAAGGTCTTTAAATCCAAATTAGTAGCCCCTGAGTTCAGAGCTGCAGAAACAGATACAAAAACTGCTTTTTCACACAGTAAATATGTAAATTAAATACAGTCCCTAATTACTAATATTACATGCAATGATTTGCTATTAACCAGGGTCTAGACAACAACATTTTACCATTTTGAAATGAAAACACCCGTTGGCTCATTTTAATAGCATTAAAATAAAAGCAGTAACAAGACAATATAAACCACATATATTAAAAAGAACTGCAACCATATAGACCGGTAATATTGTATTGTCATTCTTATTACTCTATTGCTGGTGTTACATAGAAAGCTATAAGCTACACACTGATTTTGCAAGGTCTCCAAACTGAGCCATATCAGGCTTATTCTGGGCTAAAAGTTTAGCTTCTCAGGCTGCATTGTTTTTTACTTCAATGCATATTGTTTTATCTGGTTTAAACGTTTTTCCTAATAGATCAGATATCTGTAATTCATTTATGTTACTTTTGCTTCTCTTTGTACACTAGCACAAGAGTTTTATGACTAAAACATAACGATGTACTGTGCAGAAATGTAGGCCTATGGAAACAAAATACAGATCTTGAGAAGGGGAGACACAGGAGAGGGTGTAGAGTACAAGCATGGGATTACAACAGGTGGGGCACAGACTTGGTACGGAAGACAACACCCATAGCTATAAAAAAGTCTCCTCAGTGGTCAGTTAAAGAAATATGAATGTGAAGATGGACAAATCTGGGACTAGTTGTAAAAAAGAGAACAAAGAACAAGTATCTAACATACAAAAAGGAAACATATATAATAAATTTGAATGAAATGTGGAGCTATAGACCAGCAAAGGAAGAGAAATGCATATTAGCAAACATAAAAATGTCCCCAAATGGACCCTAGAGCAAAGGGTCTGAATATCCCCTTTCAAACATGCATCCCCTTCCTTCCTGTGAAAGACTCCAGATACTGCCGACATAGGCAACACCACTAGTAGAATGAAGCCACCAGCCTTAGAACTTGGAGAAGCAGGGAAAGGAGCATAACATCAAGAAAAGTGGGTAGAAACTGAGTGTATAACAATTTTAGCTGGGGTTTTTTATTATTATTATTATAACAGTTTTTTAATAGAAGCCCTCTTTTTCATCAGTAATAATGGAATCTTGCCTATTAATAACAACTCAATTTCTCAGATAAGCTATTATTTACTATTTCTTCAAGTCGTATGATTCTTGACAATTTCTCAAAGGCATTTGGATTCTCAACCATTTGGAACAACCAGCAGGCTATTATTTTTTGGAAACCCATGAAGAGTAGCAGTGTCAGAAGTCTGCAGACTCAGGAAGCCAAGAGCATATTAGTCGCTATGTGGAAAAAGACCCTGAAATCTACATTCCATACAAAATCCCATACATCAGCCCCTAGTTAAAAGGACTGTGGTCATGCCTTGGAGTGATTTATGATGATCGTCTATTCTATGATCCTCTGCTTTGTGCCCAAGAAATGGTTGCTGTATCTATAAGAGTCTATGGCCCGGGACCTGGTGTGTGTGGGGCCAGGAGTGGGACGGCTTTTGCTTTGTCGTGGTTGTTTTTAAAAGTTCCCTGACCAGGTTTTTCCTGGCTCTCTGCAGCATGGTTTTTGTTTGGCTGGCTTCAATTTTGGCCCAGACAAAAAAAGCTTTTTCCCCTCCTTGGCTTGGAGAAGTTGCAGTAAAAATTTCTGGGCTGCCTTGAGGCAAATTGAACAGCCACTGCTTGTCCAAGACTGGGGACATCGTACTGGCAGGAGCAGAGCCGTCCCGCTCCAACCCAAACTGCTGCAAACTGCACTGAGCCAGGGAGAGGATGTGTCGAGTGACTCCAGTCCAGCTGCTCCACCTGCCAAGATCGTTCTGCTGTTCTTTGCTGTGGGAAGGAAGTCAATGCTGGATGAGCCACCAGGTCTTCATCTGACGCTGGAACTGCTCTGTGAAAGCTCCGGTAATCCCGAGAGGGAAACTGACACCATCTTGTACTGTGTGTCAAGGACAGGTATTCCCCAGCATTTTGGGTCTTTGTTCTGGTGTCGGGGGGGGGGTGAGATCTAACAGTTTGATATCTAGCAGCTATCTACTCTCTTTTTCACTGCCTTGTAGGTTTTCTGTTTGTTAATAAACCATTGTTTTTTTCATTTTCATCTATTAGTATTCATTTCCTATTGGTGGAAAGGAGTTGTTGGAACCTTTTAGAGGAGACAACTCACTTGAGAGTGTCCTCCTTTAAATTGTCTCAAGCCGAGACAGGTCAGTACTGGTAAACCCAATAAAAAGATTAAAATACTGCTTTAACTAGGAAGGAAAAAAAAACAAAATCAACACAAACCCCAAATGTTTACCAATCTTTCAATATGGACTAAATATCAAACGAAAAATAGAGTTACACACAGATATTGAGAAACTCTAAAAACAGTGGTCCTCATCTTTGGAAAGAGAGGACAATAATGAATTCAAATATATCATTAGTGCATAGATATATTTGCAATACTAGAGATATTCTTGATGCTAATATTTGAAAAGCATCATAAAGAATGAACTAGTACATTCCCTCAGCAGTATTTTATATGCATGAAGGAGAAAACCTGAGCTTTGCACCAAATCATAATGGCAACGGAGCTGAGCTGTCTGATTTACAAACCCTTTTATTATGCTGCTAGACTCTGCCTTCTGTGTGAGGCAAAGGCGTGGAGATTAACAGTTGATGTGTTCATTGATTACATTTTAAACACTAGTGAAATAAGATTAACTTTGGCATAACAATACTTTGTACTATTCTAGACTACTACACACAAACATACAAAGAGTTAAGACAAAATAAAATTTTAAAAATTTAGTAAATTATTTAAAATAAATGATACCAGTTTCCCCTACATCATCCTTTACAGTCTATATATTTCCCAACTACAATTTTTGGTACTTGCTGAATCAATAAAAGAGCTATCATACAAATAAAAAATTAAATGCATAAAATCAGTTTTAAATGCAGGCCAAAAAAACCTCTAACCAAAAACTGAATGTTTCACTATACTTCTGAAAAAAAAATTTGCTCTAGTTTATAATAGCACTTTTGTTCTGCTCTGTGTTACTCATGTCGTAATTCTCATTTTCATGAAAGATTTGCTCTTTCACAAAGACTTCCCTGATGTGTGAGGGCACTTTCCTGGTGTATGATTTGGTTTTGAATTTTCTGGAAATAAGCATACATTTTTTTAAAAAGGGGACAAAAGTTATTTAACAGTAAGACATAAAACTGTGCACATGCCACTACTGAGTAATTTCTGTGAGCAGCCTTTGCCTTCATTACCCCATCTGGTCTTCATGTCTCTAACACCCACTCACTGCATCACAACAAAAATTAGACTAAGCTCTTTGGGACAGGCTTCTGTATTTCTGTAACAGCTCTGAAGCACCTAACATATATCCAGAATCTATAGAGGTGAAAAAAAAGAAAAAAGGAAAAAGAAGAAAAAAAAAGGACAAGAGTCCAAACTGTTAAAACTTCATTTATAGGTTCAGCCATCTGTGGATACCTTGTCAACTTATATGGCAGGAACATTTTGTTCTGTGATTCCAAAGGAAGGAAAGGAGTACAATTAACATGATCAATATGATACTGGTTATAGACACTGTTTGCACCCTTACCAGAGTGTCAGATAAAACATGCAAAATCCACGGTGAAGTCAGCACATCTTTTGACATGAACTTTTTCCAAATGGGATCAAGGTTGCCCACAAGTACTTCGCATATTTTTGATATTCCACTTATTTTTTTTAATATATATATAATATTACTATCTTTCTCTTAAGAAATGAACAGGACATATTAGCAGATTGGAGTCTTTCATTTGATGAAAAAAATAGCTATTGAGTGAAAAGATGAAGCTCAAGTTGTGTCACATTACTCCCCTAACTCTCATTACTTGCCTGTACTTGCTTTCTTCCTTTCACCTTTACACATACTCATGTCTCAACTTCGACATGTCATGATGTGACACAACATGACACAATATGACACGACATGACACAACATGGCATGGCACGACATGGCATGGCATGGCATGATCACCACAGACAACACTGTGCTGTCAGAAAACTATCACTTGCAAATTAAATGTGCTTTACTCAACAGACCTCATGACAAACTTCTGCCACAAAGAGCACTGGTTTTACTATGTAGAGAATTTATACATTTAAAAGAATGCAAGTTTTAAGTATACCATGGAACCCACTCAGAGTCTGATTTGGCATTATTGAAATTAGTGAGGTTTTTGGCATTCAAGGATTTGCAAATGGGGATTCCTCAGACTGTGTGAAATAGAAGACCTGCATCCAAAAGCTCACTTTAGAAAACAATCCCTTAACTTTGCTATGCCTGTCTTTTAATGGGTTGAACTTGAAACAACATGAAGTGCTTGATCTTGCTGACAAGATCTGCACTCTTAGAGCTCAGGCTAAACAAAAATAAAATTGGTTCCCAAGTTAGTTCCCTGCCCAAATCACACAAAAATCAAAAGATTCTTTAACAGAACACTGGTCTCAGTGATTGGTGCAAGTGTTTCTGCATTTCTGAATACTTCAGATTTCTATTTAAAAATTTAAATTCATTCACTTGCTTGGGGATAGGGAGCTAGGGTTAGGAGAAAGAATAGAGCTTTTCACGACATTGCAGCTCTGCATAGGGCAGTCCTGCTTCCCTGACATGCCAACTGCATGCTGTGTCTACAAGTACTGGGGCGGTGATGATAATATCCAGTGCCTGGGAAGCAGATGCCAATCACAAGAAAGGATCCATTCTATCCTTTAAAAAAAAAAAGGGTTAGCTACTCTCAGGCCAAGCAAATAAAACTCAGATTATGTGGCCTTTATATATCTTTACATTTCCAACTATTGCAAAACTGTTCTTTGGAAAAGGAAAAATCTTCGTTTTAAGGGAAAAGTCCCTTTCAAACACAGAGATAGTCTTCAAATCAGAAGAATTTTTCATTGCAAATATGCCACAAATCAATGTGCATTTCTGTGTGACACAAGTTCACAGACCAGTTATTTTGCTTGACTCAGAGCTGGTTTCTGACTACTGTTACCAGCAAAGCATACTGCTCTGGGGACTGCAAACAAACCACTGAAATTACTTTGGTGGGGGGGAAATGTGATGAAGAAGAAATATACATATGTTACATCAGATGTTAGTCAACTATTTCTATGTATTTTTAAACCAGCTTCTTGCCTGTTGAATAACTGAGTTACACTGGTGTGAAGGGAGAGAGCTTGCAGATTTTTTCTCTTCAAAATGTTTCACATTCATGACCTTGGTTGGATAATTTAGTGAGCAGACATTACTGTCAGCTTCTTTATGTTATTCATCTAGAAGAGCAGATGCCATACTGAGCTGCAGCTTGGCATTAAGAAAAGTCTGCCTGTGTGTCAGGGAGCCAGGATAGCCTGGACTACCATAAGGACTAATTGGTACTTCAGTAAAAAGAGCTATCCTCAGCCCTATTCAAAAAGAATATTCTAGTGTTTTGGGGATCCTTTTGGATGCTTTTTAAGGAAGGCTTCTCTTGGTGCTCCTGCATTTCATCAGCTTTCTCTCTCACGGAAACTCTAAATCACATATTTAAAAATAGACCATCAGATTATCTGGGTAAATCATAAAGCTCAGCTTATCTCTCTCTTTCCCTTCAAAATATACAATTTATTTTGTCCACCAGCTCAGCAGCGTGAAGCCATGAATAACCCTGTTTGTGTCAGTAACCCCCCACAGTGATTGTCCCTGTGTATCTCTGTTCTGTGCATGTATGTCACTCTGGGGTGCGCGTGTGTCCATGTGAGCATGGAAGAAGGATCCAGGAATTCATAGTTCTGGGCACAAAGGTGTACAATCCTGCTTATGCCGGTGTTTATGCCCCTGCCAACTATGTGCGTCCTAGCATCACAACACAGCCTTACACAGTCTTGGAGAATAATACCAGGATTCTGCAGAAGTAATGTACTACGTACTTCAACTATGCATTAAATTGTTGTTTAACACCAATCTTGACCACAGAATCCATGTGCTTCCCCTGAAAGCATGCATAATCAATGCACGCAAGGAAGGCCACAAAAATTTTTCAATTTCTCTTTCCCAGTGGTTCAGAGGCACCACACAACAGAGCCTTCATTAGCAAATCCCGACTGCCAGCCCAAACGTTTCCCATACATACATCTCCCCATCCTCCTCCCCCTGCCAGTGCGGCCCATCAGGCCACGAGAGCCGGAGAAAGCCCTGCAGGTTTATAAATAGCTCCTCGGGGGAGGAGGAGAGAGTGCAGCAGCACCGTTTCCAAAGATGCTTGCTGCAGAGGGAGGTTTTGCTTGATTAATTTAGAGGGGAAAAGGAACCGTTAGGAAGTTCACTGCCACAGCAGGTAGTGTGTGTGGAGAGGGGGCAGCAGCTGCCCTGGGGAGGCTGAAGCGGGTAATGCCTGCTTGCTGGGAGAGCAGCGAGGTGGGGTTTCCTCTTTGAGTGTCCCTATTTCAGATCGTTTCTTCAGAGCCTCCCCGCAGACGGCCTGTGTATAGGCACGAAGGGCGCACAGCTGAGAGAGACAGCGAGGATACGAACCAAGTCAGTGGAAGTGTTATTTCCACACGCAGCTTATAGTCTGTGCCAAGTTTGTACAGAGCCAAGTGGTGTGAGCAGCCACTACTGATACGCGCTATATTGCACTGACTGTGCATGCGGTGCTCTGAACTTGCCCCATGCGTGGGTACGGTAGCGCTGTCTCTCCTGCCCTCTCCCCGGTTTTCCTTGAAGAGACAAAGCCGAGAGGTTCCGTCTCTCCAGAGCCGCCCTATTCCCCCCTGCCTCACGGAAACTTTCGGGAACTACAGACACAGCCGCCTGAGGCACAGGTGCTCGCTCGCCCCTTCCCCACCGGGGACACCCCGAGCACTCCTCAGCCGCCGCCCTGGGCTGGCCGCGCAGGGGCCGCGCAGCCCCCGCCGCTCCCCGGGGCCGCTCCGCGCCTCTCCCTTCTCCCTCCCCGCCTCTCCCTTCTCCCTCCCCGCGGCGGGCCGGCACCGCGCAGCTGTGCGATGCTGCAGTGCTTAGCCCGGCTCGGCCCGGCCTCTCTCACCGTCCTCCAGAGCCGCTGCCGCTTGGCACTGACGGAGGTGGCGGTGACGATGAGGTGGGAGACGGACACCACCAGCCCGAAGATGATAGCCAGCAGAGTCCGGACGGGAAGCAGCGAGTAGGAGACGAAGGTTACCAGCATGAGCTGCCACATGCCCTGCTCGGGGGCGCTGGGCGGCTCCATGCCGTAGGCGCCGAGAGAGAAGGGGCAGCAGAGGAAGGAGAAGGTGAAGCTGAAGAGCAAGGTGAGCTTGACGATCTGCTGCAGCTGGGTGACCTGTAGGTACTTGACATTGGTGACGATGAAGAGGGAGAGGAAGATGATGCAGTGCACCGGGTGCGAACCTTTGGAGATGGTCAGGCTGGGACCAGAGAGCAGCTCCACCAGGGCCAGGCTGGCGGTGAGCACGATGAGGACGGCCAGCGCCTTGAGGGTGGACGTCTGCTCCAGCTTCAGGTTGTAGCTCTGGAAGAGAGCCTCCAGCTCCTTGCAGTCAAACTCGTCCTCGCAGGCGATGGCATCCAGCAGCAACAAGGGAGGGGGGTCCCCCAGGCCGGCTCCCGCTCCCGACGCCGCGGCAGCCGGCGGGGAGCAGCAGCAGTGGCAGCACTTCTTCCTCTTGGTCTTGACTTTCTGAAACGGTATTTCCTCCATGTCAGTGCCATTCATAAACCCCGGGGGAAAAATGCTCCTCCAGGTGTCCCTCGCTGGCGCTCTGCTGCCTCGCTACTCCTAAAAAGAGGGGGGCTGCGCGCAGGACCCGCGGCCGCTCGCCCGCCGGCAGCCCCCGCCGCTCCGCGAGCGCAGGTCCCGGGCGCACCCGCTAGCCGCCGTCCGCAACCCGCCGCGCCGGCAAACGCCCCCTCCGCTGCCACCCAGGAGCCGGGGGTGGCTGAGACGGCGGGAGGAGAGTCTCACTCGTGTTAACGTGCCAACCTTCCTGCCTGCAGTCTCGCTCTCCCCTCCACCCTTCTCCTCCTCCTTCTACTCCTCCTCCCCTGGTGCTCCAGGGATGTTAATCTCCTAATGACACCAAAACACCATCCAAAGGTTTGGAATCAGAGGGAGGGGTGGGGGCAAAGGGTGGGTGGAAGCTCAAGGAAGGTGAGTCGGGGATAATCAACAGGCGGGTCTCCCTTCAGATAACGCTATTTGGAGGAGCGGGATACAGAGGAAAGCAAACGGGCTCCCGTGATCTGAGCAACATTAAAAAAATAATAGCGACAAGGAAAAAAAAATTAATCACAGCCAGGGGTCTGGAGGAAGAGTGCGGCAGAGGGGCCGGAAAGAAAGGAGGGGGCAGGGAATGTCAGGTCGATCCCCTTCCCATGTCTAAGAGCATCTCACCGAGGCTGGGGATTGAGAGGCGCCTGCGCGCCGATCGCTTGGGAAGCCGAACACGTCCCCACCGGGGCTCCGCGGCTCGGGAGCCGCGGGGGGACCCTCCGCCCCTGCGAGGCTCCCCGCTTCCCCAGTGCCGGGCGGCCGGGGCCCGCCGGTCCTCCGGGTGCATCCAGTATCGGCGGATGGCTGGCAGCCCTGTGCTGCTCGCCCTCAGAGCTATTCACATATATATATATATATATATATGTATGTATATGTATATATACATACATATATGTGTATATGTTTATAAAAATATACGAAATCTATACAGAAAGACATAGAAATACATGTAAATATTCATACATTTGTAAATATATAAAATAGATATATACATTTATATAGACGAATCCTGCTTCCTTTCAAAAATAAAGTAGTATCTGCCTGAATAAACATTCTGATGTTACTCATTTTGCCTCCTAGACACTGAAGCAGTTGGAAGAAGTGTAGTAAATGAGAAAAATTTCAAGGAAACACCTTTCTGCGAGCACTTCTGCTGTCTGGGAGTACAGATCAGTCAGTGGCTGTGGAGGGCTACTCTTGTGATAGGAGTTAAATATCATTCCACTCAAAATTATACTTGGTGCCTTATCCAGAACTTGGACGTGTTGTTTTTGGAAAAAACCACTCTAGTTCTGCCTATAATGTTGCTACCACATACTACTATTACCTGTTTGTCACAAAAGAATACACTACAATATGCTTTTCTGTAACCATTGCATCTAATTTTTGGATTATGAGATTGATTCCAAACTCACCAGAGACTAGGAAAAGGACTCCAATGTTACTTTTGGTTTTGAATCAAGCATTTGTAAGATTCAGGTCTAGGAGAATGTCAAAATAGAAGACTAAGGTTATGAACATTTGACTTTCCAAAGGGATGGTAGGGATACTTTTCAGAATCGAAGCAGAATTCTACTGTGACAGGTAGGTTGAAGATCTAATCACTGATTTTTGTGTCAGTGATGTCAGATTCTGGTTCCAGATTTGGGCTGAAGAGCCTTAAGATCAACAGTAGGCAGGGATTCTTTAAGATTTGTTATAGCTGTGAATGATGTTGGTACTTCACTTCTGGATAGTAAAGTAGCTTTAAAGAATTCTCTGATGCATAATCTAAGGCAACGTATTTTTTATATTAATATTTCAGTATTTGATGTTAGTCCTAGCTCTACAGACTCAGTATGCAGTTGTTTTGAATCTGAACAGACCTCATTAGGAAAAGGGAGTTAATCAACATTTCTGAAGTTTGTGTGTTACAGATTCAAAATATTCCGCACTTGAGACAATGTTACTTATTCTGTGTTCATGTGTTGCAACTCATGGTGGTTTCCTAGACTGTGACTTAGACCCTCAAACATTGCAGAACTGTAAATATAGCTGATATTTAGACTTTTGTAACTTCCTTCCTGAAGAAAGTAAAGGGGTTGGATTTGCTGGCCTGAGTACTGGAAACAGAGAGATGTTTAGCTGAAATGAAATTAAATCTGACAAACAAAAAGAAAAAGGCTTCCTTTGTTTTGTGGTATCTCTAGTGTGTTTGAAAAACTTAAAATTAATCTCCTTATTCACTTTGGTGCATAAATTCACTTCAGTTGCATGTATGTTAGACAAACACAGACTTATGTTTTCACCTGTCCTCAGCTTTCTTCTGAGCTCATATACCCCAAAGGGATAAACTAATATTTCACATCTCACACTGCATAAGAGGTGGCACCTAGTTGCCCAGCCCTAGGAACTAGCCACTGAAAGAGTTGTCATGCCAGCAGTTATGATTTCTTTCTTCTGGCTCTCAGCTTGCTGCTGAGGAAATGGAAGGTGAGTAATTCCCTACAAGGCACCCTGTGGTTTAGATTCTTTTCATGCTTCTTAGCCTCAGGTTGGGTTAGTGCGTGCATAAAGCAGAGAAGGACAATGTGTATGAAACATATGCATCTCCATTCCTTCTAGGTCAAGGGAAAGCAGTGAACAGTTGAAGCTTCATCTTCCTTAGACACTCTAGGAGTATGGAAATGCCACACAGTGATTAATGAAACTCTTCCATCCTTTATACACTGTTTCACATCACAGGGCAAATACTTTGCTATACCCTCCATAGCGAAGAGCCCAGTTTTTAGCACCTGATGTCACAAATATAAAGAAGAGACCTCAGAACCTATGTCTGAGACAGGCATATTATTAAAGCAAATAACCAGCTGTAAAACTGCTGGAATGCACTTGACACAGGACCATATTTTTTTTACTTAATCTGCTGCAGATGACAGTAGCTTGCTGGGGTTTTTTGAACAAGAAACAACACTTTGTGGACTGTAGTGCACTTTGGGTCATTTCTAAGGAAGATGTGAGATTGGCTTTGATAGTTAAGGCCTTCAGAATTCTGGATGTTGGCCAGATCCAAATCAGTCCTTACTATTGAATGCCTTTGCATTTGTAATCAGAGACTACTCTGGAAATGAATGTAGTGTTGACAGGAAAGAATGATTTGAGCTTTATCACCTTTTGAATTGCAACACCTACCCATTTTTTCATTCTTTTTCTAAGAGGCAAACTGTCTTTTTGAGTCACCGGAAGTGGAAAACATTTCTTAGGGAGAGTTGGGCTCTATATGGATCTAGGTTACACCAAGGAGAAGTCTCACTACCTTTTGCAGGAACAAAGGAGTAGCCTTGAATGAAAGAGCTACTCAGAGTTTAGTTCCTGCTCAGTTCCTGCTCCTTTAATCTATTTTTATTTACTTTGTGCATGTAGATTCCCCATTCAATAATTATTTTTCACCATTCATCTTGTTTTACTTTATTGAACTCAGTACTTGCTTTTTCTATCTCATTTTCTCCAACAGTGTCAAGCATTCACTGCCTGATGCATTGGCTGGAGATCTTCTTTAAAAGCAATACTTTTCACAAAACTAGAGCTTTTCAGATTCAGGACAATTTTAGAATTAAGCATAATGAATGTTTTGCATCAATAGGTTTTTTTCTTGTGGTAATTTTTATCTGAGTAAAGATTGCAAAGATTTTCATCTCTTATCTGTATTTAGTATTACCTACCTGTAACAGAATACCATGCTCTATCATCTGAGACAGGGATAGAAATATTTTTTTCTTCTCACTGTCTCTGACAGTAAGACTAAAACTCTGCATAAGGCTATTGAGAAAATTCTGCAGACTCATTCTAGCAGGCACAGCTTGTTAATGCCACCACAGAAATGTATCTAGTGTGAGAAAAGGAGTGATATGGGCAGGCCAGAAGAGGTCCTGTAGAAAATGGTGGGATTGGCCAGGTTTAAATATAAAAATTCAGCAGTGTTTTCCTCCTCTCATGGATCTCTGAAAGAGATTCCCCACTTTTTCTAGATTTTGAGGAAAGGTTTGTAAAACTGAAAGTATGTTTTTCCAAATCAAGAACAGATTTTGTTTGAAATGAATATGGGGACTCCATTCACAATCTTATTTTAAGAAATGTAGAATAAATTTCTGTGAGGCTACTGAAATATTGTCTGAACAGGTCTCATAAGCATTGTTATGACTGTTCCTTAAAATTAATTGTGATTTTAAAATTTGATTTATGTTGCAAGCATTCTGATGGAGAAGAAATGAAGAGAGGGTTCTGATACATACCACTTCCACAGTTAAACAACTTCAACTGCAAGTTTCAATTCACCTAACTAGAGCATTTCTGCTACATAGCTGAAATAAACTTTGCCCACCTACAGTAAGTGAAAGCCTTACAACACCTACAGGTTCAGTCATTAGGAGACATTGGCGCTAACCTCAGCACTGTTCTCCAAAATCACTTCTTGGTTTTACCTTTTCCTTTGTGCTTCTTCATACAAGAACTAGTTTTAAGGGAACAGAGATTAGTCCTTCAAGGGTAAATTTAGGCTATGATACTAATCACTCAGTGACAAACCTGTGCCTTAGCTTCTGCTCAGGTCTAACAATAGCAGTTTTGTTCACTGTTTCCATGTTTTATCATTCAGATTATTTTAATCACTATTCTATCTGTATAGAAGTCTATCTAGTTGTGTAATCTGTTGGAGAAAAAAAAACCAGATGAGACTAAAATTACATTAAGGCCTTGATTTCAAGTCACTTGTCAGACAAGATGCCTGCTGAAGCAATTAGGAGATTTGACTGAAAAATAATATGGCTAAAGTGACTAATTTGCCAGCAGCGAATAGTGATGTGTTTTCTCCAGACCTCTGTTGAGCAGAGAATATGGACATTAAGAGCATTTGAATCCTTTACCTCTCTTTTCTGTTCTAAATCTTCAAGGAGGGCATGAGGCTTCTGTGACCTACTGAGCTTTTATATTAATTCTAATGGATCTCTTCAAGCAACATGTTTTTCAGCCAACACGGATGTATAGCAGGTCAGCTGAGTCCTACCAGCTTTGACCATTCATTTTCTCCATTAGTACTGCATCAGCTCTGATTTATTCATTCTTCACCTAAACTTAGGGCCATCTAATGACTATTATATAGGCAAGATTTCAGGAAAGAAAGTCGGTGCATTTTTATGAGGACTTGACTGATTGTTTCTGTTATGTTCTCTAGAAAGCCAGAGTTCTCAGGAGCTCTTTCATATACCATGCCCTAACTGGCCATGCTTCTGTCTCACCACTTCCTACATCATCCTCCCTGTTGCCTTAGGGAAATGTCAGGATTTTTCCTTCATGAACCTGTGGATGATAGCAGCATGGAAATGACATAGGAAAGGTTTCAAAGCTCTTCAAAACAATTTGCTGTGCATTTTGCCAAGGGGTACACAACAGTGATATATATAGATTAAAAAACATCAGCAAAGCAAGAAATCACAAACCATCTGCAAAACCTACACAATAACTTGCACTATCTGCTTTTGTTATTCCATTTTAGATGTATAGGTTAGAGTGTACTCTTTTTCAGCAAAGAATAGTGTGCAAGACAGCATGGTGCAGCTGCTCTCAGTTGGCTGTAATGTTCTGGTACACCCTCATAGTGCCATGGAGCTCCATGCAGAGATGTACCAGCTCAGTTACTGAAACCCATGTTGCTGACACATTACACTTGTGCCAGAGCTTACCAGCTCAGGCTTCATACTATACTTACATGCTTGTGCAGTAACCAGGCCTGGAGACAGCTTGTTCGGGGCTGCCATGGGATATTTGCACTGCAGTCTGGAGACTGCATGTTGGCCTGCAGCAGCTGACAACCTTTTCCCTGGTTTCCTTTCAGTGAGGTGGATCTTTCAATATATTGGTACCTTCAGAATCACATTCTCATTCCAGGCTAGGATATAGCCCAAGCAGTTGTGTTTGATTGTTTGCTCCAGTAAGGCTATTACTTTGTCTTCCCCAGTCAGCTTGGTTAACAGACATTTTCTGAGCCAACTTCACAGTCAAAGTATCAAAGAAAAACCCCAACCCAACACCAAAATTGCATAAAGCTGGATTAGTTCTCAGGCCGAATACAAGTGTTTTTGAGTTCCCGCAGACTTCCTTTTGCAAATCCTTTCAGGAAAACCAAGAAAAGAAAATAAAAATGAACTCTTCTCCCCCAACAACTTAGTACTTGTCCTTGCAATAGAACCATAAAGATTTCCCAAACCAATTAGCAGATTTTGTGGAAATTTCTGTTATGCAGGTAATATGATTGGCCAAAGCATTCTTAAAAGTCTTTTAGCTACAAAGCAAACTCAGTAAAATTAAGACCAAGGTCAAGCATTCCATTCTCATTTTAGGAGTTCTGCATCAGGGTTTAACAACAAATATCTAGCTGGCAGTGTTTAACAACATTACAAGTATCTGATCCTGTTCCATGATATCAAAGGAAGTTTGATATTCACTGCAGCTATATTAGGTATTATATTATTAGGTATTATAACTGTGCTAATTTCCCAGGGATTACTTCTGTTCCTCTTTATATTAATACTGCCATTGTCTAAGGTAAGAGCCTATAGTGTTCTTGTTTTCCTAATGAAATGTAATTTAAATGTATTTCAGAGTGTGAATGAGGACAAGCATTTTGGTTAGTGGCAATCCCTTGAATCCCTTGGAAGGAAAAGACAAGATGTAAGCAAAAATAAAGACAGAAATTATAGATGTTTATATTACACAGTTCACTCCTAGACATATTTCTGATACACTCATTTAAAAAAAAATACATTAAATTGTAATTCATATTCAGCAGATTTGTTTTCCTCCTATTTTGCTTATTTCTTGTTTATATTGCACACATAATCTTGAATTGCTTATGCTCAAGCATGGTATTATTATTTATGAACTGAAAGTTTAGTAAGCAACTTGTTTTTTCTGTCCTTTTTTTTAATGAAGTCTATCGGTTGCTTAAGATTTTTTAAATCCCATATATATTTTCATTATGGCAAGTTTTCACTATTGGTAGTATTCAGGATGTGCTCTGCTCTGACTTTCCATTACAGTTCACTCATTAGAAGTTCTGTAAATAGCTTCCTCAAGTGCCAGATGTGAAGCTCCCTTCTGGACTTCTGATTTGGGCAGAACTTCACACTGGTTTAATTTGGAAGTTTTTCTTGAGTAAGGGTTCTAAAAGCCTGCATATTTTCACTTGCAGAGCCTCTTGTCAAAGAGTGAAAAGTACACTGACGATATGAATTTTATAACAACAATAGAAAGCATTATATTTGTTGTCAGTTCCTACTGTAGGAAAGAATTGTTCCTTTATACTAATTTTATTGTTTTCTGATGAGAACTATAAAGATAACAATAGTTTCAAGATGTAGCATACTGCAGACAGCTAGGGTGTTCTCTGCCGATTAATACTTGTACTTCATCACTGGATGGAATGCAGATATAGCCTTTTGCTGTTTTTCATAAACTCAAGGAAGCCATCTCCAAACCTAGTGGAATTTAAAAAAAAATCTTAATGATGCTTTTCAAATAGAAGGTAAGATTGTTACAGAAGGCTAAGTCGCAGAAGATACCTACTAGAGATTCAACTCCTCTATGCAGAAGATACTTACTAAAGATTCACCTCCTCTAACACTCCCTTGCAAAGACCAGAGTACCCAGAAACAGTGTGTATTAGACATTAAACTGCTGTTCCTCTTGATCTCCACCAAGGGACAAGATTCCCTCTATTTTATTTCTAATCTATGTAATGAGATTCTTCATGTAAATCCTGCAACTAGCAGCAACTAATTAGGTCAAATTAACAGGACATATGTTACTGGACCTATTTTGAGTTTAAATCCTCCAGATGGAGTTACCCTCCTCTTTAAGTTAACAACAGCTGGGTGTTAAAAAGAAAACTTTATGTTGTGGTGTGTTTACTATTCCTTTAGTGAGAGCATTGCTCAACATTAAGACAGATTTCCAGAGGCCTTCAATGCTATATTTATTTTCTTATCACCTGTGCTCCCCTTTCATCCTAAACAATTTGCATAAGCATGCATAATGCTATTTAGCTTATGCCCCGCTGCTACTATAAATAGATGAACTGGAAATTCAGCTTAGTAAAGCAACTTAATGATTTTCTTATTTCATTCTTTCTTCCTGCCTACACACTGTGCATGTGTTTGTGTGCATGAAGGTGTGAAAGAGAGATCGTATACTCAAAAGGAATTTTAAGTGATAAGTGTTGCTGCTCTTATTAATGATGGGGGAAAAAAATTTTCTAAACTGATGCAAAAGTAGGAGCCATGAGAACAATCCCAAATATCACAGGGATTCCAGTATATATGTGTATACCCCTGTGTGTGCATGTGATTGTGCATGTTTGTAAATGAGAAGCCGGATTTTATCCTTTAAAAAAAAAAGACAAAAGAGGGAAATATTTTGCATTTTCCTTGTGAAACAAGTTGAGAGTTATGTAGCCAAGTCAGGTGCTAATGTTACTAACCGTACTTCTCATACATTTCATACAATCTTGTTTTGGTTTTTTTGTGTTTTCATTCACTTGCTTAACAATCTCTTAGCAGTCAAATTTATATTTGAAAATTAGGTTGTTTCTTTAAAAACTTAGAGGTGAAATTAAAAATCTCATTGAATATGGAACATCTCTATTTGGACAGGACTCATAAGGAAATAAAAACAATGCTTAGATTTTATTTGCAATTAGACATTTTTCTCAAAACCTTCCTTTGCAAAAATAATTTGAAAATACTGCAGTTTAAATATGGGCCTGCTTGCCTAAAAAAATTAATTTTATATTTAATGAAGCTATTTTTGTAGCACCTTAGCAGTTCATCCCTGAGAAAGCTTCCTCTCCTCAGCTCTGATAGCACTTTAAAACAGAGAGAGGCATTACTCTAAGGAGAATTTACCTTTTTTATCTAGTTTTTAGCTCTAGACTGAGTAGTACAAGCCTGACTACATCTATTACAGATTGGGTCTTATCCTATTGTCTGAAATCTCACTTTTCTAAACAAGGTTAAGTGCTATTTCTCTTCCCCTAATCCTCTTTAGCAAGTCAATGGGTAGTCTGGGCAGTTCAAGTATTCCAGTTAAGTGGGAGAAGGGTCACAGCAAGATTGCTGAAAAGGTATCAGGGGACACTGAAGGGTAAATGCATTTTTCCAAGGGATTTCCTAAAGGATTTCCAAAGGATTTTAGGGAAGGCAAGCCAACATTAACATTAAATAAAATAAAAAATCTTTAGGAATTTCCAACTCCATTTTACACAGAAGTATTATTTTTCTTTTAAATATATTGAGATTTATGGCTGTTACACCCCAGATCCATAAATCCAGGGGTTAAACAGAAGGTTCCTTTATTCTATCTGGTACAAGGAAAAATCCCAACCAGATATTCTCAAGAGGTGAAAATTACACAAAAGTTTACTGGCAAAAATACAAAAAATTAAGGAACTTTGGCAAAGACTAAATACAACAACAAATTCAACATAAAACTTATATGTTATATGCTTATCATAGCATTACTTAGCATTAATTTAGTATCAACTTCATTAACTTAGCATTTACTTAGCATTTAATTAGCCCATTTAACCTAGTAACCTTTAAACTTCAGAAATGTTAAGTTACCCACAAAGTTCCAATAAAAGAGAATTAGGATAAGAAAGAGAGAGAGGGAGAAAAACAGAAAGACAGAAGAGATATAGAAGAACACACGTCTGGGGGCGGGGCAGCAAAGCCCGCCCTGCCCCACCTCTCACCAGACACACAAGCAGGCATTCCTTATTTGTGTCTCATGTTACTGTGTTCCTATGATTTCAGTGAAAGTTTTCACAGAATCCCTTACATTTAATGTTTCTTTTCACATTTTACGGTATTACAATTACACACAGTAGGAGAAATGCTCTTCTAAAATTTCACTATTTGAAATGGTTTGACATGGCTTTTGAACAAATTTGCAAAACCTATTTATCATCAAGGAGAAAATGTTTTAACCTAAGGAGTTTTATGCATATATTTATGGTAATGAGTACAAGCTATTATGCCTGTCATAATACAAAGCAGATCAGCTGGTATTATTTTCATAAATATTTAAAAGCTAGCACACCTACAGTGCAGGCTAGGAGTATTCTAGTAGAGTCATTTAAGAAAGGGAAAAGCTGTGTGATCTTCATCTAAATAAACTTTGTTAAAATAAAGGTGAAGACAAGACACTTGGGGTGTTTTTTTGAGTTAGTAGGTTAAATTCAGGTTTAAAGATCATTAGAATAAAAACCTGCTACTTTTTTTCTTCTCTGTATTTTTAACATAATTTGACTAGATAGGCTTAGTCACTTGCAGTTTGGAACAGTTCTTCTGACACAGTATAGACACAATTTATATGAGGATACATACATACCACATCTCCCAGGAGACTGCAGTCTTGGATGTGGCTTTGATCAACTTGATCTAGTTAAATATGTCCCTGCCCGTGTTAAGAGGGTAGATGATCTTTGAAAGTTCCTTCCACCCCAAGCTATTTTATGATTTCTAGATTCTATGTTCTGGCTGATGATTCTAATACATAAAGACAATATCAAATTTGATGTCGTGTTTTCAAAGGTGAGAATGGGGTTACTGAACCATGTCAGAATTGTTCTGAGGGAAATGTAAAATGTATATAGAAACTCGTAGATTGCTCCAAAAGCACTTCCTTTTCTATTTGTTCTTTGCTTTTCCAGTTTTCTTGTATTTGTAAATTTCATGTGGCAATTTAATTTTTCCTGAGTCAAGAAAAGAGAAGTTGAGAAGCCTTTTGATTGCCTTTTTAGATATCTCCATTTATTGCACACTTAACTCCATTGTCTTGGACTGGAATAGAAAAATGCATTTTAATCACAAAGATGTAACATGTCAATAAAGGAAACAAACCCTTTTTTCTACCTTCTGCTTGGTATCATTGCTGTCTCCCACTGGAAACTGGAAGAGTCTGTTTTGCCAGAGGAACAACCTTTTGTATATTTAATGTGGTTGCTAAATGGTATTGTGCTTATCATTTGTGAATCACTGAAGCTTGCATCTGTTTCTTGTAGCTGGGTTTGGGACCTAAAGGTTTATTTTAATGGTCCATCAAACTCCCACCTGGCTATTTAGTGGCTTACACGAATATATTTGTAGGTTCATTTGTAGGTTTTCTAAGGCAGATAAAAGCACATATTCTTTTCTGTGATCCACTTTAAGGTACTGCAACTGTCACCTTTGTAAAGTACACAAAGTAGTCATAACAATAAGCAACTAGTTAAAAGTGGTGAAAGGGTGAAATTCCTTTACCTCTTTTGCATCTATATCCAGAACTAATGAAATGCAAAGGATAACAAAATGTCATAGCTTCATAAAAATGATGTGAAGTCCGAAATGCAACACTAACAAATTTTTTTTTTAGTCTTGGCAAAAAAGGACATAGAATGTTGTTTACTCATACAAAAATGTTAGCATTAAACTGTGGCATTATTACAGATATTATTCTTTAGGATTAATCACTTGTACTTTAATAATAAAAAAATAATACCATAGAATCATAGAATTACAAAATTATTTGGGTTGGAAGGGACCTTTAAAAGTCGTCTAGTCCAACCCTCCCCCTGCAGTGAGCAGGGACATCTTCAGGTTGCTCACAACCCCACCCAACCTGAATGTTACAAGGGATGGAACATCTACCAAATCTCTGGGAAACCTGTTCCTGTGTTTCACCACTCTCATTGTAAAAAATGTCTACCAGAAGTACGCTTATACAATTGTTTTTTAAATCCCAAATTTAATCTCATTTTCAGTCTATTTAACCACACATTTTCATCTTTTGTACTTCTGCTTGGTCTCAAGTAGTGTCCTGGAAGACTGCACATATGACTACTAAGCACTTGTTGAGCCATTCTGTCTTGACTTACCAGAAGTACAATTAGTGAACTAACTATATCACATTTGAAAAAAATAATGACTGAGTTAGTAGCTAATCTAATTTTCCTGCTTATTGCACTGGATAAGGTTGCATCTCATCTAAAAATACTAGTTTCCAACTCACTGTGAATGGCCAATAAAAGTAAAGAAAGAAGTGTAGCAATGTATGTAGCACCAACAGTGCACTTAGTACTTCAGCAGTATGATGGATCCTCAAATAAAAGATTTTAAAGTCTGCATAAGCAAGATTGAATCACAGGATTTTTGAAAGGGGTCTAATTTAACTTTTTTCTGTTCCTGCTCAGTCCTCACCAAGACTAACCCTTTCCTTCAGTAAACAGTTATTTGGAATATATACTAAAATTGCTCTCTTCTACTTTAACCTCATCTGTTTACCTTTTTGTATTCCCAGTTAATCAGTACTACTTCGAGAAAATTCTTCTCCGTTGACATAACCGGTACACATCTAAAAGCCTTTTTAGCGATCAACATTTTAGTAGCTTTTGAACTGTCAGTACCATAACCACATGGACAAAAATAGTTGTGCTGACACCCTTGTCAGAAAAGAATGCACCGAATTTTTCATTTTCAGCTGCACATAAATCCCCATCTCTGAGGTTTATGTCTGTTGTTCTGCCATTTTTATACAGAAGAATTTATCTGCAGAAGTCTAGTTATCTTTAGAGAGAAGAGAAATGTCCTTATCCTTTGAGCAACAAGTAGGTTGCTCAAGAAATTATGAAAGAACTTCTCAATATCAGTAATACTGAACCAAGCCAGCAACCAATACAGCCTAACATAAAGGTGGGCAACATTCAAGGCATAAAACATGCAAAATTTATGCAAAACTTGAATTTCCATGAAACTGTAAAGAAATCAGGAAGAACAGGAAGATTTCTTTAGAAATGTTTTCAGTAGTTTAAAAGATCTGTAGAAAGATCTAAAGAAGTTGTCAGGCCGATACCTTCTCAAGTGAATCCAGAACACCAGAAGGATGCTAATTAGGAAGTTAACCAAAAGATTTCAGCATTAGGAAAGAATTTATATACAAACTGAGTAGTTTTGAAAGATAGGAAATGCACAGTTGACAACTTGAAACCATTGGAAAAAATACCACTCAGCTGGGATAAGAATTGGTTTGAAATTGAAAGCAGAAAAAATTTTCTGCTGAAAATGAAGGGATTTTAGGGAAAAAGACTTTGTAAAGTATGCATGAAGCCATGGAATAAGAATCAAAGATGGGGCAGTAGTCACTTTCAGACTATATATTTAATTAGCTGGTTCTTTCATCAGATTTTAATTTGGAAATGGAAAGACTTCACCCCCACCTACATGGAAGCTACTTAGCTACCAAAAGCTACCCACAATAAAAAAACCTCATAGGATATAATTTTGACAGAGGTAATTCTGGAGACAAAAAATTGAGCACAAAATGTGTTTTATATATATCACCTGAAGGATACTATTTGTGCAGTGTGCTAATGCTTTGTACACAGTAGAGTGGTTACACTTTTTTATCACAGCCACAGCACCACATTATGCTCTCTTCTTTTTTGCTGGCAGATGACGTTCCAAGGATAAACACTCTGACTTTTGAAAGAATTTGTGTACATACTTGGAGACAAAATTATTCCCAAAACAGACAGCCCCATTACTGAAAGTATTTTAATGACATATTTTGTATTTAATTAAAGTAGACTTCAGCTAGATGACAAGTAGCATTCAGGAGTGACTTCTGGTCACTAGATGGTGGAATTTGATGAAATAGGGAGAAAAACATGTATTTTGTGTCGAATACCCAAAGATGTCTTTTGCATTTCTTACAAGGACATAAGTACAGATTTCTTTAGAAAAAACACAAATCTCCACACAATCATCACACACTATAAACAAAAATCAGTTTGCTGTCTCAGCAAATATATTTTGGGCTTTCTTTTCACAGCCTCATGAAAAAAACCTCAGGCTTTTGGTTGCTTTATTACCTTCACATTTCGAATTGACTTCATTTGGTTACAGGGGGATAAACTGGTCAAATTCAAAGAGTTGAGTCATCTCCTCTGATCAAGTTGCCTTTCTGGTTGATGCAGTACTCTTACCTCATAATAGAATTTTCTTGTCCAACTTTTAAACAGCTTGAATCTTCCACCTCATCTTCTCATGGACTCAAGAAAAAACCAGGCAGAATACACAGGGCTCAAAGTTCACTTGCAGATCAAAGCAGAGACATTTTTACTTTCAAAATCTCATTGATATGCCCAATGCCCTTGAAAATGGTGGCTAAATGCCTAGTGCATACTGATTTTTTTTTCCTTCCCCCTTCTAGATATCATCTGTATTGTGGCTATGATGACAGCATAGTCTTACAAAAAAATACTACCAGTTGATATTTCACACCTGTGAATGTGTATGTTATCCCTTTAAAAATTACTGGGTTTGGACTTTGAAAGAGTAGGAAACTCAGGAACTACAAAGGTAAAAAACACAGAAAACAACTAGGAAGGGTGCTATGAAAAACTGAAAATGTTTGACCATATTTGCTAAAAGTAGAAAACAAGCTAAACATGTGATAAAGGAATATGAATCTCCCAATTAGTAAAGTAAAAAATTGCATCACTGCATATAATCTGAGGCACCTGAGTTTCAGAAAGGCATTTCTTTTCAGGAAAAAGTATAATAGACGAAAATTAGCAGATATAAATCACAATTAAGTGCATTGAGTTTTGATGTGGTGGTTGCTGAGGCCCTAGTGATATCAGTTTACATTTCTTTGTAGGATGTTGAACTACAAAATAATAGACTGTAAAGGAAAAAAAACCCAAAGATAAACATCATCAACATGCTGTTTGTGTTATAACTGGTTAAATAATATTCCAGAGCCTAATGGCAGCAGGCAGAGTCTATAAATCTTGTCACATATAATGAAAAGCAAGCTATAAAGAGATGTGAGCAAGTGGTTAGATTAGACTTAGGTTATACATACTTCAGTGTACTTTAAATAATACTATCTAAATGTTCCAACAGTATTTCCCCCCTTTAATTTTCCCGTTATCAGTTAGTAAAAGCTAATAAATGTCTAGAGAGATGTTCCATTAAATCATTGTTTTTTAAAAAAAGAAAAAAAAAAGGAAGAAAAAGGGATTTCAGATAATCTACCTTCTTTTTTTCCATGTGTATGCTGTTTAGAGTCAAGTACCAATGGTAAAATGGATGAAAACCGTCGGCTAGAATGACTGGGTAGGTAACAGTGAGGTTTTCCATAAAACCCCACACTGAATTACGTCTTCCACACAAGTCTGATTTCATTGTGGTCAATTGCTATGTGAATGAGGAAAGATTTAGAGAATACAGTCTTTTTCATGTAATGAAGAAACAGAACTGCAGGGAACTAAAGCCAGTGCATCAGTTTTTTAAAACACTGTCAATACGATTACTTTGCTCTCTATTCTTCTAATTGAAGAACTTATGTTGTGTTCTTATAATTGTGATGATTTTGTGCTTTCTTTCTTAGAAACTTAGTTTAAGAAAACAAGTACAAACTGAAAAATATCTATCATGCTTATAAGAATCCAGTGTTCTGAAAGGTAAACAAATCATCTCCTAATATGGATAAACAAAAACACTGGAAAGGGCAACAACTTTCCCAATAGCACCTGTTAAGTGCTGGAAAACCTGTGAATAAAAGAAAACTTACATTCCTGTCCTCCAAGTCACCTTATACAGGAAAAACCTTTATTTAATTTATACCAAGGAAGTAATTAACTTCAATTTAAGTTTTGGATACAAGCACATGATTTTTAAAATTCATGTGTAATTTCACAGGAATTGGTGAACCTGATCTTTCTCTGCATTCCCTCAACATAAAAACTGTACCTTTTCAGACTGCCGCAACAACCCCTCACCCCCATATCTCAGCTTGCATATCTAGTCCAATGTCACTTTCCTGGTTTCCAAAAATGCTGCCTGTTTCTATTAATTCATAAGCAGTGATCTAGCAACTGTGTTTATAGGTAGGGCAATACAGGGAAAGGGATATAGATCTACACTGGGGTGAATCATAGACAAGTAGAATAATGTGCAACATGATTTATGTCACTTACTGTGTGCTTTCATAGAAGTACTATGAGCTATTCAGTGAAAGGAAGAAAAAACAGAGTTCATTAATCTTTGGACTCTTGCTTGATATAATGACAATTCTTAAAATGCACTCACTTTTATTATCATCTCATAAAGAGATGTTTTAACTTCTTTTTTTTTTTATGTGCCCCTATTACATGAAAACATATCACAGAGATGTGTCCATGCCTATTAATCTCACATTCAAAACCTCAGACAGAAAAGCAGCCTCTCTTTAAAACAGCAGCTTTTTTTCCTTTGGCACAGATCTCATTATGCTATTAGTTTATCTATAATTAGTTGTATCATATTATTAAGAGCTGATATCTTGGTTGGATTGTTCTTTATGAATTTATCAGAATATAAAAGACTGACAGTTTTCCCATATATGTCTTCTGGCAAAGACAACAAAGAGATCAGCATGTATTCCTCTCTAAAACTTCTTTTCTCCTCTATTTATGATGCTTTTTAAGACTAGCATTGTTCAGCAATCCCCAAACATATCTTTTCTCCCCTGTTCCTTTCATTCCTGCTACTACACACATTGGTTGGTGCACTGGAGAATGAAGTCTTCTTTTCTCTGCTCACAGCTATTTACTGTTGGTGGTGCTTTGAAGGTTTGTCTACTCAGGGTACAACATCTGGAATGTTGTGCTGATCTTGCTGAAAACAAGGAGACTTCTGCCACTTCCCAAGATGACGTGATTTTGCACCCATATTTTGGTTTGACACAATTTAAAAGGTAGACGCCCTAAAATGAGTTGCTTCTCCCTGTGGTATTAACCAATCCCTTTCCATCAATAAGGAAGAATACAAATATATATAAGTGAAAAAATAACAGTTTTTTAACAAGTGAAACAGCAAGAGGCAAAATATAGCAGTAAACAATCACTAGATACAAAATTGCTAATCTCACAAACCCTAGGGGAATAAAGAGAGACCTCAAATGGTGGGATAGTGCTTTTTCCACAAAAGATGGTTCTGCTCAGCTGAGTGTGTGGCTTAAAAGACCAAGGGGAAGATGGCATCTGCCTTCTCTCCCCTGCCTCTTATCTCTCTGGTGACTGGAGCTCTGACTGATATTCTCCAGATCAAGGGGCTAGATCTCACAGAGGGCCTTCACCTTCCTCACGGCAGGAGACAATGGGAGCAGTCGGCTGGAGTTTCTTGAGCTTGGAGTTGTTTGCTCTTTGGATAGGCCTTGTAGGCAGACTGCAGCACCTCAGACTGGAGCAGGGCCACCCTGTTCTCCTGTCACAGCACTGCAACTGAAGGCAGGCACTGCGAATTCACCCCAAAGCAGTCCAAGATGCAAGGGAGGACCAAAAGAGAAGGGAAAAGAAAATATAGAGGTGTCTCTCCCTTGAGCAAAGATCACCAGGTGAGAGAGAGCTCAGTTCTGGTGCTTCCATCTTTTAAAGGGACTGCGGTAATCCCCTACCTGCCCGAGACTCCGGTTCCATTTTCTGGCTGCAGGTTCTTAAAGAGACAGTAGCAATTTTGGGCACAGATAGATATGGAATACAATAACATTTTGGGTTGCCCGCAACAACCCCCAATCTTCTTGGAGACTTCCCCGAAGGTGTTAAGGCCAAATCAGAAAAAAAGGACTCAATTGACTGATATGTCAACATGTAGTAAACTGGACAAATGAGACTTCATTAAACCTGAATCTTGAATGTGTTCAACCTGACTCTCCTTGACAAAGAAGTAACATCACAATCAGAAGTAAACTTTGGTGTCAGAAGAAAATCAATACACTAACTTGCCCACATTACTGAAAATAACTTACCAAGCTGCAGTTCCCAGTGTTACAGCATATACAGAAAAAATTACAAGTCAATGGCCATTTTGACTTACTAACATAACTACGTTTGCACTGGCTGGCACTTTAAAAATCTGGTACAGCCTCTCCTTTATAGTTCTAAAGTGAATCAATAAAAGGGAAGCTCATTAAGAATGTTATGATCTGCATAATTTTAATCATTTATCTTGAAAATGGACCTTTAAAATGAGTCAGTGACATCAGGAAAGAACTGAATTAGTACAGTCTGAATTTGGATGTCAAAACTGCAATCTTTGTTTCTCCATTTTCATTAACAAAAACTGAAAGTTCTGCATCTTAAAAAGGTTCCCATTTAGCCAGACCAATCCCATTGGAGCAGTGACACACATCTTTTTCCATGTCAAGGATATTTAAACACAGACTGAAGCAACAACAGAAGACTCTGAAAAGATTTCAATTAATTGACTACTGACATAGCTACAAGGGTTGATGGTGTCCCTAATGTGATGGAGGCACGGCAATTCATCTGAATTCATCTGGTGATAAAGAGCTGAGCACCAAGTTGGAAGAGACCAATAAAATATCCCACAGCTCATCTCTAAAAAGGATGATCAGAAAATTACAAGGCAACGAGGCCAAAGTTGAGTTTTCTGATGGGAACTGATGTTCTCCCTCCACAGCAGATTCAGAGCAGATTCAGTGCTTCCTTTCCTTTCAGCCTCATTTGAGCTGAAGAACATTTAATTTCCTAGTCTCAAAGTTGTGAGACATATGAAGTTCCTTTGGGAAATTTCAGGACTTTGAGAGACAGTGCAGTTGGCATACATAAAAAAGACTATGAGTTGCAATTGCACCACTGATTTTCTTTATATCCTTATAGGGTTAAAATTCTTTCTGTATTCAGAGTATGGTTACTTTCTCAGGTGGGCTGTATCTCCTATAGGCTGTGCATATGCTGTTCTCTTCTTGTGTGCTGTACACAAAACTGTAAATACAAGAAATCTGTGGACAGGCTAGTCATGAGTGTCTGTGGACAACTAAGGACAAAGTTTGCTCAGAGTTACTACTGTAGATCTTCGAAAAGAATTACTACAAAGCAGTTCAAGCTTAGGCATCCACAACTTGGAATCAGGCTGAGTAACCAAAGGTGAGTAACTTTTTTGGTCTTGGAGGTGAAGTTTCTAATCAGTCTCTTCCTTATCTTACCTCTAGCTTTCCAGAGCTTTCCTATTTGCTCTATCTCCTGTCTAAAAGCATTTCTTTAATTTTTCACAAACAACTCCTTTGATCTTTTTTCCCCCTCTGATACATCAATTTATCTTGCTGTTTGTTCTCCATTATGATCTAGGGACAGAATTCTGTTAGAATACTTACTGTCATTATTATTATTGGTATTTTGTAAATGTCCCCATTTGTTTGCAATTTTATTTTGTTCTGGACTTAAGACTACATGCTTGCTTTATTTCTAAGGACATAAAAAACTTGCCTCTTATTGACTAATAGAACAGATGTCATTTTCCTACACACTCATTAATAGCAGTC
Source organism: Atrichornis clamosus (assembly GCA_013400975.1). Classification (NCBI taxonomy): domain Eukaryota; kingdom Metazoa; phylum Chordata; class Aves; order Passeriformes; family Menuridae; genus Atrichornis; species Atrichornis clamosus. Next base: position 34,253 of record WBMZ01002155.1, on the reverse strand, counting down.
ATCACATTCTGCAGAATCAAAGGCACTGTAAAATCTCTTTGACCTTGGGCTTTATTCTTCATAGCACAGGTGCAGGTTAGGAGGGTTTGTTTTGGGGGTGGTTTCCCTGGGTAGAAGGGGCCGTATGTGTCTATTTGATTTTGATTTGCCCTGGAGCACTACAGCTTTGTGTTTCCTGCTAAGTACAACCAGATGACTTGCAAAATCAAAGCTTCAGAGCTTGTCTTCACTGATATAGTGGAGAGATGAACCTAGACTGAAATGGTATCTCTAACAAATGTCATATTGCTATCAACAATAAAATTAGCATTTTGATTGAAGATGAGAGAAATCAATGTGGCAGCATAAAGAAGAATTAAGAATTTGGTCCAGAGATACCAGAGTGGAACCTACACTAACTCTTTTTAACTCAACCACAGATACAGCCAGGAGTCATAGAATAATAGAATGACTTAGGTTGGAGGAAACTTTAAAGATCATCTAGTTCCAATCCCCCTGACATGGGCAGAGACACATTTCACTAAACCAGGTTGCTCAGAGCCCCGTCCAGTCTGGCCTTGAACACTTCCAGGGATGGGGCATGCACAACTTCTCTGGGCAACCTGTTCCAGTGCCTCACCGCCTTCACAGGGAAGAAATTCCTCCTGATATCTAATCTAAACCGCCTCTCAGTTTGAAGCCATTCTCCCTTATCCTGCAACTACATGCTCTGGCAAATAGTATCTCTCCATCTTTCTTGCAGTCTCCATTCAGATACTGGAAGGCCACAATTAGGTCAGCCTGAAGCCTTCTCTTCTCCAAACTGAACTATCCCAATTCTCTCAGCCTTTCCTCATAGGAGAGGTTCTTCATCCCTCTAATCATCCTGGTGATCCTCCTCTGGATTTGCTCCAACGGGTGGATGTTTTACCAGAGCTGTGGGTCCCAGAGCTGGATGCAGCACTCCAGATGGGATCTCACCAGAGCAGGGTAGAGACGGTGAATCCCCTCCCTCACCCTGCTGGCCACACTGCTCCTGATGCAGCCCAGGACATATTTGACTTCCTGGGCTACAAGTGCACATTGCCAGCTCATGTCCAGCCTGTCATCCACCAGCACCCCGAGGTCCTTCTCAGCAGGGCTGCTCTTGATCTGTTCATCCTCCAGCCTGTACCAATAGTGAGGATTGCCCTGACCCAGATGCAGCACCTGGCGCTTGGCCTTGTTAAACTCATGAGATTCCCATGGGCCCACTTCTCAAGCTTGTTCATATCCCTCTGGATGGCATCCCCTCATTCAGGTGTGGCGACCACACCACTCAACTTGGTGTCATCTTCAAACTTGCTGAAGGTGCACTCAATCCCTTTGTCTATATCATTAATGAAGATATTTAAATAACACTGGTCCCAATACAGACCCCTGAGGGACACCACTTGTCACTGATGTCCATCAAGACTCTGATCATTACCCTCTGGATGTGTCCATCCAAAAAATTTCTGTTTCATCTAACAGTCTACTCATCAAATCCATCTCTCTCCAATGTGGAGACAAGGATGTTGTGGAGGACTGTGTCAAAGGCTTTATAGAAGTCCAGATAAATGATACTTGTAGCCTTTTGTGCTGGGTACAGAGACAAGGGGGTGGAGTTTTCAGTGCTGTTTTATGCAATTCCGTTTTATGTCATAGCCTGGGCATTTTTTCAACAGTGGAAACACTGTGGCCAGAAACAGAAGCGGGGCCATTTTATCTGGCAGTGAAGGGATCTGTGGACATGGCATTCCATGCCCAGTCATTTCTTTTCCCCCATTTCCCATTCCTCTAGGATGTTTTTGCAGGACAAGGAGTTGAGAAGAGGCAGTGGAGCCACTCCTGAGGCATGGTGCTGAAGCTTGACAGGCAGTCAAGACCAGTGGGGCTGGGAGCATGGTTTTTCAGTTCCTAGTCAGAACATTTCCCCATACCCTGATGTGGCAAGGACTCGGAGCAACAGTGCCAACACTAACCAGCTAAGCTGAAAAATTGTCCAGCAGGGTGGCACTGAACTCCTCAGGGAGAGAGACACCCATCGCCACCATCACTGCTGCTTTCACAGAGAGGGAGCAGGAAAACTGCCACTACAGGTCCAGAGCTGTGCCAGGCAGCTCCAGCAACCCCCATCTGCCATCAGAATCACTCCGTAAGTCCCTGCCATCCCATTTTTGTTCAGGGGGAAGCCACATGGGCTGCGTGGCAGCCATGTTGTCTTTTGTTCCAGGGTGGCCACATGATAACTTGCTTTTGCTGGTTAAACCATTCCCTCTTTTGTACAATTTTCTTTTTATTGTATTGTTTATTGTGTTTTTATTTTTATTTTTTAGTTAAATTGTGGCTCCAGTGGTCTTTAATCTCTCATAGTTTTGGTTTTGTTCCTTTTTTGTTCCCTCTGCTGCTGTGAGGGCAGGGAGAAGGTGGAGGGATTCATGCAGTCTTGGCCTTTTCCTCACTGTAAAACCATCACATCCTTCCCTTTTCCACTGCTGTAGTCACTCCACCATTGAAGGCCAGTAGTTTGGTCAAGCACGACTTGCCAATGGTGAAGTTGTGCTGTCTGTCCTGAATCACCTCGTTGTTTATCATGTGCCTTAGCATGGCTTCTAGGAGGATCTGTTCCATCATCTTTGCAGGCACAGAGGTGAGGCTGACAGGCTGGCAGTTCCCAGGGTCATCCTTTCTACCCCTTTTAAAGATGAGTACATTGTTTCCCTTTTTTCAGTCACCTGGGATTTCACCTGACTGCCATGACTTTTCAAATATCATGAAGAGTGACTTGGCAACTACATCAGCCAATTCCCTCAGTACTCTGGGATGCATCTCATCAATTCTGGGATGTATCTCATTGTCAAGGGTGCATATTCTTTTAAGAGTATGCATCGTCAAGAGTATGCATTTGAGAATATTGGAAACACTAAGGAACCTGATTTGTCAGAAGTCAGAGATCTTTTATCTTGCAAGAGCTCAGCTTGGTTACACTTTATTTAAGCATCAGAAACACTCTGTTCACACCTGACATGCTTGGAGTGAGTTTAGTAGGCTGATCCTTATGGCAAGGGGGGCATTTTTCACTTGGAAAAATAAATTGACTTTGACAATAAATCAAAGTACTAGGAAAGGTTTTAATCTAATTTCCTAGTCAAGATACCGTATCATCCTTATTTCTTTAGATACATGCTACTTAATGTAACAGTCTTTCACAGAGAAAATGTGGAGCAATGTTTCAGAGTATGAAGAATGTTTTGTCTTCTTAGAAGAGTCAGGGAGACAGCAATATTCCTTAATGAGACCCAGTGAAAAGTGATATATGAGACAGAATAGGAAATCCCAATCTTTCTCATACTGTCTTTGAAGAGTTAGGAAAAAAAAAAAGTGCAGAAAACATTTCACTTACAGATTAACAGTGATGAAAAGAATAGTTACCCAAAACCAGCAGACTAAAACCCAAGGATAAGGATGATTCAAAGTGAAAGTACGATTAGGACAAATCATCAAAGCACTGAAAGTTTGACTCTCAGTTTGGAAAACTGAGGAAAAGAAGTTGAAGGGAAGATCTGAGGAGGTTTAGTCCTGAGATTTCCTTTTAGGTATAGGCTGTTAAAAATCATGAGATGTTTTTCTAGTCATGCATAAGCTGCACAGAAGCTGTAGGTATTGGCCAGAATAGAAACCCAGTTAGCTTCTGTGTTGCTGAAAATTTCCTTGGAACTGTCTCTTACTAGAAACTTTCCCTTTGCATCAATTTTCCCATCTTTAAAAGCAGACTCTCCACTGCACTTCAGCTGACTCCCGACTATCCAAATTTCTTCTCTAATGTTCAAAATTTGGAGAAAATGCATACAATTGTACACAATTTGGAGTTAAACCTGGTCCAGGTCAACACACAGAATCATCAAGCAAAATTCAGCTCCTCCACATTCCACCAATTCCTCCAGGAGACAATTCTTGCATCCTTTTATTCAGCGTGTATTTCAGTAGAAGGTAAAAACCAACCAGTCTAGTTCATTGACATCACTAATCTACTGTGACAGCACAAGCCAAGCAGAGATTGGCAGTATCTATTCACTCAGAAAACATTGAAAAAAGAGGTTATGGAAAGAGGAAGAGAAGTTAAGAGGGGAAATTCTGTCTAACATAGTATTAAGTACTTCTCTTCCTTTTTTTGCACAGCACAGTCAAGAGAGTTAATATGTCACTAAAATATATTTTCTTTTGAATAATAAATACCTTTCTCTCAGCTTCTCGCCTGGAAAACTGGGTTCATTATATGCAAAGCATCTTTCCAGTGATTGGCACCTGCATAATGCATTCCAGCATGTCTGTTTGGTGCAGGGATGACTGTCACTAGTGACTCACATGAAGGAATCCACTGGGACCCTTCCAACACTACTACATTAACCCCTGACTAGCAACGACATTTCACAGACTGGCTACATTTGGCTTCTACAGAGCAGTATTGTCTGCTAATAAAATATACCTAGGAGCCATATGCTTGAAAATACAGATTATGGAAAATTCCAGGAAGTAGTGGACCAAATGCTGTTTGCTGTTGCTGCCTGTTTCTCTCTGATTCATCTTTTTTAAAGCTAAAATAACAAAAAGTAGGCATTAACTTAATTTTCCTAGCTACATTTGATTAACAGAAGTTCCTTAACCAGCAGGAGTAAATCCTGTTCTGTGCTGTACTCTGTGCCATGCAGCATGAACAGTTTAGCAGGGAAAGAGAGCATAAACTTTGAATCCCAGCTATTTATTGATACCACAATAAATATGGACAGATATTGCTATGTAAATTAGAACCCTGCATTTCTTTTAATTTATAGAAAAAATTTAGGTAACTCAAAACAGAAAACAGGAGCCTTCAGAGTCAGAGATGTGATCCTTTCTTTACTGTACACAAACATACACTGAGCTTTTGTCACATGCACAAAACATGCCACAAATGCTCTTGTTTGACAGCATAATGTAGAATGATGGCATAGAACTGAACAAAAGATTGACAAACAATAAAGATATTCACATATTGTATATGTATCAAAACTTTTGTTTGTTTCACAGGGGCTTGAAGTAGTTTCAATGACGTGATTCTTTTTAAAAGTTTTAATTTTTTTGTATTATTTTATTCTTTTTCAGTACCCATCCATATTACTAGGTCAGTACCCTTCCTTTTTAGGGTGAATCTGGTGGTGTTAACCTCTGGAAGAACTACAGTGGTGTAAAGGCATTCCTCTGTTATACAGTTATCAATAAATTAGACTTAAAGCCAAAGGTGAAATTCAGAACCAAAAATCCCTCTTATTCTTGTAGCTAATGTGCATGTGAAATCACGTAATCAACATTTTCAAATACTAAACCATGACAAACCTCATGTGAATTTGTGACCTTCACCTGGTTGGTAGTTAAAGCATCATCAATCAAGCCCTGAACACAACTGGAATGGCAGAATCACACGCATGAATGGATGCCTGTGCATGTTGGATCTTCAGTAGCACCTACTAGTAATACTAGAGATAGTCCACCATGTAAAGCATAGAAATAAATCTGAAAATGGTAGCCAAAGGGGACAAAAGTTATCGCTGGCTTATAAAGGTTACTACCATAGTTACTACCATAACTATTCCATTTGCCATCCTGTATTTCATTTAAGTATGGGTACTCATTCAGTACTTTCATTTGTTCTGTTTTTAGGTTCATCACAATGTGTTTATTCAGTATTAATTTTAATTTTTCTAACATGGCTTTGGGAACAAGGTTTCTGTATCACTGTGTTGTTCATCTGCCTGTGTGTGCCAACCTGTAGTAATTTTGGAACATTCAACCATGTCTGGGGTAAAAGGCTCTAAGACGGTATACTAACTCTGTATCTTTGTGGAAAAAGGCTCCCTGATGGCAAGAAAGACTGTTTAGAATATTTGACTGAGGGGAAAAAAGCCTCAGTATGAGCCCACATCTCAGTAGACATCAAAGAAAACACAAAAGAGAGAAGACAGTCAGGTAGCTTGTACACCTTCTTCAGTACACAAGTTTCATTAATGCTTCTAGAAGTACTCAGAGTCAGCTCTTTGTTCTGAATTTATCATCCAAATGCTTATTAAAGTCCGCCTGTAGGTACCTTTATTAAGAAAACAGTTGTAAGAATGAAGTGAGGTTTCTTTGAGGAGACCTATGTTCCATAAAATTATGTTGCTGGTTTCAGCTACAGTCTGATCCCTTAATTTTTATCAAATGACTTCCATATCTGCTTTTCCACTTTTTTGCCTAAAGTGTTGACAAACTTTAATTAATTGTATCATTTGTCTGCCCTTTTTTAGCATAATCACAGCAGTAGCTCTTTTCCAATCTTTCCGAATTTACCATTTAATTTAAGATTTATGAAAGTATTAAAGTATTTCCTCAAGAGGCTACAAAGCTGCTCAGCCACCTTGCATGAAAGTCTGAGACACAAGCTACGCATCATTCCAAAATGCCCATCTTGGACAGGTATTTTATGTCTTATTTGGAGAGGCATTTTCTATTTTCTTGAACTACAACTCCTTACAGGCCAAAAATACATAATCCTGCTCATTTCAAAGAAATATCCATGTTTTCTTCACAGGACCAAGGCTGCTAAAGAAATTTCCATTGTTGATAATACATCAAATATTCTCCCCAAATAATTATGGGTTGTTTATGCCAGTTCAATCAGTGCTGTCTGTCATAATTTTTTCCTCACTGCCTCCAATCTGCTCCCCACTTGCTTTATATTCTTGATAGGTTATTCATAGTCTGCCTCTTATCCAAACTAAAATGCTGCATTTCCTGTCCACAGTATTCCGAAAAGGTTGCACTGAAAAACCTAGCACAAATTCTCCATCTCTCTCAGTCAACCTTTGACAAGAGGGGCTGAGCTCAAGAAAAAATGTTTTTTTACACTGACTAAAGTGCAATAGGTTGCAGCACAGCATGAAACTTTTGCACAGTGCTAATTTCACTGTACCAATCTGTAAACATGCTCCTTGTGTTTTCTTGCACTTTTAAGGGCATGCTGCTACCATATGTGTAAGAGCACAGTCTGTTCCCTGAAGGTAGCTGTTCTTTATTTTGAAATTTTTGTCCGAATTTACTCAACTACTGATAGTACAGAATTAAAAGGAAATATCCATACACAGAAAAGTGCACAGTAGGTTTTTTCAGGTTGCCTTCTCCAAAACCCAGCTCTTGCTTTATTTTTATCAGAAAGAAAAGTCTGTGATATTTTCTGTAACAGAAAGCAGCAGCCTTTCTGTTTAAGGATTCTCTTATAGTATAAATTTCTGTGAGACTGGTTGCCTACTGAATTGGAACAAAAGAACAAAAGAACACAAGAAGAAAATATGGAGATCAGTTATTTTATTGCATAGCCCAGCACACTTACTGCATAGTCTTGAAAAAGATGCCCAAAAAAACCCCAAGAATATTATTTTTCCTGTATGTTCTTTCTTTAGTTTCTAGGTGTGATAAAACTGAGACCTAGACCAAACACTATAAATCCAACTCTGATTTTATTTGTAACATATCAAACTTCTTATGTTCTACCTCAACCCACAATCAGTCACAGAAATTAAAGATGGAAGAAAAAGATTTTCTTTAAAAGCACATAATTTCTATGACATTGCTTACACTATTCTGCGTAGATATTGAATAGAACAGATTTATGATAGGCAAAGTTCCCTTGCTTATTCCTCTGCATCACTTTCTGTGTTCCAGCTGATGGTGAAAGATGTTCTGGAGAAAATTTAAAACGGTACTTGCTGGCTGATCCAGGGAGTTGTGCAAAAGATAAACCTGTTGACAGAATTGCAGTGTTATCTGTATATTACTAATTCCAGAGCTGTGAGGATTTGCCTTTCAGTTTGGACTAGCTGTCATGAAAAGAGAGAAAACACAAAGGAAAAAATTTGCTTATTCCCCCTTTTAAGTTTTTCTAGCCATTGTGCAATAAATCTTCCTTAAATCTACAGTTCCTGGAGTTCAGTGACTGCATAAACATCTTTACATTGGGTTTTATTCAAAGGAAAAAATCTAACATTTTTAGTGTCAAAGGAAGTTTGAAAACCTGCCCTAAATGCTCGGCAAGTTAAAGTAGGGAAATGGCAAGCAAATAAACAACAATAACAGAAAAAAAATCACTGATTTGAGTAAAATTATATTGAAATTCTACAGGCTGGCATTACTTGTAAATATCTTTTACAGTTTTCTTGTATCCTTTGCCTCCTTCCTTCAATTCTGTTACTGTTCAAACCAAAGTTCAATTCTGCTTCTTCTCCTGATAGTGAGATGCAGCCACAGGCTCTGGTGTGGGCTGTGCAGCTCCACATCCATCTCACCTTCATGGACCAAATGCCATGGTGGCTGGTGCTAGGGAGAGGCTTCAGTGTGCTGGCTGACACCCTCTTCCAAGTAGCCCAGCCTGTCCTTCCACTCTGGTTTTCTTTCTTTTGTTCAACATGGGGATCAACTGCTTTGTTCTTCATACAGACCTACATACATAAAATGAATGTACCAAATCATACACTAATTCAGTTTCCAGGGTTATCAGACAATCAGGAACCAGCAATACCAGCTGATCTGCTGCTGCTGCCTGAGAACCTGCAGAACAACCAATTCAAACCAAATGACACAGAGACGGTGAATGTATTTAGTGCTAGCAGAGACCTCAACAACCTAAGAAAAAGGCAGGGAAAAATACCCATTTCCAAGCAGTCTCCTACACAAAGGAGGACTTAGCCAACTCTCTTTGGATGACAATAAACTTTTCTTGAAAGTACACTTAATGTGCTGTAACAGCAGAAGTACAGTTTAAGCACCTTGCTTTGTCCTGTGGGCATCCAAGAATCACTGCTGATTTACATAAAATGAAGCACTGTTATATAACATATATATGCAGTAAAACATAAATATATATATACGCATATGTTTGCACACGTTTTTTATGTATATATCTAACATACATATATATATATATGTGTGTTATTTATATATATAACTAGCAGTTATACTGTGGGATTTAACCTTTCATCAGAGCAGGAAGGGGGAAAGCTGCCGACACAGAAGTCAGGAAAGGAATTGAAAAAACTGTCCAGATTCTGATACTTAAGCTTATATGTCATTGAATAATTATGTATTGTGTATTAATATAATTAAATGTATTAATACAATTATGCAATTATCTTCATAGGAACGAAAATCCTTTATTGCATTCACATTAAGTATCACACATTAGTTTAGGTTAGCATTAGAGTTTGGAGATTAGTCTTCTGAGTCTTTGGTCTTATAGAAACAAACAATAGTAAAGTTATGGGAACACAGGACTTTGTTCTGAATTTGTCTACTTCAGTTTGCATCTGCTGCATACTTTCATCCCTTACTGTCTAAAAAGGTTTTGTGGAATATAAATGTTCTGATGTCAGAGACATAGTATAAAAAGTAATAAAAAATTAAATTTACTCAAACAGTAGCAAATACTGTGTCTGTTGTGTCTGTTGCAAATATCTTTCTTACTATTATTCTGAATTGAGTTCCTAATTCTTCCCAGTATTCTTAACCTCTTCTAATTCTCATTCAGGCCCCCGAATCCTCATACATGTTTTCTAGCAAAAAACCAAACCAAAACAAAACAACCTAATTATGTCTATGAGCAGTCTCACAAACTATTTCTCAAATATGGCACTAGAAATATAAGTGTAAAGACCTGATCTGAACATTTTTATGCCATCACTCAAGAACAGCTGAACTGGGAAAATTTCAGATTTAGGCAATGACTGGGCCTGCTCTGTATCTTATTCACTTTATTTCCTTGACTGCTTAGCAAGCTGGAGGGATCAGTAGCAATTTATATGACTAGATGGATTTTGCAAGGTTTCTGAAGAGGGACATTAGGCATGACAAGTGGCCAGCACTCTCATCACTGTCACTAAGGGTCAAAACAATCCACCTGCTGGATGCCCTGTCTACATCACTTCTGTGAAAGCTTTTTATCAGCTCTGGTCCCAGATACAATTTACCAGCAAGCCTCAGAAATATAAGACAGGCTTCAATCAACATTTTGAAGGAAAAATCTCCCTCTGTTTCCTACCATAAAACTAGCTCCATTACCATAAGAAGACATAAGTAACTATCTCTGAGAATACTATATCTCAGCTGGCTCTTTCACTAGAATAGAAGAAATAAAGAGAGAAAGAAAAATAATCAAAACAAACAGAAAATATAAACGAAATAGCTACACTGTAATGGATCTCAGAGAGGAAGCATGTCCCCTTATTTCCTCTTTATTGAAGCAGATCACACTTACTGCTGAAACATCATACAACTGACAAATTCAACCTTGAAATACCATTTTGGTTTTTCCTTTCCATATAAACACAGCATGTTAGAGATGACAAAGGTAGAAAGGTTATACTGAGATTCCCTCTTAACTTTGTTGGTAACACTGTGTGGGGAAGGAGATTTTTGTTTGGTTTTTATTTTGTTCTAAGTTGCAATGGAGACAATGTCTCTGCCTTTGTTTCAGAAGCTGCCACAGACACATACACAGTCATTACAACTCCAGTCCAGTGTGTTTCCAGAAGCATATATCTTGTTTCCCTTCTCTCTTGTTTTCCTGCTCCTTCCAAACAGCAAACACTGTGTTGTGAAGGTACAGAGTAAAAGGTCTGAGTTGTACATTATTATGCTGGGGACAGTCTTTCAGAGCTGGCAGACAAACCAGGACATTTGGGAGACCAGCAGTAAGTATTGTTTTGTCATGAGACATCCAGTGAATGTGTAGTCTAAGATATTTTTCAGACATATGCATGTTTTTTTAGATTTCTTTAGTGCTGGATGCCTTCATATCTATTACTTACATAAAGGATGAGCTTTAGTTTCTGGGTCCTATTAATCAATGCTTTACCTGCATGCCACTAGTTATGTGCAGCTGGTTAAGGTGGTTAACTCTTCTGCATTTATCAGTACACCAGTACATTTGCTCGGCAGAGCCAGTGGGCCATTTTCTATCTTCTCCTGTTGTGCATAACCTAATATAGCCAGAAAACTTTGTCGTTAAAACAAACAAACAAAAAAGGTTATATATGGCTTAAGAGCACAATGAGTTTCTTGATCTTCCTTCTTCCCTTTCTTTCTGACCAACATAATTTAAAGAAGTATTTATTCTCTATTTGTATAAAAACACAGAACAATAGAAGAGCCCAGATTAGAAAAGCCCATATTAGTTTTGAGCCTAGTACCATGAAAGACCATCTGGACCAGATTTTAATTCAAAGTAACTCATGGACATTATAGCTTAATCATTACTTAGTACATCAGACTTGGGATATCAATTTTAGGTCATGCTGGCAGCTTAGTAAAAGACACCTTAAATTTTTCATTATAATGAGCTGAGAGTCGGCTGAAAGATCTACTGAACCCCATTTCTCCCCCACCTTCCCTGCTTGTACACTGTACTGCTTGCTGCTCTCAGAGGATTGTTAAAATTTTACTTCCTACTAAATTCTGCTCTACCACTGACAGATGACACATTTGCAATGCAAGGTGTATCTACATAGCGGATATCCTTGTTTAGATCCAAGTTTGTGACAGTTCATTAGTTTTTTAATTGAAATTATATAATGTTTGAGCTCTTCACTTTCTCTGCAAAAATTGTGGTTACTATGAATCTCCAGCTATATAAATACAGGATGAGGCTAGGGAGTAGTTTTGCCAAAAAAAGCAGATAGGGTTTACAGTGAAACGGAAGCCCAACATGAATTAACACTATTATATTTTCATCAAGTTTCCTCCCGGGGACTGGGATTATAAACCACGGTTTTACAACTGAGATATTTCTGCCCTATTTCAGCCAGAATAGTATCTGCTTTGAGAAAACACATTTTTAAGGAAGATGTGTAAGAATTGAAGAAATTCAGAGGAGGAAATTTAAAAGCCTAATGAAGTGGCACATATAAAAACAAACAAACAAAGTAATCTGAAGATGAATGAAGAAAAAACACAGTCTCTCTGTGAGTGCTTCAGAATGGGAAGGGAATAAGCCTCACTCAAATTCATGAACATGGGCCAAGAAATAACAGACGTGAATCAATTTTTTTAATAGTATTCAGGGACAGGTATTATTAAACCAAGAATAGACACCTAATCATAGTTAGGAACTATACAAAATGACAATCCCTATTCTACATAGTTTACTTCTAATTATAATCTGACAGGAGAGATATGGGTTAAGAGAGAAAGTTATGCATATGTACTGTAATTAAATGCTCGACCCTTTTTTTTAACAAACCTAGTCAGCATGTTTTCACTTTACAACAGTATACATAACACCAACTCTGCCACGAAAGAAGCAACCTATTTTCATAGTCTGAGAGAGATCCAGCTTCCCTGTTTGCAAAAGGCAGAGGTGCTGGAAAAAGCAAAATGCCAAAGTTGAACATGATCTTTCAGTTGGAGGGACAATAAAGGGGAGTAGGAAATCAATCAATTATATTTGATTTGGAAATTTGAAAGTTGCATTTCAGCATAAAGTATCTGTCTTATACATAGACATTGGGGAGACTGAAATTAGAGCCATAGCCTGCAGACAGCTAGTCTTCCAGAAAGAGGAGATTACTTGGACTGAATTGTTCTACAGTCCTCATTTGTCCCACCCCTCACATATTGTACTGCTAAAAATGTGTCATCTGCAATACAATTACTCCTTTCCTTATTTTCTTTCAGTTTCTTTTGTACAATTGGTGAATGACACTGGAAACTAGACTCTGTCCCATTTTTTGCTTTTCTGCAAATGCAGCAACCCAAAAAGAACCCTATGTAGAAATTTCAGATGCTGTGATGGAATATGTCCGTGGTTATTCAGGCATTCCAGCAGAATGTTGCTATCAAATTTGACCTGACCAAAATGGTGGTCACAATGCAGAGACATTCTGCCACCAAATTGTAGGTAGCAGTACTTGAGGTTTATTTAAGGCAAATGAAAAAAAAGGTCCCTCTTTGGTAACAGTTATAAGATAGCTTTTTCCAAGTTGTTTTTCCCAGCAAGATTTATGCACATTGCATCAACTTTATCTGCAAGTTTTTAGAGAGGCAATGAAAACTAGTAGGTTTGTCAAACTGTGGTCATGTTTTGTGTTTGTTAGATTTAGAATCTCTATTTTATCAGAATTTGTGCCTAGATTTGAGGAACAGAAGGCCAAAAATCCTCTGTGAATGAGGAATCAATTCCCAGAGTTTACTAAAGGAAGCACAACTTTCTGAAAGAAATAAACTGTTAGACTTGGAATTAGCCCAGTTTGCTGATCTGAGCATTAACAAAATCCTTCTGGTGTCTCACCAGACTCTTATGAAGTACAGAATCAACCTCCAACCTGAACAGTTGCAGTGAGGTGGACAGATTTCTACCTTACCCTGTGCCAATGTGTAGCATTTGATCAAGTTCAGGAAGATTGGTTTGTTTCTAGTACCCCTCTGTACTTGGCAATCTGAACAAATTGGACAGAATTAGGATGTATATCTGTATGCATTCATCTCCCAGTAGGTGCTTATTACTCACCTGAAAATTTCACAAACTTAAGTGAAAATCCAACCAATATAAACAAATCAAGATAGTCAAGAGATAAGGCTGGGTCTGACTTTTTTTCAAGTGTATTTTTCCCATGGAACACCTTTACACAAGTCAAAAGATAATTATTTTGTTAGTACTAAGCTGTCCTTGTACAGAACACTGAGCAAGATGGATTTACGTGTAACAAGGCCCGAGATATACTGACCCTCAGATGCTTCCCTCTGAATAATTGCTGTTTCTGAAATGGGAATCTAATCCATCTCCACCTTTGACAGTCATACAAGTTTATTAAAATGGAAGAGATTCAGAGCCGTGCATATCACTTAATGCACATCTCTGCGACCTCAAAGCCTCTGCTCTTCTGCATCTCCTTGGAATTAGGGTTGTAACTCCCTGCACAAGAGTAAAGATTATCACACTCAATAGGAAAACTATCAGACCTTTGATTTACCAGTGCCTCAGTGCCTTGCTTTCAGAGTTTTCATGTATGTATACCTATTGGTATGTATACTTGAAAAAAAATGATTACTGAATGTAAGAAAGGTCCTTTCTCACTGTCTTGGTTTTAAGACAATTTAAGGAAATGGACACTCTAAAATGAGTTACCTCCTTAGTTTCAACAAACCCCTTTCTACCAATAAGGAGAATGAAATATGAGTAGATATGAGTGAAAAAATAACAATTTTCTAACAAGAGAAACAGCAATAGGCAAAAAAATAAAACAACCAGTAAATAATCACTAGATACAAAATTGCTATATCTCATGAACTCCCCGAGAACAAAGAGAAACGCAAAATAGCAGAACTACCCTTTCCAAGATGGCGCCCACCATGGGCGACTGCTGCAGGGAGACAAAGGGAAAATGGCATCTGACCCTCCCCCCAAGATGACAGCCTTCATAGCACAGGAAACAAAGGGAAAGGATGGCGGCAAACCCTGCCGGGAAGGCAGGAGCTTATGGAGCAGTTCTAGCGCCAGATGGGAAGTGCCAGCATGTGAGGGGTCAGTGCTGCCACCCACAACTTCCTCCTGACACTCACTGGACTCCACTGGTGTTGGTGCTGCGGTCCTCCATGCTGCGGGGGTGTCGGGCGGAAGAACCAGTTCCGAATCAGCACCGACAGGGCGTCACCTGGTCCCTGGGACCCACTTGCTTTGCAAAGTTCACTCCTAAACAGGTTTTGATTGTCAAATGCAGGTTTTAGGAGTTGCTACTGTTGCAAGCTTGAACCAAATCCCTCCGAAACAGAGCCTTCACCTTCAGCAAATGATGCCAGCAGAGAGAAAGAGTGCTCCTTGCTTCCAGGCTCCAACTTGAAATAGAACTGCAGCAACACCCCCCTGCCACAAAATTCCGATTCTGGCTGTGGCAACAGACCTTAAAGAGACAGTAACAATTTTTTGAGGAGGCGCAGGTAGATATGGAATACAAAAACACTTTGAGTTACCCATGGCACTCACTTATATCAACATTAAGTGGAAATATAATGCAAGGCAGATGGGGTGATTATGACACTAGATTGATGGGTGCTTGCAGGTCTTATTTGAAGAAAATGAATGTGAACACAGTGACCTATTATGGAAGTAAGATCTGAGGAGTTTTTATCTATCAGATACAATATTTACTGTTGTGACTCGAGACTAAAAATTATTTTAAGTTTACCATGATAAAAAGTCACTAAGATCATAAGCTTGTGACAGTGTCCTTTTCTTCCTTCCTCTATGTTATAATTTGCTATAAAATAACAGCAAGTGTCTGGAAGCCTTCCCCTGGATATCATACAAGCCTTATTGATAGAAGCCTTTGGCATATGTTACACAAGTGGAATGAAAGATGTTATAAAGCTTTCTGGGATTAAACTAATTACAGGCAAATGTATAGCATAGGACTATTAAAGTAGCCCCTACTCTGCAACACTGCTTAATGTTTAGAGAAGCATGAGGAAGGAAGGGCAATGAAACAGCCTTCTGTAACAAAAGGGTTCAGAGTAGGAAAGATAGTAAGAGACACAGAGGCAGAATGGTCTACCAACAAAAAGAAAAAAGCTACTGAAGTGCTTTCATGCTCTCTATATTAGTCCAGTAAACCCAACATGCAAGGCATCACTGCCCATACCTACTTGATTGATAGAAGTTATGTGAAAAAGACCCAATCTATATGACTTTTTAGCTCCTTCTTTCATCCTTGTTGTGGGTTGACCCTGGCCGAATGCCAGGCATCCAACAAAAGCCACTCGTTCACTCCCTCTGCAACTGGACAGATGGCGTTGTTGAGGTGGACGCGACACACAAAGTGAACAGTGCAAAGGTTCTGGGCAAATGCCATGTTTTATTAAACAATCAGTCTCTTTTTATGCATTTCTATATCTTATCATTTGTGCTACAAGGTTATCGGTCACCTGACTTCTACTATACACTCATTGGCTATTATTTAACTGCGACATTATCATTTATTGGTTGGCTATAACATCAGTATTTATGCATTTCAGAAAAACATGAGGTGCTTGAATGTTGCTGCATATTTCTTTTCTTGTTTTGGATTTGTTAGCTCTGTTGATAGAATATTCCCATGGGTAAATTTAACTGAATCTATTTTTCTCAGAGCTTTCTTTCTATGAATAGATACTGACTGTGTCCATGTCGAAGTTTGGGAGGCCTTCAGACCACCTGTCAGCTGTCACAGACAGAGGGGAGAAAATTTAACAAAGGGTTCATGAGTTGAGAGAAGGACCAGGAGAGTTCGCTCATCAAATACCATCACAGGCAAAACAGGCTCAAACTTAAAGATAAGAAAGTGAATTTATTACACTAAAACAGAACAGGGCAGGATAATGAGAAATAAAATAAGACCTTAGAAAACACCTTCTCCCCCACCACTTCCTCATCCCAGCTTTAACTCCTACCCCAACGGCACAAGGAGACAGGGAATGGGGATTTTGGTCAGTCCATCTTCCACTGCTCAGGGAGAGGAGTCTTTCCCCTGCTGCACCATGGGATCTCTCCCACAGGAGACAGTTCTCCAGAAATGTCTCCAACGTGAATCCAGCTCACGAGCAACAGCTCCCTGTGAACTGCTGCAATGTGAGTCCATCCCATGGGCAGCAGCACTCCTCAGACTGCTGCGGAGTGGGTCACATCTCTAAGGGGTGCAGTCCTCCAAGGACAGGGTGCTCCAGCCTGGGACCAGGGCCCTTCTCTCCATGGGTCTCCCACAGGATCACAGCCTCCTTCCAGGTATCCACCTGCTCTGGCGATGGGTTCCTCCACAGGCTGCAGGTGGATCTCTGCACCCCCGTGTGCCTCCATGGGCTGCAGGGGCACAGCTGCTTCACCATGGCCTTCACCATGGGCTGCAGAGGAATCTCGGCTGCGGCACCTGGAGCACCTCCTCTCCCTCCTTCTACACTGACCTTGGTGTCTGCAGAGTTGTTCCTCTCACATATTCTCGCCCCACTCTGCTCTGGCAAAAATTAAAACTGTGCCATCAGTATTGTTCTGATTTTTGTCTTTAATCTGTTATCACAGAGGTGTTACCACTACTTCTAATTGGCCCAGCCTTGGCCAGTGGCACATCCATCTTTGGAGCCAGCCAGGGATTGGCTCTGCTGGACATGGTGGGAGTTTCTGGCAGCTTCTCACAGAAGCCAGCCCTGTAGCCCCTCCACTACCAAAAACCAGGCCTTGCAAACCCAATACAATCCTCAAAGACAACTTACACTCTTTAAAGATACCTGTGGTTCACTAACAGTTTAAGAAAAAACAAAGCTCTTCCTTAATTATTCCCAGGCATTCACTTAGGGGAGGGATGTCAAACTCCCAGTCTGCAAGCTGCAGCTGTGGAATGGTGTCATTTGACTCCTGGACTTCTTGCCACATCTTAGTTGCATCTTTGCATACTAGACAAAATCATGTTAAGACCCCAGTAACCAAAGTGAAAAGTACAGTGTTTATATAGTGACAAACATTGCTCTGGAGCACTCTCCAGGTATATCCAGAAACAGGACTAACACATTGACTTGTTTCTCTGCTAGAGATTTCTCTTTTAGTCTCTTAGTTAGACACAGAGAAAACAATCGAGGGGATAGAAACCACCAAAGGAGGTTTTAGATCAAATTTTTAAAAACAAGTTGTGGAATAGACCATTTCACTATCTGCAGAGATCACTGATTGGGATAAGGTTGTGAGGAGCATATCAAGGCATGAAGGCAAGAGCAATTATTCATGTTCAAACACAAGCAGTTTCAGTCTGTCTGTCTCTCATCAGCCTCTGGTGATCTCAGCATTTGTACTTGCAGCTCAAGTTCTTTCTGTAGGGCAGGACATGCATTGCTGAACCTCACCAGCATCTTCATATTACACTTTTTTAAAAGTCCGTGTTGTGGCTCAGTATTCTTTTCACAAGAGAATTGCTGAGTTACATTCTCATCAGTCTTTGGATCACATATTTGGTTCTGTGCTAGTTGATCATAATTTTCATTTCCTTCAGTTAAGTGCCCATAATCAGTTGCTTTAATATTGTGCCAGCAAGACAACTGCATACGAAATGTTTAATTTCTTTTCGTACCTTAACCTCCACTAATCACAAGCTATTGCACAAATGTCACTGAGTTAAGCGTCAAAAACATCCTGTCATATTCACTAGGAGTGGAAATTGGGTCACAAAAAGTCCCTTTGCTTTGGCCAAGGTTATCCATTTGAATTTTGGCAGAAGACAGAAAAAGACCTCCACACTGCCAGCACACCAGATAGCATCCCTTTCATGTAGGGTCATGTCTTCTACATTTCATGCATGCAGGGACAATTTGTACAGGAGTTTTGTTTTTCTGGCATCTGAAGAAGCTAGAGAAAGAAGAAGAGGAGAAAGAAGAGTAGGGTGGGGGATCTTCCAAAATAAAGTCTTTTCTTTTTTGAAAAATGAGCAACAAGTTCTGGTGCAGCAGATGTGGGAATATGAATAAGGCTAGGAATCTATTCACAGCTTCTCCCTGCCTGTGCTACATTGCTTTGAACAAACTAGGTTAGCTTTCTGCTTCTTTTGCATCTTAACCTAGGTTACCCAGAGGTGATTTAACCTAGGGATAAAAAGTTGTGAGAGCACAGTTTGGGGGAGAAAGGAATTCAAAGACCACCATTCAGCATCAAATGAAGATAGGCATGGCACTTCAGCACAGGGCACTGCTGGCCTTGGTGCTGCCACTGGCAGAAGGATGTAGAAGGAATCCCTCATCTCCCACTCACAGGAGGCTGGGATCCAGTGACAGCAATGTTATAGGTTGTTTGATGAAGTGACATTCAGAAAGCACATTGTAGATGACTGCCTCACTGTATTAAAGGCCTATTTTTATCCAGCCATTTAAGTTCAGAGACATTTCTCCTGCAGTTGTGGAACTCTCTGCTTACTCTTTGCCCTAAATTATTAGAGAAGACTGGGCCTCCTTCTTATATGCAAGTGCAGCAGGAATAAACAAAAAATGGATCTCATATGGGTAGTATATGATTTTACAAAGCCAGATGCCTAGGGGAATGGTCCTTTATATCCAAACACCCCTGAAAATAGCCATACCAAAGTGGCCATTGGCAGCACAACAAAAGGCTTCTTCACAGCTGCCTCTTCTGTCATCAAGGCTGCAGTGCCCTGGAGAGTGCATGCGGAGGACTAGGGGCAAGTGTAACACACAGTATAAACAGCATGCACTGCTGTATCCCTGCTGAAGGACTTTGACAGGCACTCTGCATTAGAAGTCCATTTCCTCCCTCTACACCCAATACTGCAGCAGTTTGGATGGACAGGCCTGAGTTTCCAGAGAAAGTATTATAGGTACCTGAGACCTACACACGAGCTGTCTTCCTGAACTCATACATTATCTCTGTCCTAGTATTTGACTGGATAAGTTGTTTGAAGCATTTTTTAAATGCTCCTAAAGTGATATGGGGAAATATCTACTTACTTTGACGTCTTTAATGCGTAGCTCCCTCATCTTCTTTTCCGCAGTTTTGATGTCTGCACTATTGCTGCAATGTGGATCACTGCTTTCCTTTTGAAAGGGATCTAATGCAGAGGTAGGCTACACTAAAGCCAAGTAACTCCTCTTCACCATCCCCCACCCTTAGCTTTCACACTCTTCTTGCACCCTGATTTCTCTATTGGAGCCTTGAGAAAAGAGCATTCATTTAAGATTGTATTTCCTTTTTTGTCTTTGTAATTTATAGACACCCAGAAAATAGATGTAACCATAAAGAGCAAGACAAAGGCCTTGCCTCGTGCTGTGAAATATTAGTAGTAGTAAGGCCTCTAATATATTTTTGAGAAAGCATCTTTGAAAGTACTCAGCAAAAGCCTTGATAAAAATTAACTCTTTATTCCAGGCATGTACCAGGCCACCTCAAGGTACATCCAGCAAGGGTAACTTTAGAACATGTATGAAATAAGACACCTATTTTCTCAGTTTGAGACAATTTAAAAGAGGACACTCCCCTCTAAAAGATTCCAACAATCTCTTTTCAACCAATAGGAAATGAATACTAATAGAGGAAAGTGGAAAAAAACCCCCAACAGTTTATTAACAAACAGAATGTCCACAAGGCAAAGGAAAAAAAAAAGTAAATAACTGCTAACAATTAAATTTTCAGACCTCATCCCCCCCACAAACACACCAGAACAAAATGCTGGAGAATAGCCCTGCCCAACACTCGGTATAAGATGGTGCCAGTTTTCCCTCAGAGGGGTACTGGAGCTTTCATAGAATAGTTCCAGCAGCAGACAAAAGCCCAGTGGTTCATCCAGCATTGACCTCCTCCCCATGGCACAGCTCAGCAGAACGATCTTGGCAGGTGGAGCAGCTGGACTGGAGTCACTCGACACATCCTCTCCCTGGCTCAGTGCAGTTTGCAGCAGTTTGGGTTGGAGCGGGACGGCTCTGCTCCTGCCAGTACGATGTCCCCAGTCTTGGACAAGCAGTGGCTGTTCAATTTGCCTCAAGGCAGCCCAGAAATTGCTAGTGCAGCTTCTCCGAGCCAGGAAAGGGAAAACCATTTTGCCCGGGCCAAAATCGAAGCTAGACAAGCAAAAACCATGCCGCACAGAGCCATGGAAAACCTGGGCAGCAAGGCTTCAAAAACACCTGTGCCAAAAAAAGCCTGCTATCCTCCTCCCTGGCCCCACACACAGTGCGTACTGGGTTTCCAGGTCCCAAAGATACAGCAACCATTTTTTGGACACAAAGAAGAGGATCATGGAATAGACTATCATCATAAATCACTCCAAGATGACTATAATATTTTACTTAACTGGATATTGACACGTTGTTTTGCCATGGAGCTGGCACATTGAAAGGGCAAAATTACATAGAACATGTCCTTGCCTTTCCCTTTCTTTTTTCAATGTGGGTGTGAAAGATCACTGTCATAGTTTTGAAGCAGAAAGGAGTTGGGTTTTTTTACTTGAATAATATCAATACCAACTTCTGTCATTATAGACACACATGAAAACCAGAAACCAGAAACAATTGGCCTGAACAATTTATTATCTGATCTACATGTAGAAAGGAAGGAACAGAATTTTTAAAGGACCAGTTATAATGGGGATAGAAACTAAAGTGTGCATGTATTTCTTTCATCTTGAACAGAGAGGAGGTGATCTCCAGACATTCACATCATCAAGTAATCTACTTTCCTGTATGTTAGTAGGAGTGAGCACAGGGACAGATTTTATTCCTCAGAAAATAGGGGCAAAAGGCAGGATGACCTCAAGTGACAGGGTCATACAGTACTGGGATTACTGATAATAGGAAAAAATATTCTTCACTAAAAGAGGGAAAGACAGTAATACTATATGAAAGCTAGTGTGTCCCTTGTAATTTTATACCAAAAGCTATTTTTAAACCAACCATGATTCACTTACCCTAAGCAGAATACAGGGGGAACAAATGCACAGATAATACCACACTGGTGCTGTATCGTTCACATACTTTTTCTTTAAGCATCAGATTCCAAACGTGTCTCATTCCCCTGGCATGGATATAAGAATTGGTTGAAAAAGTGAAATGAAAGTCACTGAGTAGCTTCTAATCTCCATAAATATCTATGACTTGTTAAAGACATGAACAAGTATTCTTCTGTATGATTTGCTCGTCATATAAACTATATTTATGCATCATTTTTCTTATGAGGAAATAAAGGCGCGAGGGGGGGGTTATTAAGGGCATCAGGAGGAAGCTGCTGTGGTCCCCAAATCGTCTCTGGAGAGGGACAATTCAGGTGCAGGCTAGCTGCTAGCAGGCTCCTCTTTCTGCCTAGCGCCGGTGTTAGGCGCCGATGACAAGTACCTCCCTCACCCAAGCCGGATAGCGCAATATTACCAGAGACAAAGCGCAAGGAGGGCTCCCTGCAGGCCAACGTCCACAGTCCGAGTTTATTCCGTCTTCCGTCTGGGTGGCCAGGCGAAGACCCTGACGCGTGTTCGCCTCGCGTTTCAATGGGGTCTTACAGCCAGTAATCTGAGGGCTTAGGGGCGGTACAAAGGCGGGGCCAGGGAGGGGAGCCAATGAGCAGAGGGAAAGGGCGCAGCAGGGGACCCCGTCAAGGAAGCAGCGCACAGGCTGCTGGGAGAGGTAGTTTTTCTTGAATAGAGTCTGGGGGGTGTGTATGGTTACCTTTCCTCCGCAAGGAATTGTGGGAGAGGCTTTTCCTTTACTTTCACAAAGATAGTAATGATGTCTCAAACATCTGAGTTTTTCTACCAGCGGGCCTCTGCCCTTTTGCTGCTTTCTGCCTCACTAGCTAACTCAGTGACCCCAACATCTCCCCTTTCCTTACTTAAAGGAAAAGCGTCTCCTATTTGCTTAGTCAGGCACTTCTTCAAGCAACCAAAAAGACTTAAAACTATAAAAATTATTAGAATCACCCACAGTCCAGTTTTGAGTAAGGATGCCACCCATCCCCCAAGTCCCCATTGTCCAAAAAGGTTTTCAACCCAATCTGATTCTCCTTCTATCGTCAGTTAGTTTATTTGGTCCTTCATTTTCTGTATCGTGGCGTGGATGCTTCAGCCATGAGATGACAGGTTAAAACAGCACAGGATCCAGGAGATCAGGAGAAAGCGGAGGTAGACAGTTACAGGCCTGGTGGTGAGTGAGGTGTGGGTAGTCTTTTTTCTGTGGGATTTCAAGCAAAATTCTTAATTAGCACACGGGTAAGGGGGTTGTGGGGTAGGGAAACACAAGAGGATAACATATAAGGGATTTTGGGGTTTCAGATTTTTGGGAAACAGCCTGGAGTTTGATGTTCATGTGTCTAGTATCTTGCGCCGTCGTCTTCTCCAGGCAGCACTTGTTTCTTTGTCTGGGGTCTCCTTGTCACAGTCTGGTGTGTTGTCTGTTGTTTCTTCTGGGGCTGTCACCGATGGTCCAAGGTATGGCTTCGTGTTCTTTCCAGGTATCCACTTGGGACCTGAAGGTGTGGAAACACAGGCGTATCCCCTCCCCCATACAATTAGTGGGTAAGGGCCCAAAATCTGATGGCTTTCTGGATCTTTGACTAACACCAGTGGTTGTTCTTTCCATTTTGCTTGGGTCGAATTAGTGAAATGCCAAAATACTGGGAGAGTAGGCTCTGAGAACAAATTATTCAATAAATTTATTGTGAACAGGGCCTTAAAGAGTCTCACAACGGGAGAACTGACCTCTGTTCCTCCCCGCTGTTGGTCCAGGACTCTTTTAATAGTTTGATGGGTTCTCTCAACTATAGATTGATCTGTGGGTGAGTGGGGAATGCCTGTGGTATGCTGGATACCCCACAAACAAAAGAATTCTTTGAGCTTGTTAGAGACGTAAGCTGGACCATTATCGGTTTTTATTTCTGCAGGGACACCTAGGGTAGAAAAAGCAAGGAGGAAATGTTTCATAACATCCCTTGCTTTTTCTCCGGCATGCGCTGCCGCGAACACAGCTCCGGAAAACGTATCCACGGAGACGTGTACATATTTTGATCTTCCAAATTGTGGGACATGGGTTACATCTGTTTGCCAGATCTCACAGCTACCTAGGCCCCGGGGGTTAAGTCCGGAACCTAGCGATGGCACCTGGTAGCTTTGGCAGCTGGGAGAGGTTGCCACAATTGCCCTTGCCTGCTCTTTAGGCAGTTTAAACATTCTCATGAGGGCTGGAACATTCTGATGGTAAAACTGATGGCTCAGCTTTGCTTGAGCGAATGTGTCTGGTACATTGGGAACTTGCACTGGCATTGCAAGACCGTCTGCTCTCCGAGTCCCTTCGGCAATAGGCCCAGGGAGGATCAGTGTGTGAGACCTCACATGTATTACATGGAAGGGATGCTCTCGGTGGGAGAGTAGAAAAACAAGCTTTGAAAGCAATCTATTCAATTTCGGGTTAGGCACTTCTTTTAACAAAGAGTGCTCTGCTCTGGCACTTACTCCAGCTACATAAGCTGAATCTGTCACCAGATTAATAGGTTTCGTGAACCTCTCAAAAGCTCTAATGACAGCTGTCAGTTCTGCAATTTGCGGGGAGCCATCCACTACCTGGACATCAGATTCCCACATTTGTGTCTTGGGATCCTTCCAGGTCATCATAGATTTGTGAGAACTCCCTGACCCATCCGTAAAGACTGTTAGGGCTTTGAGAGGGGTTCGGCTTTGAAGTTCCTTTGGTGCCAAATGAAAGGCTGAATTGAACAATTTATGTTTTGGATTGTGAATTGAGATCTTGCCTGAGTAGCTGTCTAGAACAAACTCGAGGTGCCCATTTGTCTGGAGCAAGTGCTCCAGGACACTAGTTTTCAATGGCAAATAAATGCATGTGAATTCACACCCCGCAAGGGTATGGAGGCGTGCTCTGGCTTTCACAATCAGTTGTGCCATCAGCTCCTGTGGTGTGGTGATAGTTTTGCATGACTGATGCAGCAAGAAGACCCACTCTAATATAAGAAGAGGGTATTTTTGTTCAGCATCCCACTGAAAGATCAGCCCATGCAACTTAGGCAACTTACCCAAGATGATGAAACTAAAGGGCAGTTCAGGGCTGGTCCCGTGGGCCTGGAGAGAAGACAGGGAAAGCTGTACCTTTTCAATAGATTCTTGGGCTTCTTCTGTGATGGCTCGAGGGGAGTCCAGGTCCTCGCAGCCTTTCAGGAGGTTGAACAGCGGAGCCAGATCCTCTGTCGTGAGTCCAAGCAGAGGACGAACCCAGTTGATAGAGCCACACAGCTGGTGCAGGTCCCTGAGAGTCTTTGGGTTGTCCTTGATGGCAAGCAGCTGGGGCACGATGGTCCGTTCACTGATACGGAGCCCCAAATAAGTCCAAGGACAGGTGCACTGGATCTTTTCCTGCTGTATTTCAAACCCTGCCTTTTCAATGGCCTGGACAGTTTTTTCTAGAGTCAAGTCTAGATAAGCATTGTCTGGTGCACAGATTAATACATCATCCATAATAGTGGAGGATAATGGACTTTGAGAGCGCTTTGTGGACAGGGGACAGGACACGGGCAACATACCATGGACAAATTGTGGGTGAGTTCTTCATTCCCTGGGGAAGAACTCGTCAGTGGTATCTGCGCAACAGGGCTTGCCGGTTGATAGATGGAACAGAGAAAGCAAACCTGAGAGCATCATGGGGGTGCAGAGGTATATTGAAAAAGCAATCTTTGATGTCTAACACAGCGAGCTTCCACTCTCGGGGAAGCACAGAGGGCGAGGGTAATGCTGGTTGCAGGGGACCTATATCCTCTATTATTTCATTAATTTTCCTAAGATTGTGGAGGAGCCTATACTTGTCTTTGCCTGGTTTTTTTTATTACAAAGACAGGAGAGTTCCAAGGGCTATTGGAACTAGATGACCTTTAGCAACCTGCTCCTCTACAAGGGATTCAAGAGCACATAATTTTTCTGTTGATTGGGACCACTGTTCAGTCCAGATTGGCTTATCTGTCTTCCAGATAAGACGAGAGACAGCGCTCTTTAAAGTGGCCCCTGCTAGAAATCCTGGGGCTTTGGGAATTTTAGTTGAGCTCCCCACTGGGAGAGGAGATCTCTGCCCCACCGTGTAAATCCTGAGTCAATTACAAAAGGCCAGACTGTGGCCACATGACCATCAGGTCCTTCTACCACGATGTCATTAGCACTCCTCATAGAAGTAGCTGAACCCCCTATCCCCGTGATCCTCCCTTTCATTGGTTTGACTTTCCAGTCTTCGGGCCACTCAGCCCGAGAAATGATAGTTATATCAGCTCCTGTGTCTACCATACCCATCAAGTAAACAGTGGCTTTCCCGTTGCACAGTTTACCATGCAACGTGGGTTTGTCTCTGCCCACAACCTCTGCCCACCATATGGATGGTGTTCTGTGGCACCGTGGAAATTCCTGGGGGAGTAGGATGGCCTGTGCAATGATTGTCCCTTTGCTCATGAACCATGGAGGGTTGTTACAGGAAACAGTAATAGTAATTTCACTGTTTGAGTCCATAGTCTGTACCTCAGGACAGATAAAAAGTTCAGATGGTCCATGCACAGGGTCTCCCCAGATTAGAATGTCTGTAGTGTTATCTAAAAATCCAGTTTGTCCCACAGTTATGGTGTGTGGTTCATTATCCTCAAAGAGAAAAGAAATCTCACTCACCAAGGCTTGATGAGTTCCTGTTTGCTTACAGTTCAGAGACCTGTCTTGCAGGCTGGAAGTTTGGTGGGGGGAAACAGCTCGATATTTGGTATCCTCACGTGACGAGCCTAATTTGCGCTCCATTTGAAGTTTTTTTTGACCGTTTCTGATGGTGCTTGCACTTGCAACAGTCTGGGGGGACAGACTTGGAATTCCTGTTATTCTCTTTAGGTTCAGGACAATCTTGATCATGTGTCTAAAACTCCCACAATTATAACACCTTGGCTTTTCTCTTTACATGTTATGTGAAACTGCCAGTGCTTCCACCACCCCTTTTGACACCACCTGGGCTATTGTAACCTCAGGAGATGTCAATTTGGTGCAGGCTTCTATCATTTGCTCAATCTTAGGAGCTGGGTCGAGTGGCAGAGCCCGGAGAATCTTTTTGCAATTTTCATTGGCATTTGCCATGGCCATTACACATAAAAGCTCTTTCTGGGCTTCTAAATTTTCAACCTGCTTTTCAATTGATTCTTTAGTCTGTCTATGAACTTCATAAAGGGTTCATCGAATGCCTGCTTTATGGTGGAGAAATTATGAGAGGGGGTGGAACCACAAGGCATTAGCAGCAAAGCTTTTTCAGCTAGTCTTTTAATATCATCCAGTATCAATTCAGAAAGTGCTCTGACTTGATCTTGAGGCTTCATGAAGTTACCCTGGCCACAAAGCTGGTCAAATGTCAAATTCGCTCTATTTGGGTCTCTCTGATAACTTTGGAGAAGGTCCTGTAATAATCTTTTCCAAGTTTTTTCCCATGGCATGTACTCTGACAGACTGAACAGACATGACATTATATTTCTTTTATCGTGAGGAATTAAAATGTTTGCAGCAAAGGTAGCTTGAATTAGGTTTTTGAAATAAGGAGAATTCCGCCCAAAATCTTTCCCTGCCTTGCACAGTTCTTTCAACTGTTCGTATGTTAATGCCTCCCACCTGGGGTTCCCTCCCCCTCTATCGTAGCGAACTTGATCTGCTCTAAGTTCAATATTGCCTGCAAGCTACCGTTCACCCTCCGCTGCAGCTTTTTTTCTCACTACTGCCCAGGGGTCCCCAGCGTCTGGGAGATCACTGTCTCCGTCTGAGGAGAAGGGGAGGTTCTCCCCGTGCGGCACGGGGCGGGGACCTGGCTGCCTGTGGAGGAGGCGTGGATCTGGGCGGGATCCGTGGCCGGGGGCGGGGCGGCTGGCGCAGGGGATGGGGTCGCGGCCGGGGGGAGGGGCACTGCGGGTACACGCGGCGCAGCGGTTTGTGGGGGGGAGGAGGAGGAGTCGACGCAGGAAGAGCGAGCGACGCAGGGAGCGGGGTTTGGGGGGGGGGACAGGGGATGTCGGGAGCGCGGGTGAATATAACATGGAGGACAACATGCCGGAGCCTAACACGTGGCCCTCGGTAACCTGGCTTTTCCCTAGGGTGGGCTCTGCAGTGGTCTGAGGGATCGGAAAGAGGGTTAAGAGTCTCTCCGAGACGGAGTGATCAGTCCCGGCTTGAAGAGAGGTTAAGGGAAACCCAGAAAGATGAGGGGGCTGGTGGCTCCCCTGCACCGTGGGGTGGTTCTTTCTTTCTGGGGTTCCCCAGGGGTCTGGGGGAGGGGGGACATAGGGAGAGGGAAGGAACAAAGGGGCACCATCACCAAAGGGACCCGGTTTCCCCGGCATTACTGTTTCAGTCTCTGAATTTTTAACTGATTGATAAATAGCAACTAACAAAGGAAAAAATGGGGCAACAGAGGTGTCTCCAGTTTTTCTGAGAATGGTGAGTTTCTCCCCAACCTTATCCCAGAATTTCAAAGACTGAATAGAATCCTTAGACACACCCGGAAAATACTGAAACAGCCACCGGACAAAACTTTTCAGGTTTTTCTTAGAAAAAGGGGATTTTCCCGCATTAAGATAAATCTTAATGTGGGTATATACCTCCTTATGAGGAACAGATGGTTTCCCACCCATCCTTCCCCAGAAACTCTTCCCAGCACAGTGAGGAAAATAATAAAAGAATTCAAAAAGGGACTCGAACCACTGTAAGAAGAACCACTGGAAGAACCACTTACTCACTCCGGTTCTCTGCCAGTCAAATAAAACTCAATGTGCTGGTCCTCTGGTGTCTGGCTGGCCTTCCTGCACTGGACTGATGAAGCACTAGCTCTTCCAGCTGAAATAGTCAGTACTGAAAGTTTGATTTAGTTGTCCAGACCTGATAAATTTTTACACAGTTCACCCTATTTGGTGAATTAATCTCAGGCCATTTTCAACCTGTTGCCACTATAGTAAACCCAGGAGCTTTGTGCCAGTAAAAGAAAGGTGGCCAGTCTCCATCTGAGTGTATCAACAGAGAATTCCTAACTTCTTTCAACATTTCTTCTTCTGGCTAAGGACTACCACTGCTAAAAAAAAAAAAATGCTACCTTTCCTTTTGAATTTGTAAGCCTTTAGGTACCTTTTACTGACAGATCCAAGAGGCCCTTGGTAATGACACCTCCCCATGGAAAGAGAGCTGGTTTCTTGGAGACAAGGTGGCCTGGTGTCACAGGGGGTCCAGTGCAGTTCAGCACCAGCACGCCAGAGAGAGCGTCCCACAGAGAACAGCTCTTGCAGGGGTGCTGGCAGATCTCCCTGGGCGACAGGCGATTCCAGCAAGTGTAGCAACTTCTCAGCTGCAAGTGATTTCAGCTCTTTGTGATTCAGCTCCTTGTGAAATCACCCAAGGCAAACACCGGGACAGAGACAGGAGCCTCGCATGGCAGTTCCACAGAGGTAGTCTTTATTGTCTGAACACCCTGCAAAAGGGACACCAAAACCTACATCCCCCTACTTTCAAGGGCACAAGCTGGGCTTTTTATGGGAAAGGTAGGGGGTGGGGTAGAAACCAGTTAGCCAACAGGGTACAGGCTATTACCTTGAAGAAGCAAGGCATGTTGGGATCTCACCCTGACCCAGAGGAAGGTAGTTTACCTCTGACTTCTCCAGGGGAGTGCAGGAGGTTCCAGCTTTGAGGGCTCCCAGCCCTCCACAGCCTACTTCACACAGCGATCTTAAAAAGCTTTCTTCAACCATTTCATTTCCTAGCATTCCTGCTTGCTTTGTGGGGAGTGTTACTTTACAGTAAGCACATTACATTCTTCCTTCTTCCACTCACTCAGACTTGATCTGGAAGTGTCCACAAATGATCCTTCATTTTAACTTTGTGATTCAGTTACTATTAGTTTGACAGTACCCTTGAATGCAGGATTTTAATCCCTTCTCTGTATCTGCTCCAGATTATACTTTTAAAGTCTTTCTTCTTAAACTAGTATTTTCTTCAAGCCTCATATCATATTAATATCTCCTTGTCATCTGCTACAACTTTGTGGAGACAATAGCATATAAAGCAAAGGCCTGAGAACCTACATCTGTATTGAGTGTCCTAATATAGAATTCAAATGAAAACTAAAGGTTGAAGATATATCCTATTTCAAAGTTTCACTGCCAGATTTGTTTGGGCACTAGGGAACTGGTTTAGGGTTAGGTTTAGGTTCAGTGTTTGGTTTACAGTCAGGGTTAGGTTTTAAAGTAGAGTTAGGGTTAGGGGTTTTATTTAGGTTTAGGGTCAGAGTTATGTTTTGTGTTAGATTTAGAGTTAGGGACTTAGGTTAGTTTGGGGTTTAAAGTCACATTTATTGTTAGGTTTAGTGTCAGGTTGATGGTCATAGCCAGCATTAGGATTAGGGTCATGGTTATTGGTGGACCTAATGCTAGGTTTAGAGGCTAGTATTCGGGTTAGGGTTAGAGTTAATTTTGGATTTGAATTGGGTTAGCTTTAGGTTTAGTGTTATGTTTATGGTTATGGTTAGGTTTAGATTTGTGCTCAGGTTTACAGTTTAGCTTAAAGTTAAATTTAGGTGCAGTTTTAGTATAAGTGCTAGTGTTTGGATTAGGTTTTATGGTTAGGGCTAATGTTATGGTTATATTTAAAGTTAGCTTTACACTTCCTGTTAGGTTTTGTGTTGAGTTTGCTTTAGGATTACTCTTAGGGATATGGTCAGGTTTAGGGTCAGGGTAGGATTCAGGGTTAGGGTTGTGGTCAGAGTAAGGTTTACTGTTATTTTTGGAGCTATGGGTAGGGTTTGATAACCTTTGTTTTTTTGGTTATACTTAGGATTTTGTTTAGGTCTTAAAGTGTGTGATAGGCTGAGCATTAGAGTTAGAGTTACGGCTTTGTGCTACAGCAAGTTTTAGTGTTTTGATCAGGGCTAGGGTCAGGTTTAGGCTGATATTTAGGGTTAGGTTTAGGATATGATTTTGGTATTAAGGTAAGGGGATAAACTGAGTGATCAAATTTGATTTAGGCCTTATGTCTAGGTTAAGTGTTAGATTTTGTGTCAAGGTTAGTGTCACTATCAAGCTGCTTGTTAAGGTTTAATGTCAGGTTTATTATTAGGTTTTGTTGGCTTAGACTTAGCGTTAGGCTTTAGGTAAGTATTAGGGTGTGAGTTAGGCTTTGGGTTAGTATTAGGCTTAGGATTCAGTTTATGGTTAGTGTTAGGTCAGGTTTAGTGTCAGGATCAGATTTAGTGTTTGGCTTACATTTTGGGTTTGTTTCAGACTTAGGGTTGACCTTATAAAAACCATCTTTCTGAAATGTTTTTACTGTATCAAAATATAAATGTTATCCTGAAATTTATTTTATGAATTTTTTTCCTAAAGTATTGTTAAACTTTTAAGACTATTTCTTCATGCCTTTCAGTGTTTTTTTATCTCCTCATCCTAAATTTATATGTCTCTCAGCATGAGGCTATCTGAAGTATGAACTAAAGCATCTTTGAGTGTTTTCAAGCAGCCTTAGACATTAAAATCTACTCTTAAAATAAGACTAGCATCATTTGATTATAAACTTTTTCAACTAGGTATTTTTTTCCAAAATATAAGCAAGTAAGTATTTTAATCTTGCAAAATTATTACTGTTTCTCATGAGTACAAAAAATTGATGCCCTTTGGTTCCTGACCTTGCTCTTAGGAGTATATGTGTTAGAATTAACTGTGATTTCAGCAATATATGACAGGAAAACTTAATATAATGTAAGCTTAGATCATTTTCTTGCATGATTGCAGAGCTCTGTTTTGCAATAGCAAAGGCTGAAGACACTTTCACTTTAAAAGTTATTTGCCTGATACCTTCAAATTACACTCTTTTTGGTCCATGATCATATGCAGTCTATCTTGGGAAGGTTTAGAGTAGAAGGGTCCAAATACTGTGTCAGTTGAGGAACTGGTTTCTGAAATACAGTTCAAATAAAACACGTTTAAAAACCAATATCCTTTTTCATTATTTTTTTTATTCCCTGTCATGTCTTAGGAAATAATTACATTTCTCAAGTGGCCAAGTTGGCCACAGTTGCTCAAACACTTTTTTCCAGTAGATCTAGAGGTTTAAGGAGCTGAGGGAATGTCTCAATGTGCAGGATTTGTGCTACAGATATGGAGATAGATATAGATATAGATATGTATCTGAGAGTAGTATGACAAAAGGAAGGTATGGGCAGGGTTGGGTACTGGAAAGGGTGAGAAGGTGTGGGCATCAGTCTGAGAGAGATAATGAAATGTCACAGTAGCACCTCGTAAACACACACTGCTTTCTATCTCTGCTGGGATATTTTTGTGGAAAATTCTGATGCATATGAGCTTTCTACTCTTCTGCTGACATTTGTGCAAGGATTTTGTGAAAGCTTGAGAACAGAAAAAGGAGAGACAGAAAGACAGGCATGTTGCCCTATGTTCATCTGCTTAGAATCACTGTAATGATGTCAAAGCCCTGTGACTGCACACAGATCTCTAGTTCATCCTGTTTGTTCCCCATATTCCATGGTGTACAGTCACTTTACAAAGTATTTGATTGTGTCACTATCTCAGTAGGGGTGCACAAGGATGCTCCTGTCTTGTGGTTACACCTTTGGCTGCTTGTGCTTGATCAAGGTATTCCCTCTTAAGCCTCCTTTTGCTACTTGAGTGGTCACTATAGTTCTCCCCATACCAGATCTTATCTCTATCAAGCCTGGCTATGTCCCCAGCTACCTTCAAATCTGGTTTAAAGCTCTCTCAATGAGCCCTGCTAACTCCTGAACTATGATCCTTTTCCATCTTTGAGACAGGTGGACCCTATTTGTTGCCAGCAGTCTCAGTGTATAAACTGATCAATGATTAAAACCCCCAAAATTCTGCTGGTAACACCAGTCTCAAAGCCAAGTATTCATCTGCACGATTTTCCTGTTTCTTGTACCATCAGCCACATGGCCCCAGGCTTCCCCCACTATAGCTACTGCAAAAAATTATCGCTGTCCTTGGCTGAAACCAGGACACCTTGTTAAACTTCGTAAGGTTCACACAGGCCCACCTATCAAGCCTGTTAAAAACTGGACGGCATCCCTTTTCCCCAGGATGACTGCATCATACAACTTGGTGTGGTCGACAAGCTTGCTGAGAATGCAATCAATCCTACGACTTCTCAAATATGATGGATAGCAGCTTAATAACTTCCTCAGCCCATTCCCTCAGGACCTGGGGATGCATCTCATCAGGTCCCACGGACTTGTGTATCTTCAGATTCCTTAAATGGTCTCAGACCTGATCTTCTCCGACAGCAGGAGGTTCTACAGTCTCCTATTTCATCCCTTTCCCTTCTGTGATTTGTTCAGTGCGCCAGGAGCACAATTACTGCAAGTAAAAATACCCTTATCTATAAAAAAATTTTCAGTTATTGAAAAAAAGCCCTACTGAAGTCAAACAAACGGCCTTAATGACTGCTAAATAAGTTTGTTCTGTTCACAGAGAAAGAGGAAGATTAAAAAACACCAAGATTTTAAGTACAAAGGGTCCACTCAGAAGCAATATATATGTGTTTATCTATATAATGTATTGTAAAGGTAATATTATTTGTAAATAATCTTCAAGGAATTTTTATAACTTCCCCTTCAAACTGAAGAAAGACATAAATTCTAAGCCAAGCATTTTGTCCAATTAAATCAGTTATGAAGTTTAACAAGTGAAACAATACGTATTACAACCTTTTTCTCTCTCTCTGGATTTCTCACCATTTCAGCTGCAAAGACTCAGCTTACTCAGGTGGGCAGATGTCCCACATTATGAAAAGGAGCATATAGAGCATGTTCTAGAAAGACCATGCACTGTGCTTAGGTTTCTTTTTTGTTCCTATTTGGATAGTGAGAAAATGTTACACTGATCCTGAGGGTTGTCTTTCCCTCTCATCTAGGTTTCACTCGGAACTTTACCAAGACATCCTGAAAAGTTTGTTCTGTTGTCAATAAGAACTTTCCATGTGAGCAGCCAAACATTAGCCGTTCTTCCCACTCTTTCCCTAATCTTCAGCTGGACTCTCCTATGTATGGATAGAATTCATATCCATACTACTCTGTTTAATAAATAAATGAATGATGACTGAATGAATGAATAAATAAATAAAAGAAACATGAACTGAATAAAATTAACCATGATGTCAATATTTGTATTGTTCAAGTAATTACACGAGTAATCAGTTTCGCACTTCATAGTTACTCCTGGACTTACTTTAACATTTGACTGCTCCATACTATAGATCAATATCAGTTAGAAAGATAAAAGAATTGGTGTAACATCCTGCTTAGGTTTGCACCTAAGCACTTAGGTCCCACAGGCTTATTCTACCTTAGATTCTGTTATAGCATTATATTCTTAAAAAAGAAGTAGAAAGACTAATGAGTATTAGGGAAAGTGAAAGGGAAATAGACTGATGGAGTTACATCCTTCCATCCCTGAGAGAAGCCCACCAGAAGTCAGAGGACCCCCATGCCTCTTACCATCAGGCAGAAGGAGGAGACCTAGTAGATAAGGGAGAATAGAAACTGGCCTACACATGGGGTAAGAAAGTTCTCTCTGACCCATATCGCCTTCCCAGGTGCCACCTCAGAATAGGTACGAGATCCTGAGTCCAGAGAGTCAGGCAGACTCTCTGGGTTCAGACACTGTTTTGGTTTGAGCCTGG
>WBMZ01002154.1:0-88533 GCA_013400975.1 Atrichornis clamosus | reverse complement strand
ATCCCCACAACCCAGGACAGTAAGGAAAAATAAGATACCTGAATAAGGGAAAGCTTAAACTTTTCTGTTTCCTACAAGTGATGACACAGAGGTAACCAATATTTCATTTAGCCCTTTTGGTGTTTAAGGATAAATCTCCATATCAACAGGGCAGAATAATTTGCAACATTTCTCAGGGAAATGCAACAAAATTATTTTTTCTATTTCCAGCTACAGTATTTCATAGAAGTTTCTGTTATATAGTTACATAATTGCCTTTCTGATCTAATAAATGTGCTTTATGTCTCTATTTCTCTTAATATGCACCCTTGCCTTGTTATCATCACAATGATAATGACCTGTAATAGTAAGGCAATCACAACAGTTTATTGTTTAAATCCTTTATAAGCTTATCACATTTTATTCTCTATTATGCCCACAGAACAGAACATTCAGATTTTTAAACTCCATTTTGGTCTGAAACTTGTAGAAAAATCACATCTATATATTTTATTACACCATGAAAATATATTAAAAGTAGAGACAAAGAATAACTATCAAGCTGACCAAGTTGTTCAAACAGTGGTTTAGTTTCAAATGGAGAGAAAAACATGCAAAACAACTCTGAAAATAAAAATATAAATTAAAAAAGAATTAAAATCTGTGTCTTGTTAAAGCATCATGATTCCACATTCATGTTGAGGTTCACTTATTTCCATAAAGAATTAATGAATATATGTCTAAAATATAAAAATATTTAAAGTAAAATTGTAAATTAAGATGGGAAATTTTAAAATCAAATGATATTATTTTTATTTTCTGTATCATTGTAGAAGTACAGTGGTTACCCATAGTATATTTTTCATTTTTAAAGGAGAAGGATTGAAGCACAATCTTTCAGTTGTCCTTTAGGCTGGACCATGATTAAAAATGTATTCTTGTATTTCAAGTATAAATACATATCTCGGAAACCTGGAGGTAGAAGATAAATTAAGGTACAGAGCGTGGATATATTATCTTATCTTTTAAATATGCCCTTCCTTTATACCAAATTGTTCCCCACCCCCATATGGGAAAACAGATTATAGCCAAGGCTTTAATTATCCATATTCTACTGGTGATTTAACTAATTTAAAAGTTATTTTTAGAAAGGGCAAATAAATTAGGATTTAAATCCCATTGCATTCTGTGTACCATATGTATCTTTTTTGATCTTACACAGATTGCTAAATCATAAGTCCTGGGCTTTCCCTTTGCAGGCTGAGCCAGCTGCTGCATGAGCTGTTCCTGCATCTTTTTTTCTGTGTCGAGCGCACTTAAGCCCTTATGCAACCTAATGCTTTCTGTCATTGCAATAATTTTCTGCTGTTCGCCAAATGCACATTCTGCTTCGTGGTGGGGCTTTTTTCAGTTCCTGTGGTGGAGGAAAGCAAATATTGATGATACTTTTTTTTTTCACAGTGGTTAAATGTTTATCAATCACCTTGTATTTTCTTTGATTTTTTTACTATTATACATTCTCTAAATCACTTTTATATTTGGTATTTCAATTGATTATTCTGAAAGACCTATGCCTTGAAGGTGACTCAGTGTTTTTTTTGCTTGTATGGTGCTTAATACAAATGTTATATGATTAATGTAAACACTGTTATATAAACATGTGGATATTATTTACAAGATGTTTAACATTAACTGATTTTTTTCTTTAATTTCAACAGCCTTAATACTGTCTGAATGCTTTTATTTTCCAACCAGAAAAATAATTTGTATGCAACAAATAATATGCAAAACCAGTGTATAATGGACAAAATGAAAGTAATTAATAATTTTCCAAAGTCTATTTCAAATTAGACCCCTTGAAAATAT
Organism: Atrichornis clamosus; assembly: GCA_013400975.1. Classification (NCBI taxonomy): domain Eukaryota; kingdom Metazoa; phylum Chordata; class Aves; order Passeriformes; family Menuridae; genus Atrichornis; species Atrichornis clamosus. The sequence goes on along the minus strand of WBMZ01002154.1, from coordinate 86,688 downwards.
ACGGAATTTATATTCATTTCAGCTGGATTTTAAAATGTATTCTCCCAAGTGTCCATCTATTATTTGATTATTATGCTGTCAGATTGTTAAATTTATCAATGAGTCTGTTTTCACATATTATGACATACAGAGTGATGTATTTCTTGCACAGGTGGTATCTTATTCAAGTTTAGTTACAAGCATCTCCTGAAGTACCAAATGTAGCTTTAGCTTCTATGTCTTGTGTTGACTGCCTCTTTCCTCCACATCCTTTCATCTGCTTAAGACATCTTAGAGTATTTCTAAAGAGTATTTTGTGGGAATTTTGAGAAACGGGCCCATATTTACATTGACAGTTTTTAATTTACAGTAGATTTTGCTGTTCCTTGAGATTTTCTTGGTATATGTGAGATCTGTAAAAGCACATTGCTGTGCTCAGGAAGTGCAGGACTATTTGTAAAGGCTTAAATATAGGCATACAGCTGATGTGAGGAGATATTTGAGACTATTACAAGTTGCTTTTGCTTCCAACTCATATAGGTTAAAGACAACAATTATTTTTTTAGCAACATTAATGAAAGATGATAACATAGGCTTTTCCTCTGAAAAACATTGGTTTTAATTCTGTCTTATGGTGCTGGTTCTGTTGCTTTCTGGAGACCAACCCACTCTCCAAGGCACTATGGCAAGAGTTAAGACTGAAAGTGTTTCACTCTCAAAAAGGAATGGGGTAGAGATTTTTTTTCCCCTGCTTTCAAAGAAGGGAAATGAACTTCTGTACTGCCTCGTGGTGATTTGTTAAAGATGTGTTTGCTTGAAGAAAGCAGCAATATTTTGTAAACATAGCAGCTCATATAAATATTTATTCTTCTCCATAGCAATAATTTACTAAAGCTTCTCTGAGTGGTTTTATTTCTGGTAAGAAACTCAGGAAATTACAGGTTTATTAGCTTGTTGCGTTTGCTGCTTGTTTTGTATGTTCATTTTCTGTTTTGCTTTGCAGGTGTCACCAAAGATGTTATAGTGATTTCAACCAGAGTCTTGCAGTGTTCTCCATTGCTGTCTATGATTTATACTATTTACATACTTTATTTTTCAGTTTTAGAGATCATCCTTTCATTTTGTCCCATTGTAATTTTGTTCACTACATTCTTTGTTGCCTCCAAGCATTTTCTCTAAAACTCCATCTCTGGTTTTGCATGCAGTTTTTCATAGCCTCCTACACATTGCACAGCAATATTTCAACAAGAATTTTTATCTTCAGTGATTAGATTTCTAATGTTCAGTTGCTGGTTTCGCAAGTCTCTTGCATTGCAGTACAAGCTAACAAAGCCCATTATTCACTCATTTAGGCCAACGTCATTATCTCTTACTACTCCTGTATATATTTGGCCATCCTTAAATACAGGCTGTTAGGTGTTTAGATCTATTCCAGTATGCCTCGCTTACAGTCAGGATGGAAAGATGCCATTCATTTGAATTTTTAAATGGCTCTTGGGCTCAGTTTGTGTTGAAACTGGAACTTGCCCTGTGTCCATGGCTATAAAGTTACATCCATTAAGACACTCTGACCTTACTATCCTTCTTGGCTATTTCTTGGCAGAAATGGACAGTTAGTTTGATTGTAGGGTAAATATTTTCTTGAAAGATTTTGGCAGGTCTGAAAACCTCCATGCAGCAGAGCCGTGTTCAAGACTCATTTCTTTCCCTACTTTTATCTCTGTTTTTGCTTTACAACTGTGGTATGAAAATGGCTGAACAGACAACACTTTTGAAGAGGGGACTTTTACAAGTTCTGTAGAAAATCTGCAGTCTTTGCTGGAGGCAGTGCATAATGTTGCACACACTGGGGTAGAATTGGAAACACTGAAGCAAAGCACCTGGTTGCGAAAGCACTTTTTTGACAGCACTGAAATCGCTGGCTATGATTTTCCACTGTAAGTAAGCCTGATACAGCCAGGTTGCATAACAGTATAGTTTGCAGAGGTTGATATCTACATACCCTTGCTACATACCGTAGGCTGATGAACATAACCACCAATTCAAGCTGTGCCTGCCTCAAAGTTCTAGAATAAAACCAGATCCTCACTCTAGTTTGGGCTCCCAGGTGGTCCATGCGAAATCAGAGTCATAGGCAGGAGGAATTTAAAGCAGAGAAGCTAGAAGTCAGAAGTAGGTGCGTTTACTGAGGCAAGGGTAGATCTCAGATAACACTCTATTCCTTTTTGCTGAATTTGCATATGACCCACATTGCTCCTGAGGAGAGCAGTGTTTCTTCCTGGTAATCTGTGGGATCTCTGGCACTATTTCTTCACTTAAAGCTCAGTCAATTATGACTTTAAACATTTCTGAGTGCTGGTCCTCTTAGACAACAAATGAAAAAGGAATGGTTTGCGAGATGCAGAAAGAAAGCAAAAAGAAATGTGAGGAATGGAGAATGCATGCCAAGATAAGAAGGAAGAACAACAGCTGTCTTGGGGAAGGCATTAGTGCGGCAGTTCTCAAAGAGAGAATATTTTATTTCATTCTGGGGTAGTGTGCTGCTGTAGGCATCATCTCCAGGTCACAGACTTGAACATAAAAAATTGTAAGCTTGCCCTCTATAACAAACGAGTCACAAGAAACACAAAATATTTGGGTTTGGTCATATTCTCCTGTTCAAAGCTGCAATTCTAAGTTGAATGTGTATGCAGGCACAGGGGAAGGAGGCCTGAAGCCATGGGATATTTTTTTGTCTTGGGGAAAGTGACAGCAAGTGACTCAGTCTGTAGACCCAGCACAGTGGTAGGAAGAAATCTTAGTCTGTAGAAGCAGCACATGCTAAATGTGTATCTGATTTTTGTCTCAGGTGGGATAACCATGACAAGCCAAATGCAGTGTATCATGAATCATTCTGAATCTGTTGTCTGCCAGTTAAAACAAGTGGTATAGAGTTGGACTGACTGATCTATACAACGCTACCAATTCATTTACATCTGTCAAATGATCTCATGGCTTCTTCTTCTTTCTGGTACATTTTTCAACTTCTATGCTTAAAAAAAAAAAACATTTGTCTTTTCACTCAGTAACTAGCACAGTGTCCTGGTTTAAGCCCAACCAGCCTCCAAGCCTCACACAGTCATTTGCTCACTCCCCCACCAGAGGGATCAGGGAGAGAACTGGAAGAAAACTTATGGGTTGAGATAAAGACAGTTTAAAGGGAAAAGCAAAAGCCACACATGCAAACAAAGCAAAACAAGGAATTAACTAACTGCTTCCCACGGCAGGCTGTGTTCAGCCCCCTCCAGGACAGCAGGGCCCCATCATATGTAATGGTTACTTGGAAAGACAAGCATCATCACTCCAAACATCCCCTTTCCTCCTTTTTCCCCACACTTTATATATTGAGCATGATGTCATATGGTCTGGCATATCCCTTTGGTCATTTGGAGTCATCTGTCCCAGCTGTGTCTCCTACCAACCTCCCATGCACCCCCAAACTCTTCCCCAGTGTGGCAGTATGGAAAGCAGAAAAGGCCTGGGCTCTGTACAAGTCCTGCTCAGCCACAACAAAAACATCTCTGTATTATCAAACAAATAGCAACAAATCCCAAACACAGCTCCATACCAGCCACTTGTGAAGACAATTAACTTTACCCCAGCCAAAACCAGTGCACACAGGCACTGAAATTTTGGGGCACTTCTCAGACCATATTTTGACCTTGAAACTTGCTGTAATTATAGTCAAGATTTTGCATCCAGTAGTCATCAGTTGAAACACTGCTTGTTACGTTTTTCAGCTGAGTTGGTTGTCGCTTAATTGTGGGACAAAACTTACTCTTGGCAACAATTTAATTAGTTTTTGAATTTAAGTCTGATTTAGGTTGTTTGGGAAAAAATCATAGTCAAATTACATACTTTAATATCAAAAAAGTTAAATTTTAATAAAAATTAAGATTGTAATTTAATGAGAACTTTTTTCCTAAAAAAAGCACTTACATACAGTAAATCCTGACAAGCATATTTATATCAAGAAAGGAGAAAAATGTAAACAGCTATATGAAGTGATTATATTAAAACTTATGAAGCTAGTAAGAAGATTTTAACATGCATACATGATTTGATATGATCAAAATCTTGTTGTAGACAAAGGGGAATCCATTTTACATACTGAGCTAAGAATTCATAGTTTATCTAATTCATTTTGACTGTTTGATAGATTCCTATTATATTATGTAATATTATGCCTTACACATAAACTTCCTATTAACTTTCCCTGTTATTTGGTGTTACACTCTCCCTTCCAGTACTTCTCCAGGTCTTAAGATTGACTACTCAGTCTTCTGAAAAATGGAGAAGACTTTAACAGTAATTGCCATCTTGATTCTCCACCTTCTCTTCAGTTTTGGAGTCTACTTGAGGCTACTTTTTTTTTATTTTCTTAAGGTTGCTTACTTGCTCTTCCACACCACTTCCCAAGCAAAGTTTGGGAATGGCATGTTACCCTGGAGGGCACAGTGACTGTGTAGGGATGCCAGCCCCCAGCCTTGGATGCTCCCAGGGTGGAGCCAGCGTAGGGGGAGCACAAACACGTGGCCACCAGGCATTTGCTGCCATGGATAAACCAGCACTCAACAAGACAGGGCCAGACACGTCCTGAGAGCCTGTGCTGCCAGCTCCAAACCAAACCTCTGGCCTTCTGCTAGTGATGGCAAATCCACTGTTTTCTGGGCTGCAGAACAGGCCTTCTCAAACATTTTTCTTGCACTTACTACCAACTCAAAAGAGAAGTTTTTCAAGACTTTTCAAGATGAGTAAGGACTCATCTCAGTGTGTGTTTGCAGTGTTGGATCTTTAAAATTTACTATTGCTGGCACATAAAAGATTGCATAATGCTGCAGCTACCTAAAATATTTATCAGTGTGAGAATGTGATCCTTTGTGTTCAGAACAAATGTACTTTGATATTTTTAAATTATTTAAAAACTGTGCATGCGTGAATCATAAATCTCATCATATATTCTGACACTGGTTTTCAGTGCATAACTGTCTTTCCTTAGAAATCACATTAATGGAAGTGAAGAGCGAATGCTAAAAGCTGTGATTTTTCAGAGGTTGAAATCCAGATAAGTAAGAAAAAGGGATGCAGCCTTGTTTCATTGCTATATTCACCTAGACTCAATTAAGACCTGCATATGTTCATATATATGTGCTTTATTAAATGAATGTAATACATATCTAATCCCCATAATTTTTAACACAAAGATTATTAAAACAAACTGGGGAAATTATGGACTTTATTGCTTTTTAAATTGCATTACATATAGTAAAGTGTTGTACAATCCAGTAGGCTGAAATCAGTAACCCTTGACATGAATGTGCATTTATAGAGCCAGACTTTGAAACCTTGTTTTCTAGTGACTACTGCTGTGAAGGCTGTTCTACACTAACAACTTTTTTCTTTTCTTTTTTTTTCCTTTCTTTTTTTTTTAAAAACTGTATTGCATCATATGAAAATAACCTTTAAAATTTTCTAAGTTCTTTTCACTGTACTATAATCAATTTAGGAAACTTCAGTCAAAATACTCCTGCATTCTGAGGCTTCATTGAAAACATCCAGCACAGGACAAAATTTTGTTCACTGAATGACACCAAGTAGGTAGAACTGCTAGTGTGATTTTTAGTAACTCATTTTCTTCTTGCCTTTTCAGACTATGGCACTATTAAGAAAGTACTTGCCCCGATGAACCAGACTTCAAGCAGCTGCCTGCTCGAGGAAATTGAACTCTTGCCGAAAAGTCAGCGAGAGCCCATCAGGAGCCTTCAGATCCTGCACAGCCAGAGTGTCCTTTTTGTGGGCCTTCAGGAACATGTGATTAAGGTCCCCCTGAAGAGATGTCTCTTTTACAAAACATACAGGTATGTTTTGCAAAACATACAGGTAAATTTCTCTGTTTATTTGATTGGAGAAAAATACATGCAGGGAGTTGCAAAGAAAATGGGAAGGATAAATGACTGCAAGTAGGAATCCAAATTAATTGTCTCTCTCAGCAAATGACTTTCTGTGTACACTGTTTATCAGAAGTGTCTCTGACTGCTTGTGCTAACTTGTTAGGACTAAGTGAGTCTCTCAAGGAATTATATTGTTATTGAAGTGTCATTATGCAGATTCTGAATTGTGAAGTGAAACAGTAAGAAATATTTTATATACAAAACAGGTATCTGGTAAAGTGCAATATAGCTGCTGGTTTAATGTATTTCAAGCTTGAGACTTGGACAAATTTAAGTTTGGGGTTTGTTTGTTTGTTTTAAGCTGTATTAGAACTGAGTAAACAATACCTTTGTGGATTCAGAAAGAAGAGTACTTGGAAAAGTGGCTTTTTAGTGTTGGATCAGCAAACTGTGGTAAATGTAAATATGCTACTAGGTAATTATGCAGCTGACAGTTGTTCAATTAAACAGAGGAAAACTTGCAAATTATCACTTGGTCGTAAACTGTATCATGATAGTTAAGGAATTCAAGTTTCAGTACACCACTTTTTCTACAGGCTATCTGAAAACACATCTGGGTTGTTAAACATTCTATTAGAGATTGTTAATTTCATCTAGTTAGTTGTGTCTTCCCTTAGATACATGTGATACTGGTAGTTCAGTACAACTGTTCTGTGTTACATCAGATAGACACTGGACTAGTGTGATGAGGGTTTGAGAGCTGTGAGAGATGCATGTTGTTGGTTTTTTAGCTTGTTTTACCTTCACTTTGTTTAACACACATTCCCTTGGAAAGTTGAGCTATTAAATGAGAGAGAAAGCTGTCAGCTGCCTGTCTTGACTGCTACACTGAGGATCACAGAAACATTATTTATGCAGCTGAGAGATTATACTTCCCATTAAAGACAGTGTCACCATCTGCAGGTGGGGACAGTTCAGGCTGTCAGAGGGGCAACACAGTCGGTCTCAGCAGGGAGGTGACCACAGAACACGGGTACAGTAGAGCTGTGGCTCGGTGACAGTGGAAGGACATTTCTGCGGGACCTGGCTCACCATGGGGGTTGGTACCATGCAGGGGGTCAGTGCAAGGCTACTGGGTTGAGAACAAGACTGAAGGAAAACCTGGGCCCTGGAAACCAGTAGACCAGGGAAGGAAGGTTTCTACTTTTTGCAGTACTTTACCAGCCCTTTTTTGTTTATGCTGTCTTACGTAGTTATTTTGTCATTTTCTTTTGAAATAGAAGAACACTCAAAGCCCTATTGGAAGTGCTGCAAAACGTTAGGGAAATTTTATTTATGGGCAAGTCTCTGCTTCAAGCTTTGTGTTGGTTTAGTGGCCTACATAGGACCAAGTTTCATCTTTCTTTAAAAGCTCCATCTTTCCTTGATTCAGTGAGTTGAAAATGGATGTATGGTGGTCCTGTAGCCCTTCTCGATTTTTTTCCACCTTTTCATTAATTAACAACTTGTATGTTGGAGGGGTATATGTGTACATGTGTGTATATCTGAAGAAGGAAAATAAACTAATGCCATAAATAAAAGCTTCTCGCTTTTACTGAATATGATATGATATGATATGATGAAGCCATTCTGCTTGTACAGTAAACATGTTGCCCTAAGACTGGGGCCCAGTGTTCCTCTAGTGCCTGTGTGCCCACAGAGAGAGGTCAGTAGTATGGGTGTCCTGTATTCACACCAAGTATTTATAGTATTTACAGCAAGTATTTACAGTATTTGCACCAAGCCTGCAGTGCACTTTGGACATTTCAGGGCTGGAGCCTCATCATGCTATTAGTGAGGTGTGAACCCACAAGGTCCGTGGTAACTCTTCTTCTGTCGGACAATTCCCAAGGCATGGCAGTGTTATTCCAGCTGCAGGGCACAAACATGCTTCTGCCCTTGCAGGGTGGAACTGCTGTCTCAAATCACCCCATGCATGGCTGCAGCCTACTCATTCCTCTCTCTATTTGAGCAGTGGGGTCTAATTGTCTAATTTTAAAAATTTCTTTTAAAACAAAACAAAACAAAGTGGTGCTGTTTCCATTTTACTGAGCAAAACTGTAGTTAAATGGCTCAAATCCTGCTCAAATGATAATTTATTCCTCTGCCCAGAGGTATATGAAGTCTCATCTTCAACTGGAATGACTTATTTAAAAGGAGATAAAATGATTCCTTGTGGGTTTTTTCAATCATATCTTTTGTAGCTGTATGACTTTTCTTGTAGTAATTAAATATTCATTGAATCAAAAGGATTGCCATCCTTGCTTTCTTCTTGGTTAAAGAGTTCACCAGCAATTCTAGCTCTGTTTTGTGAGAAAGAAGAGGATTTACAGATGTGATCCAGATGAAATAAGGAATTTCTTTATCATCTATCATTAGGGACTCATTTTATTTGGAGAATGCAGATGTAATCTTTCTCTCACCTATAATTTACTTTTGATTTTACTATTTTTTCCTGGCTTATGCTGGATTTGTGGGTTTTGCATGTGGAAAGAGTATGGGTACATTACCTGGAGCTATACATTTCTCTAGGCAATGAAACATCTTAAACTGGCTCACTGCATTGCTGGGTGCTTTAATACTCAACATTCTTCTGTTATGTTGCCAACTATTACTTCCATACTACATCAAGAGGTAAATAGAGTAATGGGTAAACCTTACCTAAGGTGGTGTGAGGGGCTTTTTGGATTATTTTCATTTTATTTATTCACATTTATCATACTTAGGGCTGTATAACTGTGCCAAGGCTATGGTCTGAAATGCCATCCACAGTAACTGTAGTCTCTTCCTCAGATCAAGGACACGTGCAGTGTTTAGTATCTACTTCACATAATTATTGAGGAATAGAGCATGCTTCTGTAAGAATAAAAGCCTTTAAAAAGTCAAAAAGCTAAAGACATGCTAGCTCACCTGCCTGGTCTTTTTGTGTCAATGGCAGTGCTCAGTGTCTAATCTTATCTGATCTTTTTCTTTACGTTTATTGCTGAGCTTTCAGACAATACAGCTTCAGTCCCTCAGTTGAGTAGACTGTTTCACAGGCTAATATCTCAATGTCAAGATAATTTTCATGAGATTTGTCTATTTTAATTTTTTTTCATTATTCCTTGTTTCATCTTCCCATAGTAGCCTCTAAATTATGTGGTTATTGCTTTTATTTGTAGTTTATTATGTCTCCTTAATTGTCACTCTAATTTGCTCTGCATATCATAAATCTGTTCCTCCAGCACTTTTCTGCGGTGGAGGAACCCTGTGGCGTGTTGTTGCCTCTGACAGACATTCCCTCTGCATCAGCACAGTCCTGTTCACACCAGCTGATGACTCCACTCCCACAAACACTGTTAACAAAGGCCCTGGAAAATACATTTGGAGGCTAATTTTTTTTTCTAGTATTCTTTTAACCTTTTTTGTGTTTTAGGTGCGGTTTGCTGCACTTTATTACTGTGACAGCAGACCATACCACAGGCAGAGCCTGTTGTCATACCCATAGTTTGTGTTGCTCAACACTTTCCATCATGCCAGAATGTTTTCATTGTTTGTGACTTGCCCATGCTGGTTATTTGGACTGGTGGTTTTCATGGGGGGTGGGTAAGGGTATCTCATGCAGATTTCTGCCAATATCTGAATAGTTTTGCATGTCCTGTCATGATCCTTCTGGTTTCAGGAATAGGGAAATTTGGGATATGGAGAATCAGTTCTCAGAAAAACTCTGGCATCTTCAAGTTGCAGGAGAAATCAGCAGAGCAGTTAGCTAGGTTCAGTTCTCCTTGTGGAAATCCTTAAGGTTTGATGAGGTTATTATCACCTGGGTATTGCAATTCACACATGTTTATCAAACTTCTACAGAAGTCCATCAACATTATTCACTGGAGCTATTTTCACTAGGAATACTCCAGCTCTCTGTACTTCTTCAGAGTTGAGAAGGCCAAGCATGAAGCACAACCGACTTCTATATATCTGCTAATTAACTATAATGTGAGATAAATAGAATAATTATCACGAGGAGATGACTATTAAACTCTCTAAAATTTCAGTGTCTGCTGTTTGCTTTGAAGGCTCTATGCATCTGTAATAAGGAATAAGATCTGTATCAGGGGGGTAGAGACCCTGAAACAAAGAAACAGTCGGCTTTGTTTTATTGGCAGTTGTAGCCTTCAAAAGCAACCCCGGGTGACGGTGATTTTTCTGAGGCAAATTTGTCAATGTTATGCTTTGTATTGGAGTTTTCAGTTCATTAGTTCTGAAAGGACAATGAAAGGTTGTATCAGCCCAACGCTCTTTAAATTCTTACTAAGCAAGGGTCAAGGATTGGTATTTCTGATGGAAGATAGGTTTCACACACTTGAAAGGCTTGAAAACTAATCTTGCTATGACGTTATGTCTAAGTAAATAAATAGTGCCATCTGCTAAAAGCTGTACAAATAGTGACTTCTCTGATATATATGTAAAAACCTCACTTTTTACACTTTGACCTTCTTTATTCTTATTTAGAAGGTCTTATTCTTTGTTAGACCTCAGTTAAGCAATCTGTAAGTACACAAAAGATAACTGTAGCAGCACAGTACTAAAAAGGGTACTGAATTAACTAACAGAAAACAATATACTTCATTTAATTCCTAGCACATTAGCAAAATTACTGGATTAAGTATTTCAACCACTTTTGCATTCCTTTATTTTGCCCTAGCTGCAGATTTTGCATCTGCAGAAATACTCTCACCCTCGGCAGGAGCTTGTTTTCCCAGCCATAAGCACTCTATAACATTAAATAGTAAAGTAATTATTCCTATATACTAGGAATGTGGTCTAAACCATTACTAGGTGCTCATGTGTCCAGAAGAGCTTGCCAACACATGGAATTGAAATTGCTGTTTGGAAGTAATCATTCAAAAATAGGGTTTTTTGGATATTCAGGTGGATTTCCTGATTTCAAAATATGCAGGCTTTATTCCAGTTTAAATATGAGAAATCCACTGATGCATTATAACGTCAGAACCACATGAGGACTGATTTGAATTAGTGATTCCATATACTATTCCAGAATTAGGGTCCTCATAAATTTCCCAGACTGGGATAAACCATACTCCTGACTGCAAGACTAGATTATAAGCACATATTAAAAATGGCAATTCTTTTTCTGGGTAGTAGATACACTGAAAAATTATCTTCAGTTGGTGTCAACTTATGAGAACACTAGTAAAGTCAGCAGAACTATGAAATAAGCACAGTTGTAAGTTTTTCTCACTCAAAAGAAGTAGACAGTCTCATACTGCAGAGGGAATCAATTCAAGTTCTACAGATCTGAGCTTGTTCCTTTCTGTCTCTGTGAAGATGAAGGCTTTTGGCAGAAAGTGTCTGTCTACTGTCCCACAAAATGCATGAGAAACAAACTGTTCATTTATGTTTTGCTGCCCCTGAAATATTTAGTCACAACTCTTTAAAGTGTGATCTATGCATCTATGTATTGTATTGTAAGCAGACATTTTTGTTGAACAAGAATTTTACAGCCCACTCCCAATTTATTTCTTGAAGAAGCCTTATAGGGAATGAAAAATGTCTTTTCCTTTCAATTTTCAAGGAGGTAAGTAAACCAGATGGACTGAACTACATATTTTCAATTCAGATTTTATTAGTAGAATATTATTTTAAACAAAAGAAATGAGCTTAGAAAGAAAAATTTAAAACAGGAATGTGGTTTTCATATGTTATGATGTAATTAATTCCATTGCTTTAGAAAATATCAAAAGATTCAGGAATTCTAAGTTCAGTGTATTTACTCTTAGTAAGTAACCCACAGGCAAGTTTAGGAAGTAGGGGTTGGACAAGTGGACAGTGAGATGGATTGGGAAATCACTGAATTCCATGTCTCAGAGGGTTGTGATCGGTGTCACAGTCTAGTTGGAGGCCTAGTGGTGTCAACCAAGGGTCAATACTGGGGCCAGCATTGTTTAACTTATTCATTGATGTCTTGGATGAAGGGGCAGAGGCCTCTTCAGCAAGTTCCCTGGTGACACAAAGCTGGGAGCAGTGGCTGATACCCTAAAGTGCTGTGCAGCCCTTCAGAGGGACCTTGACAGGCTGGAGAGATGGGCAGAGAAGAAATTACTGAAATTCAGCAAAGGTAAATGCAGGGTTCTGCCCCTGAGGAGGAATAACCCCCTGCACCAGGACAGACTGGGGGTGACCTGCTGGAAAGCAGCTCTGCAAAGAAGCACCTGGGGGTCCTGGTGGACAACAAGCTCTTCATGAGCTGCAGTGTGCCCTGGGGACCAAGAAGGCCAGTGGTATCCTGGGGTGCATTAGGAAGAGCTTTTCCTGCAGGTCATGGGAGGTGATCCTGCCCGTCTACTTTGGTGAGGCCACATCTGGAGTGCTCTGTCCAGTTCTGGACTCTTCAGTATAAGAGGTACTTGGAGCTCCTGGAACAGGTCCAACGGAGGGCAACAAAGATCATTAAGGGACTGGAGCATCTCCCTTGTAGGGTGAGACTGTGCGAGTTAGGTATTTTCAGCCTTGACAAGAGAAAACTAGGAGGACATTTATCAATGTATGTAAGTATCTGAAGACAGCGTGTCAAGAGGATGGAGCGCATGCTCTGAAAGTTGTCTTTAACATTTGATCCAAGTAGAGTCACTTGGAAACACCATAATGCAGGGAATTGTTTGTTGTAAACAACTTTTATACCTAAATTTCTGATTGCAGATTTGATGGAAAGAGCTTGTAGGTTTAAGGCTGGTATTCTCAGTGAGGTTGCAAGATTGAATTGTATCTAAATACAGTTTCAGTGTGTTACAGAATTCAAGTAAGAGGAAGCAATGGTCTGAGATTATTAAAGGATTTGATTTTTTCCTACAAGTACAGGCAATGGTTAAGCAGGATTCTGAGTATTTGACATGCAGCTTAGTTGGAGCTCCTGGGACTTTATAAGTTGTGTCCCTGCCATTTATGTTCTACTGCATTATTCATCTATTTCTTTAGACCCCTGTTTTCATTGCACACACGTATATATGTATATAGCTACAAAACCGGTAGTAATGAAAACACTGATAGGTACCTTTGTACAGAACTCTGGTATCAGATTCATATATTCATTCAGAAATGGATAGAACTGTGCATTTGGAACATGAGACAGGCTTATATCTTCAGTTTTCTGTTCAAATTTGCAGTGATGAATCTGTCTTCTGTGAAATAAGATGGTGACCCCGGTTCAGTTCCTGGTATACAAAGTGTCAGATCACACTTGACAGTAATTGGAACTACATAGGCATGGGTATTTCGGTAGAAATGATTGAAAGGGTCAGGAGACTCTGTTCTTCGCAATGCTGTGTATAGGTAAAGACAGAAAAGTATTTCTTGTGCAGTCTTGGGAGGTGCACCTCTTGTGTTTATATATTGTATCAATGAAATGTTACAGCTCAAGAGGATACCTGATTAGCACTTGTAATCTATGTTTTTATGGGAATATATTCTCTCCCTGAAAGGAAATTTTAAAATCTCTTTTAAATCAAAGGTATCAGGACATAGCTTTTAAACTTGAGGGTTTTTTGTTCTTTGGAACACACATAGATTCTTTTTAGTCTAAAACTGTATGGGATTTTTAAATATATTTTGTTCTGAATTATATTCAATTCTGCCTCATTTTCTGACTCAATAAATCATCTCAAATGTAACTGAAGTAGAGCAGTTTTGCTGGCCCCCTTCATGACAATTATAAAATAGCTGAAGAAAATGACCTGCTGTTGCTGACTTGCTTTAGAGTGAGGTGGTTTATGGTTCTGTTACTAGTCAGTCAAAATCCGCAGCTGAAGTGTTGCAGCGCTGTCAGAAGGCACACTGAACCATTGCAGCCGAATGAGTGCCTTGCAGGAGAAACACTCAGCTACCTATCACTTACGTTTGGTAAAAAATGTGAAGTGACAATGTAGAGCAAAAGTAGAATCAATCAGTAGAAGCCAAAAGCTGTTGAATGTTTTTGCAGAGTGCTGACTCAATAGGGTAAGTGGTATAAAAAGTCTTAGAATGAACCTGTTCACTTTTATTCCTGAATTTCCTTCCTGAACAAAATTGCTCATTTTAAAGTGTTGGGACAAATCATGTGAAGTCTTAGAGATTTAGTCTGGTGCCTACTGGGATTAACAGACAAAACATTCATTCTCTACTGAAACTGAGATGTGAGGTGTATTTCCAGAGACAAGATGACAAAATATATTATCCAGTTCTGCTACTTCCAGTGTCACTATCTGAAAGGGCCCTGTCAAATGAAAGACCTGCACCTATTTTAAAATTTATCAAATTTTTCAACAGCAGGATCTAGAATGACTATAAGTTGGACAGAGATTTTGGAGGAGAAAGAGGTAAAGAGTATAGTGGTATCTAATTTTTAACTTTCCTTATTTACATAAAATTGATATAAATTTGACAGCCATATTATATAGTTGCTTTTGTTATTTCATGTACGCTCTGAAGCTGTTCCTCCTACTGCTGTCTCTTGGGAGAGAGATTAATTAAGAAAGAGTTAAAACAGTATGGAATTTTCCTAGGAATGTATAATTGTGCTTTAATAATAGTCCCTTTAAAGTTCACATTTTGGATAGAAGATCTGATATTTTCATGTTTACCAGCTTTATTCTATGTGATTTTTTATCTGTTAACTTATTTTATTATGTGGGGTTTTTTTGTTTTATCTAGGCATAGTAGATAAAAATAATTAGCTGCTGTTACTCACACATTAAATCCTCCCTCAAAGAAAAGCATTGGTTTTAAAAGGTGACATAATTAAGCAATAAGGATAAAAAGTTACCCTCATATTACCCCCTTCTTTTAATTTTGAAGAAACTGTATCCATTTTTCAGAGATATTGGTGATCTAAAAGGAATAAATAAGAAAACCCTCTGACATATGAGGCAGGGTGGAGAACAGAAAAGGATTGTTGTGCCAATACCTGAGAACAGGGCAGCTTCTTGAGCCAGGTCCTGCCTCATTTCATGGGCTATGTCTGACATGGTGAACTGATTCAGGTTGATGATACTGAACTACACTTTCATAGTATACTTTTTCTGTCTGAACATAAGATTTTAAAAATTAAACTTTTTACAGTATGAGACCTAGATATAATGACTGGAACAATGAATTAGCATATTAGTAAAAAAACCCAGCGAAATTAGAGTTTCTCATGTGAGGAATATTTCTCTGACAAAATTTGTTGTTGCTTTGTTTGGAATAGTTCACATGTTTAGAGGATTAATTTATGTATTGTAGTCCAAAGGGAAAAAATTTTTGAAGACTGTTAATGCCTCTTATTTGTGGAGGAAGTTATCTTCTTGTCATCTGCATGAGGTTAGCTGAGTTATTAACCTAAAATCATAGTTTTCATATGCTCAGTGGATCTTCTTAACTAAATTTGGAAAAAAATTCACCTCATTTTTTCGTGCTGCAGAGCACTCCAAACCTGGTCAGCTACTGAAATGACCGTGTTCAGTGTTAACAGAGTGATTGAACATGCCTTGTCCTAGCAGTACAAGAACTCTTTTTTCTTCCAGGAAACTAGGATCTGTTCTGATACCATAAAATTGTAAGAACAGTCAAAATATGTTTTTCACACTTTACTTATAACCTCTCAGTAACTTGTAATGAAAGGTTCAAGCCACTTTCATTTGCTTGAATGGAAGGCAAGGTGCAAGCAAAAGTAAAACAGGAAATGAGGCCTAAGAGTAGAGTGGGAGAAGGATCAGCTTACTTCCACAAAAGAAGGAGTATGATTCTAAATGAAAGGATAATAACTTTAAAATATTCTTGTTTTAAATCAAAATTTTCTGAACCATAATAACTGCATTTATAAATATGGACACTTTGAAGTTATAAAAGTGAGAACTTCTGCTTTGAGGCACAAATTCTCACTTCTACGTTAGCACTGCTAACGTTGTCAGTGTGCATTATATCAGCCTTTAATTTGTTTTTCTATTCTTTTCGCATAAAGCACATGCTTTATCGGAGATATTCTGAAGGAGAACACTGGACATCATGTCTTGCAAACACTGGAAGACCAAGACACTTAAAACTTTCCATCATTTGTATTAATGTTCCTCCTCACTTTCTAGATAATTAAATAGAAATGTGTAGCTGAGTTACAAAAGTACTGAGTGCTTAAAAGCTGCAAGAGCCATCAGTGGAAACTCTCTTCTGAACACTGAATTCCCTAAACCAAAAGCTTTATATTTGAACTGGAAGCTTAATTAGGGGTACCCATGGAGTTTTGTCTATTATGTCTCTTACATTGTGCCCATTTTGCAGATGGGAACTATGCTCCCACATAGTACGGGCAATCCACATTACCAAGTGCACTGTGGAAATAAAACCTTTGAAATTTATAAGCACTAAGAATCCTCTGTGATGGTATTATGGAACAGCATACTAGGGAATTAGTAAGTCTGTGTTTGGTCAGATGTTAACGTGGAAGTACGTAAGGAATGCCAGAGATCGATAGAAATATAAATAAAACACATAAATTAGTGAGGACAGAATCACAGAACATTTGAGGTTGGCAGGGGTCTCAGGTGGTCATCTGATGTAATATCTTGCTCAAGCTGGGCCTCCCAGAAGCATGTCCAGGACCATGTCTGGGCAGCTTTTGAGTATCTCCAAGGAAGGAGACTCCAGAATTTCTCTGGGCTATCTGTGCCAGTGCTCAGTCACCTTTACTGTAACAGTCTCCTGATGTGCAGTTGAAACCTCCTATATTTCAGTTTGTGTCCATTGTCTCTTGTCCTGTCACTGGGCACCACTGAAAAGACTCTGGATCCCCTTCTTTGCACACTTACTTCAGGATTTTGTATATATTGATGAGATCCTGTCTGAGCCTGTTCTTTTCCGGGCTAAACAGCTCTCCCACCTCTCTCAGCCTCTCTTCCTTGGAGGGATGCTCCCATTGCTTGATCATCTTCGTGGCCCTTCAGTCAACAGATGTGATGGGAATAGGCAATTAAAGAGAGAATGATAATGCCCATGGATTTGATTTGAACAAATATGATCAATCTAACATTTTTTACAATCTAGACAAAAAGTTTAAATGTTTTATTTTTTATGTGTAATTTATAGGTCTTTTTACAAGTGTTAGAGGAACTAAGTTATGGTTCACTATAATGGAGTTTCCACCTCCTTTCTTATGCATCTTTAGCTGTGAAGCTGCAGACCTACTGCCTGAACTGTTAATGCCTGGCCTACCAGTAGCAAGAGAAACCTGCTATTTAATAGAGAAATGAACTTCTGGGTTTGTACAGTGGGTCTTTCAAAGTCTGTACTGGACTACCATCCTTCTCCCTAACCCTTTATTCTCCCTCCTCATGTGCCACTAAGAGGGAATGTTGAGGGCAGCATGTGATTTGTAAGAAGTGTGATGGAAGCCAACTGAGCCCCTTTGAACTTACTTCCAGAGATTTTATACCGGTGCAGAAAATAGATCAGAAGGTTTTCTAATTAATTTTCAAAAATTAGATATTGTCCTCTGATTTCTCACAAAGATGATATCTGTAATTCCAAAACATAATAGAAAAGACATAAGAACTGTAACTCCTGAAATCTTTGCTTGGGGCAGACAGCATACCCTTACGCATTGCTGTAATGCTGTAGTAATTAAGTACAACAATCCGTCTTGACAACATACCATGCATGCAGACAGAAATTCAGTTATGCACTTAGAAGAAATCCTGGCTCTGTATAGGCGTTCAAATTCATTTATCTTCTGTTTGGTCATTTTTTCTGTGCCATACCTTAACAGGGATCAATTTCACTAGGTGCCTATGAAATATGAAGAGATAAATAACATAGTTATTTTGAGATCCTTGGTCAGTACAAATGAAGATAAATGTCCGGTCTATCTGATTGGTTTTCATTCACAGTGCATGCATTGGATCCCAAGACCCTTATTGTGGCTGGGACATGGTGATGAAGAAATGCACAACGCTAGAAGAAAGTCTGAGTATGAGTCAATGGGAGCAAAGCATTACCGTGTGTCCAGTAAGTCCAAATGCATTCATTTGTCTCTTAAAACCTTTAATTCTATGTGAATTTCATGAAAATGAGCTGGCATAGATTCTTCAAACTCAGAAAACTGTATTTAAAGCCATTTTCCTTGGGTTTTCATATCAGATTTTAGCAGAATGCTTAGTTTCTTTTCTTTTTCTTATCTAACTACTTATATGATAAAATTATTTAGAGTAAGTTCAAAGCGTGGTTGTTTTTTACCTGTAATGTCTGTGTTCCAACCTTGAAAGCAAATGTTTTCTAAGATTAGAGATACTGACATATTTTTCTCTGCAAAATTTTTCTCCATTATGTGCTTTGAAAAAGTTTCACCACTAGTGGTATAATTTTAGGATCATTATTGCTAATACAAAAACCAAATAGCATCTTCAAAAGTCCATTCTATGAGATAAGTCTCACCCACATAAATGACAGAGGTGATAATTATTATAAACTTAGTTTTTATATTTTCAGTGGCTTAACACTTGTCTCTAAAAATTATTTCAAATAAATTTTATATAATTAAAAAACAACAAAATTGACTAATATCTCTAATTTTTCACGTGGTTCTGGTGTTGTTTTAATATTCATTCTTTTCCCTCACTCCAAAGCATGCAAAAAGAGGGTTAAGAAGGCTCATCCTTGTGCTACTGAGCTCTTTTGTTTTTGGAGAATCTTGATGCTTTGTCCTGCTGCCTGTGAAGAGGGAGCCTTTCCAACTCAATTCTGCTTTCACTGCTAGTAAGGACTTCTTGAACTTGTCCCCACTCACCACTGGAGCACATGCATCTAGGACTTTATGCTCATATGACATTCATGTTCAAATCTCCATGTGTTTAACAAGCTCCCTTTAACATCTTACTGATGCTCCACTCTCTTAAGCTGGGCTTTGTTCAGTGAACTAGAGATGTGTAAAATTAGTACAAAGTTCTTCCAAGTTTGACTTGTGCTCCCTACATGTGTTGTAGCAGTTTCATAGATACAAACACTACACTGATTCTGAGGTCCCATGTTCTGACTGTGTTTGACATGAAATAGCAATTTTGTTTAATATTTTTTTAATTTTTAAAACTTAAAAAAAAATGTTTACTTCTTGTCCTGTTCTTTGCATTCATGTTCTCACATAGAAGTCTAATACAACAGGCTTGTGTTGGATTAATCTGCATTAGCATTTGATCTGAAATCAGGAGCAACTGTGGGGCAAATGCTATGATTTTTTCTATCTACTATTCATTGATTCACATCGCAAAGCACTCTTGAAGCACACAAGCCGCATTACTCTCAGATGAAATTAAAACAAAAATGCTCCTACTTCTATTAGGCATTTCACCTACAGCCAGAGCAAGTCCAGAGTAAAGCCCACAAAATGCCTATGGTGTATGTGTCAAGCTTTCAACATCAACTTTTCTTTTCCAGATTTGCTGTGTATGTGCACATTACTTGCTAATGTAGGCATAGCCATTGTCTCAGAGAAAGTCTGGATTCAGTCACTAGCACAGCCCTTGCCTCTCTGATTGGCAGATAACTAGATGCACTGTACATTATATTGATAATTTCCAAGTCCGTGGACTTGGAATGTCATATCTCCCTGTGATAATTCCACAGGCTTAGTGTGGTTATGTGGAGGTTTTGCTGGTGGCCTAGTTGGATTGCTTTATGTGGAAGGATTACTGAAATGCCTTAGTTTGTTGATATTTGCATGAGCAGTCAGCCTGCTGTGCTCAGTCCTTGAATTGCAGCACTAGCCCTTATTTTCTTTTGCAGATATAAAACACAAGGCCAAGATGGGGTGGAGGGAGGAATAATTTAGAAAGCATAATTCAATTCCATTCCGTTCTATTGGAAATACAATTATTTAGTATCTATTATATGACAGTTGGATAGGGTATGGCAGTCTAGTCAAAGCAGGGGAGCACCTAAGGCTTGCTTAGAAATCTATCCACATCTGTGAGACTTATACCTCTGATCAGAAATTCAAAGATTTAGTGAACCTCCAAAGAAATTTTGTACTTGAGCAGATTGAGATTGCATAATATAAGGAAGATTTTAGAATTATCTATCTAATTTGAAAAGTGTGGGTTTACCCCTTAAATGTTTTAAATCCTTGCACACCAAGGATCACATTATTGAACAGATTCAAAAACTTAATAGAAAATTTCCTTTAAAATAACACTGCATTCTGGCAAACTCCAATGGATTAAAATTTTGCTAAGTGAGGATTTCAAATATTTGTTTTTATAGCATTTTTGTGTGCTATGTTCTCAGGATATATAAGCCAAGATGTAATGAATTTAATTTTGTGGGCAACTGAGCTATGTGCATCCTTAACATGTGCTAGATACATTGAAGACACCATTGCAGGCAGAACATAACAGAATATTCGAAACCTACTCTCCCTTTTTTGGTTCCAATTGGTTCCAGTATCTCAATCAGAAGTATGCAACATGAAATGGCTTTATTTTTACAGCTGTGCTCAGAGCAAGAGTGTAGTATGAGATCTCACCTGAATTCATTAGCAGCTTCAGGAAATACTACAGACTCACTAAATTCTACACAAAGTAATCTCAAACCAAAGATCTCCTGACAGATTTAAGAACTGATTTACTGAAGATGTGACCTTTACTCAGAGTGCAGAGGCACAAAGCAGGAAGATGAGGTGGGTGCAGAGAGGCTCAAGACAAAGATTGATATTTGGAGGACATTAGGAAGAAAGGTCTAGAGGTATCTGCAGAAAGGAAAGACTAACAAAACCAGGGTGGTAGAGAGGGAAAACAGGGTGTGTCCATGCCAGGATAGCACATATTATCTGTTTGTTTGTGATTTTGCCGTTGAGGTGTGTCAGACTATGAAAGGTTAGTGGGCATAGGTTCTGTTGAGGGCTAAAAAGTCCCCTCTTCGGTACATTTTGCTTTCCTATAGTGGAATGATGAAATTGTTTGATATCACTTCTGAAGGGGAGATATTCACAGAGAGACAGAGCAGGTGAGTCATGGGGAGCAGCAGAGACCACAGTGGGATGATATTTGCAGGAGCAGGGAAATAAAATGAAGAAAGAGAATATGTCATCAGTTTATCTTTCCGGGTTCAAGCTGTCAGCTATGTTTTATGTATACTTTCCCTGCCACTTAATATGTATTACAGTAACCATAGACAACTGTAGCTTTAGTTTATAATTGTAGGTGCAACAATAAAGATGCAACACAGAAATAGGAAGCATTAAAGGCATTTTCACATCTGACATTTATTAGATTGGGTACATATTATTTTTGTTTTATGGACAATTTATATTTGTTACACCAGCAGTGTGAGAGAGAATGGGTTTACTTGTCACTTAAAAAGATGTAAGTATTTCCTGTTGTCTTGTGAAACCCAACAGTGTAAACTCTGCATGAGCAAAGGCTGGTGAGTTATTTTCAATAAACAGCTGTCAGCAGATTTTGAAATGATGAATTATGGTTATGTCCATTGTAGCTGACAGAATATACACATAGCTGTTTTGTGGACTAGGTATATCTGTGAAAAATATGTTGTGAGAAATGTAATTAATGGTGAAATTATGGAATCTTTGCCACAGTGGAAAGAATCAGCCAACATCTACTGTGTCAGTGGAAAGAAACGTCTTGTTCTGTAATCAAATTTCTTGTGTCTTCGAAGTATTTGTGAAATGTATACTTCTCTCACCACTGTTAAAATACCAGAAATAGTAAAGGCAGATACCATTTCAGATTGGTTATGACAACTGTAATTCCTGTTTCAATATATAAGCAAATATTAAAGTGTAATGTTCTTACACATTTGATGAAATATGCATGACTACAACTGATACATATTTATTTTTACTGAGAGTGAATTTAAATGCTATTTAGCCTGCACTTGTTAGTACTGTTGTCTCGACCGAAAGTTAAAATGTGACAAACAAAAGGCAAGTCCCTTAGCATTTAAGTAAAAAAGTGATCATCATGTCATCATTTCCATTTAGGATCAGAGATTTGTCAAGATTAGCACCTTACTAAAAGAATAATAGGAAAGTCTGTCTTTGTTGAGAGCTGAATTCCCCATCACCCGCCCCATTTTCTTTAGAAATTCCAGTAGTCGTGAAGGCTGCTGCAGCTTCCATTAGCTCATTTTGTTTCAGCTGGACAGTAAAGATTTCTTATTAAATGTGTTACGGCTGCTTGATGGAAATGTTCCAGTCGAGATGAGAATGGTCTGACCCTTCCAGCCAAAGGTGTTGGGAATTGAATTCTGCAGGAGCAAACTATCTCATCATACAGAGTTAAGTGCTGCTTTTTGGTGATGTTTAGAGGATTTACACATATAATTGCACCTAATATTTAGAGACCGTCATATTTAAAATAACATTTCACTCTTATGAAATAGTACTGTATGATGTGTGCTTCATAAAACTGTTTTCAAAAAAAGACACTCATCATGGAGATTTGAGTTTGATTGATCCAGTTTTGTTACTCTGGACTGTTACAGCATCATGGAATCACAGAATGGTTTCACTGGAAGGAAAGGATGATCTAGTTCCAACCCCCTGCCAAGAGCAAGTACACCTTCTACTAGACCATGTTGCTCAAAGCCGCATCCAACCTGGCCTTGAGCACTTCCAGGGATGGGGCATCCACATCTTCTCCTGGGAAACCTGTTCCAGTGCCTCACCATCCTCGTAGAGAATTTCTTCCTCATTTCTTCTTATCGTCTGCTGGCTCTTCCTTTTGTTCTAGATTTAGGGTTTACAATCAGTATCCGGGTTCCATTTTCACAGGAGAATTTTAGGAAGTAGGGAATACTGTCATCAGAAGGCAATAAAGAAGTAGGCAAACATGGTTGTGAAAGGTAACAGTAGTTGTGATTACTATTAGTGCTATAGTGGTGGCTTCCAGTGGCTCAGATTGGTTGGAAGTTGTGGAAATTACGCTGCTACAGAAATTTTAAGGGAAATTGCAGTCTGGAGGATATGAGGTGGAGGCTTTTATTTTTGGTGGCCGAAGGCTGAACCTTCATGCCCTGCAGAATGAAGAGGTTGTATGAAGGAACTGTCAAGCCTCAGGTGAGCTTTTCTGTTGTGTTTGTTTCTAGATGAGGAATCTGACAGTGGATGGACATTTTGGAACGTGGTCACAGTGGAAACCTTGCACCCACACAGACGGTGCCAGTGTTGGCTCCTGCCTCTGCAGGACACGTGTGTGTGACAGTCCTGCTCCTCAGTGTGGAGGCTGGCTGTGTGAAGGACCAACCATGGAGATTGCCAACTGTTCCAGGTACACGAGACAATTTCAGGTTCAATCATTTGTGGTTTAAAAGTTTTTAACTTATCCTTTCAAGTCTCATCTGAAATCTACCGATCCTGTTCTATACATGAAAGGGCAAATGAGACATTAGAAAGTTTCCCTCCGACTTTGTAGGAGAGAGAATGAGTCAGAGGGAAAATAGTGATTTCAAGTGCTGTGTACTAAATAAATAACGTTGTCCTCAGCTAATTTTAACCAAAGTCTGAATGAAGAAAGTGCAGGGTTAGATAATATCCAAAGTGTGACACTTTTCCTTCAGTTCTGGAGGTCGTATAACTTTTTTCTGAAAGTCAGAATGGTTTACTCTTTTGGAGGTCTCATATCACCATTGTAGTCCCCCACTGTGCCCTGGAAAAATGTTTTCATTGTATCTTTCAGTTGTATCATGATAACAAATTCCATTACCAGTCTGCATAAACTCTTTAGCCATTCTTGTCTCCTTCAGGCACTTAACCACTCCCAGAGAAAAACAGTGAGAGCAGGACATTTCAAAGAGACTCAGAACACCATGTATTTGTAACTGCATCAGAAGTTCATGTTTAAAACATTATACATACTTTAATTACAAGATGAAACATATACTGCATTTTGCTTATTTTCAGTGATTCTGCTTTTTTTTTTTTCAACATCAGAAGCACATAATGATAGTAAAACTGACTATATTTTGCACAAGATAACTGCACGCTCTGTAAGTGGAAATAGTCCATTTTAGGAGAATTATGAAAATATAACAATATATTATATAACATCAGGTCAGGAGAATGATAGAAAAGATAAGCTTTCTGTGAGATACTGAACAATCAGACAACACCTATTGGTTGTCAGGTTTAGAAGAGAATTTGGAACATGATTTAGGACTGGATTCACATGCCACTGTTGGCATTATTACATTACTATTTTAACATCTTACTTCTGTTAACACTGCTATATTAGTAATTGATTCACAGAATTAATGGATATACAGATACTTTGTTCATTTTACCTCTTGGGTCAGACATTGCACTGACAGAGATCTTAATTTTTTGCCTATATTACCAGTGATAGCTGATTTATTTTTTTCAAAAGTTTTTTTTCTGTGTTATCCACCTTTATAACCCTTATAATAACTAGACATCAAATTTAAATTGATAATATTTGTGATAAATTACTTAAATAACCATATGATATTTTTATTAATGGATTTAATTAGTTTTCATTGTTAAAAGAATGTGATTTCAAAATCAAGTAAGGTACTATCTTAACTTTTGGTTTTATGATGAGACATCAAAAACTCATTATAGTTTAGTTTTATTTTTCTTGATTTCTGTTTGTATTCTACCAGCCCAGAAACTGCAAGCTAGCCATTTAAGGGTTTTGGCAACTGCTGAGGTGCATAATTTTTTTGCCTAGGAGAGGATATGAAATTCTTTCTCAGATGTTTGGTCTATGACATTTTTTTGGAGGGTATATCCTGTTAGGTTTTTTGTTACATTACAATCAAGGTATTGACATCTTATCAGAGTACCCTGTTGAAATGGAGATCAAAATGCTTTTTGACACTTTCTTCAGTGTCACAGAGTCGTTTAGGCTGCAAAAGACCGTTAAGGTCAAGTCCACCACTAAACCATGTCCCTAAGCACCACATTTGCACATTTTTTAATACCTCCAGGGATGGTGACTCCACCACTTCCCTGGACAGTCTGCTCCAATGCTTGACAACCCTTTCGGTGAAGGAAGTTTTCCTAATATCCAATCTAAATCTCCCCTGGCACAACATGAGACCATTTCCTCTCATTCTGTCACTTGTTTGAACCAAGAGATCAACCCCTGGGAGAAGAAACCAACCCCCACCTCATTACAATCTCCTTTCAGGTATTTGTAGAGAGCAGTATGTTGTCCTCTGAGCCTCCTTTTCCTCCAGGCTTTAATCACTTTCCTTTCACACAAGGTAGCGTTGACATTTTAATCTCCCTGAAAGCAATATGTAATTAAAAGTTAGCTTCAGAACATTGCTACAGAAGTTTGCATATGAAGTTTGCCCAGCATATGGTGACCAAAACCAACTAAATATCTTCATAGCCTTGTACTTCTTGTGTAATGGGGTAATTTTAGCTGTTGCTGATTGCAAAGCATGGAATGTGGAATGAGCAGAGCACCTTTATTTTGGTTCAGTATTCTTGAAGATATGGAACACGATGCAGTATTAATGACTTCTACAGAAATATTAATAGTAGATCCTGCTGTCAGTCACACCTAATCAGTCATTCGCTATGTATAACAGATGACAGAGCCTGAGCTTTTTATTCTACCAGAAATGGAGGCTGGACACCATGGACTTCTTGGTCACCTTGTAGTACCACTTGTGGAATAGGCTTTCAAGTTCGTCAGCGTTCCTGCAGCAATCCAACCCCTCGACATGGAGGACGTGTCTGTGTGGGACAGAATCGTGAGGAGAGGTGAGTTATCTTTTTTCTATTGTCTGTCTTAATTTCTTCTGCTCAGTTGTATTCCACAGGACATTTTCTCTTTTACTTGCCTTGGTTTTCTCTTCCCTTTCTTTTCACTCTCTCTTTCACTTCACTGATGTACAGTACAGTATTCCCATTAACAAGACTGTGGGTCTGCAGCAGATCTTTCATCTTTCACTTAGCTTCATCCCTCCCGAGCCACCTGAGAGCTCCTGGCGGTGCCGGAGAATTGTGGTGAAGCAACATGCTGCTGTCCCTTGAGACCCTGAAAATTGATTCTCCTTGAAAATTGATTGCTCTGTGTTTGAATTGTAACTTTCCCAGCCTCAAGACCTGGAATTCAGAGCAAAATATAATAAGGTCACAGCACTATGTTACTGATGCTGTGAGTTCATTCTTTCTGTCATAAATGAATTAAGCATTTCTATAACATGAAAGGAAGTTTCAAGGGCTTTGTTTTCTATTCAATAAATATAATACACCTTGAACTCAAATATCTTTTACTACAGTTTCATGTTTGGTGGGCTTTTTTAATTGTTTGTATAGATATTAACCCCTGAGCAGATCAAGTCAGCTCAGATTTTGATTTCACCATGTACTGCTTTGGCACCAGACTAAGTATTTTGTCACTAGCTCAGAAAGTCAACTTCAGGCCTTTCATTCCATATTACATGCATCCTAATGTCCCTAATTTTTGATTTGTGTTCACAGTTTTAACAGGAATTATATATTTCTTTAAATCAAGCTAGAATATATTCAGACAAACTGCAACTCTTGTATGCATTATGTTGTTTCCAGAGGCATACCAGAAAGCTAGATAGCAGAAGATTAGCATTGGTGTAAGAATTTGGAGTTCTGTAGCCATCCATTCCAAGAGATGTGTAAGGATACATTTCCTCTTACAGCTTACTTCAATGTTTCTGTATGGATGATGTAGTGTCCTATATTGCTGTTGGATGTAAACTAAATTCAGTAACTTTTATGATGAGTTTCAGTGAGGCATTTAATTAAACACCAGCTCTGGCATTTCTACACATTAAGAGATTAATTTGAAGCAAGGTTGCATCACACATTTATGTATTAACAGATCACCAGGGACCTGGTCTTTCTAATTCTTAAATATTAAGGATCAGTATCACAGAGCATGTGAACATTTCTTGCTGTTTCAGAGCCATGAATATCTACCATTTCATTTCAGAGGAGGGCATCTTGTTGTTTTGTAAATTGCTTTCTGAAAATAGGTTGCCCAACCAAAAAGCCATCACTACCAAACGTAGATTGTATTTGCTGTTACTTAGCTCTATCCCAATATGAATAACAGTTGTTGATTTTCCTGAACTGAGAGGTGAGTCTGGGGCAGGACACAATGAGACTAAATATGGAAGAAAATAGTTTAGTTTGGATATCTTTTTGGTGATGGATTATGGATGTTAGTAGCCATTGTTCATTTTAGTTTAACATGGAATAAAAGTCTGATAAGAAGTTTCACAGAAATAAAGAAAACTGTGAGAAATATTTTCTTAATTATAGGAGAAAATGTTCAGCATTAAGACATTGTAAAAGCAGTTACACACTGGAAAGTGGCTTACGATGAGATGAAATAATAGGAGCCCAGAAGGATTGAATTTTGCTATGCAACAGTTCTGAAGGAACAATAAGCTTATGTTGCTTTGCTTTTGTAGCCTGCAGGTTATTTGTTCTCTCTCTCTTCGTCCAGTTCAGCAGCAACCTGGGATGTATGTGCCTGTGAGTTTACTGCAGGATGCTGTTTTCTCTCCTAGTTCTGTCACTGTTTCCCATCTCCTTGAAAGACCCTTCACTCCCGCTGGCCCTGCACCTCCCTCTCACTCACAGCTTGCTCACAGCTGACCTTCCTGCCTCTGTCCTGGTTTTGTTTGTTACCCATGTTATGTCCTGATACTTTTAATTATTTTTTAAGTACTTTTTTTTTTTCCAGAGGGTGTGGTAAGTTAGGAAATTTTGTCAAATAATTTGTAAAGCAGCTAGAGGAATGAGGCATCAGTTATTTGCCAGGATTTTTGTCAGTGTTAGGCCAAGTACTTGGATAAATCTTTTCAGAGCTGTAAAAAGCAGAGAGTCCTGGGACATTTGCCAGCCACGGCTCATCCCATCACCCACAGCAGGGGAGCAGGGCAGGCCTGGAGGTTGTGACTAGATCCAACAAAAAGTCTAGACCATAGGTGATACTGTGGTAATGAGAGAAGTCTGAAGTCCAGGTAGGAAGCTAAACCCCAGGCCAGGGTTAGGATCAGGTTAAAAAGAGCTCCTTGGCCCATGGGTGTGGGTGGACATCCCAGGTGAAGCTGGTTGGGGCCATGATAGTTTTATGAGTGTCCTGGTGGCTCTGCCAGCTTGTAGAGAGTGTTGAGCTGTGAGGGCAGTGGTGTAACAGTATTTACAGTAGTCCTGATTTGCTCCCATTGGAGTTACATCTGTGGCAGATGGAAATAGTTCATTTGTGCCCAGTACATTTAGACAGGCTGAACAAATATTACATGTGCAGTAACTCCTAAGAAACATTTACTGGTTTTGTATCCAAAGTGCCAATAAGCAGCTTCTCAGGTTTTCTCATTTAAATTAATTACTTTCTTAAAGACCCAACTCATATGTAAAATGAATATATATGTAGTATCAGTAAAAGTTTGAATTAGTTGATTTACACATTGTGTGCATCTGTCCATATAAACGTGTACTCTAATCACCTTCACATGTTCAGGGGTATAAATATAGGATTCAGTTTCCACACCCAGCATTGTGCCAAACTTGAAACAGCTTTTCAACAAACAGTGATTTCAGTAGAAATCCAGTACATAACTCCATAAAAAACAAACACAGAAAAGGCAGTGTATATCTGAGGTAAATTTGCCTGCAGATGTGAATGCATATTCAGCTTGAGAGTATTTGTTCATGTGTTAAGAGCTAAATGTTTGTCTAGGTTATATTTGTTTTACCTCATGAAAGCCATGATCCTCTCATGGCTAATGTATCGGGCAGCACTGTGCTTGCTGGTCATTCATTTTAAATCAATGGCAATATTTGCCAATTTAAAGTGTTGAAGATAGGTTAAACTGTTTCATGCTCTGCTGTTAAAGGGGTGGGGGGGTGGAAAGCAGTTGAGAGATAGCAGCAAATACTCATATTACAAAGCAAATTCCCCTTGTAGAAGTAGGTCAAAAGTGCAGCTGATGTGCATTTAGACAGAATATGGAGAGGGAGTAAAAATAACATTGTAACAAAATTTGCTAATCAGATAATAACTTTGTAGTTAAGATGCCAGATGGAAGACATCCTGATGAATTCCTTAGGGGCTTAAAATTTCTGATTATTCCTGTACAAGAAATACTCACTGAAGCTTCTAAAAAATTCTCTAGATCTTAGTTTATAGAGTCTGTAGTATCCTGTCGACATTATCATGGAGTGAGAATGTTTGTCCTTTCTGTGGAAGATGTTGTAGATACGACCTCTTTAAGTCCACTGGTCTCCCTCCTGTCTGTGCAGAAATGAAGGACATTAAAATGAGAATCCCTTGCTTTTGGTGGATGTACTTATCTTTTATTACACAGGAAAGAATAGAAAGAAAAAACCCATGGCAATTAGGAAAGTAAATTGGCTGCAGATGAGAAGTAAACATTTGAAAGCCCTGGATATTTTGGGGTGTATAAGAAGATTAGAAGCAGTACATATTGTCACTTTTTTTGTACAGTCCTCAGCAAACATTCAGTTTTTGGGCTTGTTTCCATGAGAAAGAGGAACTGCTGAGAGTCAAGTGCCTGCTCTGTGTAGCACTGCTTGTTTCTGAGCAGTGTGAACAAGCCCAGTCCCCTTCAGCAGAGCAGTTTAAACACCACAAGGCTTTAGCCTTGCTTGCACTCCCATGGGTGTCTTGTCTGCTGGGAAGTGTCTGCTCCCATCCTCCTTGCTTTCTCTACTCCCTCTTCCACAGAAGCCCCTGGGACCACATGCCCCAGCCCCTGCCACCTTCCCCATTATCTTGGATGGGTGTTTCTGACGATTCAACAATCTCAATCCAGTAAGGCATGTGCGTGTCATGTGTCTGACTTCAATTAAAGGAATCTGGCATTCCCATCAGTCCCAGTATAGTCTGTGCTTCCCAGCAGGTCACCAGCTGGTAATCACAACTACCCACCTCAGAGCAGTGCATTGCATAGGAATGGGCAGACAGGGATGAAGGTCAGTTTGTTTTTCTCAAATACATGGTAGTATAATATAGTTCAAAATTAAGAAGTATTTGTTTAAATAACATCTCTCTGTGGAATAAAAAGGACATATTTCTAACTGTCATGCAATTATCCTGTAGTACTCAGTGCTGGATGGCATATATTGAATAAACTGATGTTTTACTAAAGGTTGAGATCTCTATAGGAACAGTAACAGTAATGCCAGTTGTACTAAAACTGTCGGTGTAAAATTTGCTGTAGGCACTAGTAGCTGTGTACACAACTGGACACAGGATGTTCACCCTTCCCCCAGTATGACAATTCCTTTATTAGGGCATTTGAACTTGGGTTCACTACAAGGGAAATGTAAAGGGTCACTGTATAAAACCCACATTTCTCTAGGCTGTTCTCCCTTCTGACCTCATTGCAGTTAGGTTAGGGGAAAGGGCAGTGGTTTCACAGGTTCAAGTTTCTTGCATTGCATGTTTTGTTGAATTACTGTAAAATGTTAGCCCTGTGGGTCCTGAGAACAAAATTAAGAGGGGAAGAAAGAGCAAAAGGGAAAAAGGGTTGCTGAGTGACTTGAAATGCAGCCAAGAACAGATATAATGAAACTTGGCTCAAAGCCCCATGCTGTAGCACAGCTCTCAAAGATCAATTGCAGGGATGTCTCTAGATGTGAAAACATACCTGATGTTTTCAGAGGCTGACTGGCTGAAATGAAAATAAGATTCTACTTGTATGCTGTGTTGGTTTTTGGTCTGTTTTTTTTTATTTTCCCGAGAAAAGAAGGAGAAATTGACATTCTAGTATTAACTTTTAAAAGAAATGGTTTCCTAAATTGAAGCAGTTTACTTGGAGATTTTAGGGCTTTTTTTCAGCTGCATCTTTAATTAGTGTTGGCTAGCAGAACTGCCAGCCCTTTGAAGTGCTTACTGTGTCAGTTATTAGGTTTCTGTCTCCTGCTTAAGTGAGAGAAGGGGTGGTAGGGCACACAGACACTTAAAGAGGCACTGCATAGTGGCATGACTCCTCTAAGTGACATCTGTCACACCTGACTTCGGGTGTCCACGAATGTGAATTTTTGTGTGGGAGTCAGGTGTCTGAACTTCCACTGTGGTCTGTAGAAATTTAGTCAATACAGGCTGTGGAGAACAGTAATTTGTCTCCTTCTACTGTACATTCCTAAATTTCTTCAAAAATCAATCATTCTAGTCTCCCTAGTTTGTATTGACAAAATTTCCATTGGCTGTAATGGCAGTTTAGATCTTTGTCTCCCATGCAGCACTTATAGTCAATGAGAAGAAATCTGTACAGTGAGGTGTGTATTTATATTTTGCTTTAGGTTGACATAAATCATATTTTTAACGGGGCTGTTTCTTTTTGTGAGCTGTTGCTCAAGTTTAGGTGATTACTTCATTTTTAGACAGCTACGCTGTAGTACATGCCTTTATTTTAAGGCAAAACGAATTCCTTAATTTTACTTTTTTGCACGGCTGAATATCAGTAATTCACACCTTCATGGCGCACTTCCTTTTGCCTATGTGTGTGTCCCAAATTCACTTAGCACATCTTCAGTAAGAACTGAAATTATGCAAAATAGGTACTAATTTGACTAGATAAACGCTGATGTTACATCTATGTTTTATTGAGTACGCGTTCTCAACAAATGATCACAGAGAGAAACTATCACAAATATTCACATGAATGACTGCATGTGACAAAAAATGTGTGCACTTGGAGTTTTAGGGGAAGAATATCCAGACGCAGAACATTCCTATGTATCCGTAATGATGGCATAATGTGAACTGTGAATTGTAAATATTGAGCATGCAAAAGGGGAAAAAATGTAGTTTATATATAAACTAATGTTGAAAAGCATTTACCCAAATCACACACTGAAGAATTCTGAGACACCAGATTCATAAATATTGAGGGTTTAGGCGTTTTTTCCTCATTTTGCTGAGGAAAAGTGTGAATAATTTTCTTAACTATACAGAAGCAGAAAACTAAATGTCACTCCCCTATTTACCCCACTCCTAGTTTTTAAATTTTGATGGAGTTGCTCAGACCTAGGGACACAGTTTGAATCTTAGGCTCCAGCATATGCAATAAACCTACTTTTATATATTACTTACACCACCACCATTTTTTTCTGCCCTCCACAGAATTCCAAATATTCAAATTCCTTGGTAATTAAGAATTAGATTTTGTGGATGTTGAAGCTTGCTGGGAAAGAAAAGAAAAAAACCAAAAAAAAAAACACAAAAAAAACCCCAAAAAACCCAACCAAAGAGTTGTTGTGGTTATTCTTGTTGAAAATGACAACTGTTCATACTGTCATTTCTCTTTTTGTAGAAAATGAATAACTGGAGTATTAAGAGTCAGTTTTCACTGTAGAAAAGTGCAAAGCGATGGAAACTTGTTAGAAGGGCAGAAAGACACTGGATTTTGGATGGCTGGTATAAAAAACTGAGGAAATGCTGCAACAGATTGATTTGTTCGTTCAGGACAGTCAGTACCGGAACAAGAGCTGCCCAGATGCACCCATAAAATATTAGAGCTTTTCTTCAGGGTTGTCTATTTCCTGAGTATGCTGTGGCTATGCTTTTTCTGAAGTAACAGCTTGGTCTCTTGAGAGACCACTAGTCACACTTGCTGATGGCCCATATTCTTTGGACCTGTGTAGAGGTTCCTTAAAAAGCAGCATGAACTATGGCTAGAGCTATTGAATGACACACTCAAAAAATCAGGAATCTTATGTTTTTACAAAAAATGAAAAAACTCACTATAAGTTGGGACCCTCCTACACATCTGGATGTCTTGTTACAATAATGACAGCTCAGTAGTGCTTCCCTCAAAAACCTACTAGGCCTTTGAATCAGTTTGCTGCCTACTGGGAAATCCTTCAAGGATTATAACACCCTTTAAAAATAAAGTAATAATATTATTTTAAAAGTGCAGTTCTTTATACCTAGAATCAGTGTTTTAGCTTTTATTTTGCCTGTAAAAGCAGAGAGGCTGTGAAAAGCAGAAAGCAAGTTTAGCTATCTGAGGACAAGAGAGATGGATCATTACCGATTCTTTGCTGGAGACCGATAAAAGACTGTCTACATGAATGTTTGCCTTCCGTTTGGTTGACTGCCCCAGAGGTGTAGCCACAACTGGTTTTAATGAAGTAGTTTTCAATCTTGCTTACGTGCTTGCAGTACAATAGCATGGTTGCGTTGCATGAATTGTATAAAGTCACAGAATAAAGCAAACAAATGCTGCACCTATGCAATTGCAACCTAAAAAAAAATGTTTAAACACTCTGTGCAGTGTGACAATTGTTAATTCAGTTCTTAATGAGTAGGGAGAGGCCCTTCCTATAAAATATTTCTCTGTACAAACATCTATTTGAATTATGCAGATAAAGGAGTTTTGCGGGGAGGTCATATCTGGATGATAAACAGATTGTTTGCCTCCTTGTTTGTCTCTCCTCACAGGTACTGCAATGAGCATTTGTTGTGCCCCCCTCATATGTTTTGGACAGGCTGGGGTCCATGGGAGCGCTGCACTGCTCAGTGTGGAGGAGGGATCCAGGCACGGCGCAGGACGTGTGAAAATGGCCCTGACTGTCCTGGCTGCAGTGTGGTAAGTAATTTTCAGCTTTCCCTTCAGCAAATATCTGTGACCATTTGCCATGGATGTCTCTGTGTCATAGAATCATAAAATCATTTAAGTTTGAGAAGACCTCTAGGGTTATCAAATCCAGCTGTTAACCCAGCTCTGCCGACTCCACCATTAAACCATGTCCCTGGGTGTCACATCTGCAGGAATTTTAAATGCCTCCAGGGACAGTGACTCCACCACTTCCCTGGGCAGTCTGTTCCTGTGCTTGACAACCCTTTCAGTCAAGAAATTTTTCGTAATACCCAGTCTAAACCTTCGCTGGCACAACTTGAAGCCATTTCTCTTGTCCTGTCACTAATGCACTATGTCCGTAAAGCATCTGTGTGTGCCCTAACGTGAGTAGTCACCAGACTGTTTTTGTCTCTGTGTTGCTTGTGTGTGCTGAAACCCACACAATTTATCAATCAGAAATATATATAATTCAGCTTTTTCAAAGTATCATCTAGAACATAAGCTTCCTGCAGCAAGGTTGGTGCAGATGTAGATGTGTCCTTGCAGGTTTATGGTAGTTTTCATTTTTAATGCCCGAGTACATAGGAACCTAGCTATGAGCCCAGGACCCCGGTGTGCCAGGTTCCATACAGCAGAGAAAAAGCTAAGTTTCACATCTAAATGCATAAGGGGCCAATCAGTGAATGCATGGAAACACCAGGAAAGTGCTGAGGTAAGATTGGAGAGCAATAGTGATCTTGTCAGAGAAGCAGCCTAGCAGCTGTCAGGTTTTGAAGCTACAGTGGGATGATTTGAATGAACAGAAGTGCTTTATAGATACCAAATTTATTAAGACAAACATATGGGAAAACATGTAGGGGATTTTTCTTATATTTGAACAAATACAGGTGGCAGATGTAGAAGAAAAAAAATTTTTTTCACAATTAAACCAGTTTACCTTCCTTAATTTCAGAGAGGCATGATTCTGAGGTTTGTCATAATCTGTGGTCTATTTGTTAGATTGTCAGTAATTCAATACTAAAGATAGAATAATTTATTACCTTCTTCTAATCTGAAGATTTTGTGTATTTTTCCAGGATTTGTTCTCTTTTTAAAATTTATTCTGGTGATAGAATTGCATTTTTGGTAGATTGAAAACATCCAACGGGTTTGTTCTTTTGTTTCAGTTGAACTTTAAGAATTAACCTAATAACTTAGAATTATAACAAGTTTTCCAAAATATCTGTCTTCCTCTGATGGTACACATTAAAGCAAACATATGGTCTAGATCTAGTGCTAAACCTTCCTGACTAGCATAGAAAAGAGCACAATATGAAGATTTTCTTTCTCATTCATTCCTCTTTATCCCGTAACACTGTTTTTGAGAGAAAGCAGTATTTTGTTTTGCACAGAATCTTCCCGTGATCTGAAATAAAATAAACACATGTCTAATTTTCCTGGAAAACTCCATCAGGAACATAGGAAAACCTTTAATGTAAAAATGTCTTATTAAAACTGATTTGATATTAATGTTATTTGGGTTAGTAATTTATTTACAGTCTTAGCACATTCTCTGCTGCATCACAGAATAGTTGCCAGTTTAGCTGTGGAAATGTTTTGGAGATTTTTTTATTAATTAGAAAAGCATTGCATTGATGACTTCAAAAAAAAAAGTACTTGGCTTTGAAGTACATAGTTTTCTTGCTTAAACTTTGGCACAAATGGAAACCTATCCAGGGTAGAAATCGTCTCTAAACCCTGGTGTTCTCGCAAGACAAAGAACACTGGTATAAAGTCTGTGTTCTGTTTCAGTTTCAGTGAATTTGAACCTTTGAGTTACCTGTCCTGCCTCAGAGGTTTTGCAGCCGTAGCAGGGCCTTGTCACTAAGTGTAGCTGGAGAAAAAAGTATTTTATTTCTTCTGAGAGTTTGTTTCATTAATGGAAGAAAGAGCAATTGGAAATACTTTTATGCCTTCTTGTAATTGTGAAATGGATTAAATATTTATATTAATAAAATGCTATGAATGAGAAGCACAAATATGAAACTTGTTTATTCATCAGATATTCTTCTGCAATAACCAAATTTTTGTTTTTATTGTTGTAGGTGTATATCTTTCAAAACAATTAGGATTACAAATTTTTACCATAGTGAATAAAGAAGAAGTTAATGTGTCTTATTACTACTGTTTTCCATTCTCAACTGGGAATGCAAGATATTTAGTGAATTTAATTTATATAAAAAACCCTTTTATTCTGACTATCTCTGAGGACTTGGGAAGCTAAATAATCTCAGGAAAACCTGCAGTGAAAGTGGTAGTAATCTACCTAATCTACTCTTTATTTCATCTGGAGTAAAATGTTATGAACCAAACTTTTACCAAATGAATTAAAGGCATAGCTGAGAGTAGACTCAGGGACTTAAAATGCCCAGTTCTCTCAACCATTAGGTGATTGCTGTAAACTATAAAGAGACTCTCCAGGTTTCTTACTGACCTTCTTCAGTGAGGATGAACTCTGTGAAACTTTCACCACGTTTGAACAGCATGAGTTGCCATAGGCCCTCTGCAGCTGAATAGTTCAGTGTCTGTGGCCCATGGAGAAGAAAAATGTGCAGAACACTGGACAACATATTATTTCAAAAGATAGTAACTATGTTAGGCTTCATTTCGTCTTGAAATGAAAAGAAATTTTTGATGCATCAGAGGTGTAGGGTGGACTAAATGCTGTCTTGGGATCCCTTTCAACTATGCTGATTTTTTGGTTTTAGAACTGTTTTTCAAGAGGGAATCATGGGAGAAAAACCACAACAACTGTTTTTATAAGAGTTAAGAAAGGAAGTTTTACAGTGTGTTTGCCGGCAGTATCAGGGGACCAGGTTTAATTTCCTAGGATAACCTGCCCCTTCTGTTTTCCAGTCTGCAACCAGGCTGTGAGACTGCAGTATAGCCAATCCTAATCTGTTTAGCTGTCCTCATTTTGCAGTGTTTACCTTATTAACAACTACTGTCTGTGTCCTCCTAATGATTTATACCATGTAATTTTTAATGAACAGTTTTTCTTCCTTTTAGTTTGATTGTATTGCTCCGAGGCTGTAATATCACAGCAGGCAGCTACTGCCTGTTTGGCTTTTTGCATGTTTCTCGTCACTTGGTTCCTGGAGTTTATCTGTCTTATAGCAGATGTCAGCCAAGACACTTGAATATTTTTTTATCAGGACTCAGTAGAGTTCCCTAGCACTATTTCCAGCTTAGCATTTTGTAAAAGAATAGTGATAAATTGTTTGATGTATAGAAATATTCCAAAGAGAGAAAACCATGATGGTATCTTAAAGATGCATCTCTTGCTTAAGTGCACTCAATACATGAAAATGTATGACCAGAGACTTAGGACTGAAAGCATTTCCACTGAATATAGAAAACCATAAATCCTTATGATACAGGAGAATTAGACCACAGAGACTCATAAAGGTCAAAAAGATGAAGTTCAAAATCAAAATCTGGAGCCATAAGGACCTGTTAAAGTCTTTAAGTTAATCAAAGGTACTAAAGAGTGCTTGAAATTGTCTAATAAGAGATAGAACCATCACAACCAAATTTAAGAGCGGCTAAAGTCTGGTAATAGAAAGCTTAAGTGGATCACAAAACAGGTATTAATCTTATGTATGCAGGTGATTCATGTGCTAGAGAAGGAACTGTGGAATTCTGTGGACTGTGCTAATGTGACTCAGAGGACAAACATCTTCAGATTTTACAGCACACTTAGATAAGCTGTATGTTTCCTTCAGAAAATGCTTTTTTTCCCCTGAGAAGCATAATCTCACTTGAATTTGCCTCAGGCCAGTAATAAAAGAATAACTTTTTTAAAGAATTATTACAAGAATGAATAATTTAGTTTGAGGCTCAGGCTGGGTGACATGCTTTATGTGTATATTTGTCTGTGTTCTCATTTCAGTCATGTTAACATACACATTAATTTTAGTTTTTGTACTGGGAGACTGGTAAAGGGCATATATTTTCCACATACTGGATCAAAACATTTTGTGTTTTGCTGTGGGTTAAAAATAAAAAGGAATAATTTTATTTGTTTCTTAGAAATAGTTGCTAGTTTTATATTAAGCTATTATTGCAGTGGTTGTTGTTTCAATGTTCTGGAATTGTGCTGAAAAACTTCTTGAAGACAATCTATCTCTTCTACAGTTTTTGTTATGACATGGGGTGAAAAAAAGAAAAAAAAATAGCAGATTTTTTTTCTTTCATCAAATTTTTATAGGGAATTTGAAGATGAACGGCTTTCAGAAGTACTTTGTCCATCAGAAAGAATAGTCCGCCTTTTTTTACTTGCCATCTCACAAAATAAATCTGAAATGTCTAGTCCAGTATAGTGACCAGAGAATAAGATTGTTATTATACTTTTTTTAATAGTTCTTTTTTCAGTTTCCATCTGACTTTAAAAAATCATTTATTGCAAAACCAGAAAACAATCTCACAAGCATGAGGTATAGGAAATGGTACTATTTATGTGACGTTTGCCTACTTTATGCTCATTTCCTTTTTCAATCCTTTTTTCTTCTGTAATGTAAACTCCATTGGGTATTAACTGCTTTTTTATGTTTTAAAAGTTTAGCAAAGTAGAACTTCTCTTCTTTTGATGCTGTATATGCTGTTGCAGTTGTAAGCAATAACAAGTGCTTCAAGAAGGTAAACCCCCAAAAAAATCAAAATCATTAGAAGTAGTTTCAGAAAATGCTGAAACATGTTTACCAATGGTACATATCTGCTCAACTTTGTCAGTAAAATGGCTTACTAGCTTGACATGCATGGTCAAGGTAAATGTGAAGTATAAACTGGTTGAACTGATGTGCATATATATCCAAATTTGTGCTGTTTAAGGTGGTATTTAAGCACATATCCAGCGATCATTCTGCTGTTTGATTTATTTAATTTTGAAAAAGAGGCTGAACTGTAAGGTGTTTGCTTTCTTGCTTAAAACAGAATAGTGCGAAGCATCCCTTTTTTGAGAAATGTAATTTAAAAAATAATTTAAAGCTGTGAAATACATTTTTAGGTACTCAAAAACTGTCCCTACTCTACTTCAAGCTATTCAGTTCAACCTGGGGCAACCTACACTGACTGCAGAGCTGTTTTGAGATTCCTGTAGCAAGCTCTTTCAGGGACTCCCAGGTCACGTACAATAACTTCTTTTGTAAAGCAATGCCAGCTGATTTGTAATCTCTTTCAAATCTAATTAGAAGGGTTCACCATAGTGAGCATTCTCACATTCAAGAGCTTTCTGTGTCTATGATACAGATGATATGTGTTTCATTCAGAAGTCCAAATCTTATTTTAAAAACCATTGGAAACACATTTTATTGTAACTGTGCCTAAGCCTTCTCAGGCTTTGGATGTAGGCAAAGAGTAGAGAAAGGAGACCCGATTTGCGACATCCAGAATTTGCCACACTGTTTCCTAAAACACCAGGCTCTCTGGAGTGTGTTCTGTGCCATGTATTGCTGTTTGTTGCAGTTTTCTGTGGTTCCTGTGCTGTAGATGTAGTCTTTGTTATTGTTAGTTAGATGTAATACTGCCTGCCCAGCTCTACGAGGCTCTGTGTTTGAATTGTGATCATTACTGCCTCTGATAACCACAGAAAGCTGAAGTATCTGAAACCCCCTGCATTCTGTGCCCAGCAGGCACCGTGCTGGGCTCAAGGGCTCAGCATTACGAGATATGAACTTCTACTTTCCTTCCTATCCACTTTGATAGGTTTTGAATATGAATAAAAAAGGGGAAAGATAGGAAGAAAGTATTTTGGATTCTGAGGTTCTGTGCTGCACTAATTTTGGAATGATTTAATGAGCAGTGGTGAAGCTGGAGGATATTTCCTAGGGACTTGTGCTTCATTGAGCCTGAGTTTTTTCATTGCTGTGGACCTGGAACATTCAGTTATCTCTGGAAAGTAATCCATAACTGTCATTGAATACTAAAAACCAGAGCAAAAAGTAGATTACATGGTTTCAGCTAAGTTTCATCAAGTAATAGGGCTTACAGGATCATACTATGGTGTGTCAAGTATTCTTACTCTTCTGCTCATAAGTAAGGCACCCACTTCTGCATTACAGCTGTATTTGAGTGGAGGGTGGTCTTAGATGCCAACATGGAATTGCAACAAGGTGTGTGAAAAACAGTGGCCCAATAGAGGACAAAACCCTGAATTAGTTTCTACATGGAGAGACAGATTTGCAGCTGAGTCCTTTATCTAGTCTGGGTGGCATCAGGTGCTAGTCAGTGAGTGCACATGTTAACACTCGTGTCATTTGTGACTAGACACTGCATGCCTTTTAATTTTTAGCAGTAGGACTGCTAAATCCTGCGGGCAGGAGATACAGGAAGGGGGAATGAGAGACGAAAAACTTAAAAGACTTGAAATACAAACTTACAGGAAATCACGCTTCATTAGTTCCAGTGCTTGTGGGTCTAGTTTTTTATGTATGGCTAGTGTAGCTTTGTTTGATACATAAGTAGTATTTCTGTGAAATCAAAACTGACATAAACAGGCAGAGCTGTTTAAAAAAAAAAAAAAAAAAGTCTGTCCTGGAGTATCATGGAGCTGTTGGAATAACTAGAACTGTATTTAATGCAGGGTATTTTTTCTTATGTTTTATTTTTTAAAAATCAAAAATAAAGATAGTAAACCTCTAATTCAAATTTAAGGAAAATAAAAAATTGATGCAGGTAAAGGTGTCTGCTTCACCTGATCTCTGATTTTCAAACTGCTGAACAACTCCAGGGTAAAACATAATTCAGATTTAAACAGAAAGTGCAGTGCAATCCCTTTGGATATTACTGATATAGACCCCTTCATACCTTTCTGACATTGTTCTTTAAGAAGATGAAAGGGGTTTCTGATATCAAAATGAAGCAACTTCAAAGTACATGATATTAAATTCATGATAGAGTGTTAGAAAAAGGGTCATCAGTTAAGTGATATACTAGCAAGAAGGCATAGGAGTTAAAAGATGGATAAAGCCAAGTGGGCATACCAGTGGTTTGTCCTAGAAGGAGAAACGTCAGATCATTGGGAGGATACTCTGGATCTCCAAAAGCAATGAGTTTAAACAGATCTTACTTATAAGTGTTTTTAGTAATTTTAACAGAAAAAATTTGGATTGTATTTGCAGGTGACCTGAACTTTTGGTACATCATCAATACAAAAGTTGATTTGCATGTCGTATAGGAGGCACTAGTTGTCTTTGAGGGCTGAAGGAATAGAAATGAGGAGTTTTGCATCGCAATTGCAAAGCCATGAACTTAACATAAACTCAAGAGAAGCTCCTGCTTTCGCCTTGAAGCACAGTGAGGAACAAGACGGGAGAATGACCCTGGTGTGCGAGTTGTTTATAAATACTAGCTACAAGCCAGAAAGCTTGTGGAGTGGTGAAAAAATATAGATTCAGTTTTAGCATTTATAAAGTTTCAGTGAGGTATTTCCAAAAGAGACAAAAAAGGTAGAGTAGGGACTCATATATAAATTAATCTCAGAAGAGATGATTGTGACAATCTGAAGCTAGTTGAAATCAGAGTTTTTGTTTAACATATTGCAAATAATGTGCTTTCTCC
Organism: Atrichornis clamosus; assembly: GCA_013400975.1. Lineage (NCBI taxonomy): Eukaryota > Metazoa > Chordata > Aves > Passeriformes > Menuridae > Atrichornis > Atrichornis clamosus. Next base: position 45,562 of record WBMZ01002154.1, on the reverse strand, counting down.
AACACTGTTGTTATCTTCAAAGCTTAGCTTATTTTGAAGATGAATTTTTCTGACAGCTTTGTATCAATGACTGAAGTCATGAAAGCTCATTATGATTTCATCTACAAATTTTCAGAGTCTCCTCTATTACAAAGATATGCCTTTGTTAGTATGCAGAAACCTTAATTTTACTGTAGGCAGTTCAATAGCAACCTTCATTGTGCAGTTGCAGTCAAAATTGGAAGAAAGGGTGCATGAAGCATTGACATTGAAAATGACCTCAGAAACCTTATAGAGCAGTTACATAAAATTGCTCTGTAGCCATGCTTACTCTTCTTAAAGGATGTGGTGGAATTGAGTTGAACTCAGGAAAGTGTTCCAAAGAAAGGCAAAAGATTGGGATTCTCATAAGTCAGAGAAGGCAGGGTTCTAGTGTATGAAGAACTAATATGTAAATTAAAGAAAAGTTTAGAGAGAGAACACTGGGACTTCTGTGTACTCTATACTGTAATATATTGAGTTTTAAGGAAATATGAAGCCAGTGAAGGGAATTCATTTCTATCCAGGGCGTTGTTAAATGATGTAACTTGTTGCAAGAAATTGTTGAGGCTCAAATCTTAAGAACCAATAAAACTCCACACAACTAAGATTATGCAGAGTATCAGGATGAAGTAGAATTATAATAGACCCAAAAAATTACATTTTTGATAGCATCGTAAATCAACCTTTAAAGTTTTAAGTCATTTTCCTGAATATTGACAATCAGATTTAGAGCTGTGTTTTTGGCATTACACTTATTTCTGTGATGCCATTTGACAATAACCAGGGAAGGCACATCTGATCTAGAATGGCATTTCCAATGTTTCTTTGTAAGTGAGTGCTGAATTCGTTTGCAACAAATTGTCCCTCTGATTTATTTTGTTCCTTTTAGGTTTAGTCACCTGTACTTAAAATGGTACGGTGCAAACACAGTAATTGTGTTTACACATTTTATACCAGAAATTCTGCTCACTTTCAGATGTTAACACAAAGCAGAATTTTGTTTCAGTATTCTTCTATTTGACCTCAGTAAATGGAGGGAGGGATGAAGCCTGAACAAATAATATGTACTATTGCCATTGTAGCTTCACTAATGCAGCAACTGTTGCAGAGTGCAAGACCCGTTTGCTAGCTGAGCTGATTGACAGCAGTCCCCAGCCATCGGAGTGCAATTGAATGGAACTCCATCCAAATTAATTATATTTATCTGCCAGCTTTTATTTTTACTTAGTCTCAGGACATTATAGTAATTTTTAATTTGTTAGGCTGTGGTAGGGTTTTGCTTTTCATTGAAAATAGTGTCAGGCAGCCCTGTTCTTACACAAATTATATGAGGTTGGGAAATAATGTTTTAAAACTTCTGAATGTTTATTGGATGGAGTTATCAAAACTACTTTTCTTTTCCTCATTGGTTCATTCCCTTCTCCCCTTCACATTAAGTTGTTTACTTAGAAGACTTCTACACTAATACTACAGCCACCAAATATAAAATGTTGTTATTCAAAGCCTCTGACGTTCATCTTGAATAAATATGTTCACAAGCCTTAAAAAAGGCAAACATCCATTTTCATTGTGTTTATTTATAACTTATTTTGTATCTTCAGGATGATGTGACTCAGTCTATTGCACCAATCTGAAATAATAATATTTAGATCTAAATACTTCAGTAGATGGGATTGTATTCTTCATGCCTGAGAATATAAACTCAGACAAATACTGAGCCCATTTACCAGCATACACACTGATTTGTTCTTGCAAGTTAAAAGGCAGGATGTGGTCTCACAGTCACCCTATCAGGATCCCTTGTATTACTTGAAAGCATCATCATGATGCATATTTCTTTCTGCTGGAGAAATGCAGCCAAAAGTAAAAATATTTATCCTATATCTTCCAGAACAGTTTTTCTAATTCAACAATTCTTGTTATAAAATCTGGCACATTAGAAAGATGAAGTCATAAAAACAGGCCTTTCAGTTTACATTATGAAAATCTCCAACTTTGTTACTTATAACAATTTCTAGCTTGAGAGATCAGTGAAACAGTTACTACCTTGTGGAGATACAGGTGTTGATTTTTCTTTTGGTTGAAATTTGTGCGGTCCATACACAGATTGGGAGTGATCCAGAAATAGATCAACCCCAAAATGCAGTTCTTGCTTTGACTTGTCAGAGAGGCTCTAGATGGAGAAAAGCAGCTGTAGACTATGCCTGTATTTTTTCAGCTATCTGATTCAGAGGAAGGACAGATTCACTTAGATCTCTGTAGTTTGAATCAATCTCCAGAAGGAAAAGTGGAAAAAAACCCCCAACAAAATAGTGGAGTTGACCTATAGAACTGCAGATACTTTGCCAATTGCACGGAGTGGATTGCCAGGCACCAGGTCAGACATGAGACTGTGACGTAGCCACCATCTGTGCAGTGCTCAGCATGAGACTCTTCTGTGTTATTGCTCCATTGCTCAGAAGCAGCCCCATCTTTCGTACATGAAGTTTGTTTATGAAGATAGTGGCACATTCCAAGATTCTTCATGAATGGCTATTTACATGTCGGTGCTTGTGAGGACATTGTATGTGCCTTTGTCAATTTGCTGTTCTGGTCATGTCATACTACTGTGGATATACCACGTACTTGGGAAAATTTCATTTCCACAGCTGGGTTTATTCTGCCCCCATCCCAATCAGTATAAGCTCCATGAAAAACATGAGAGTTAGTCAACAGACCCACATCTCTTGGCACTGCCTGACGTAGCTAAGTCTTTTCACAGCCTTGGATGACATCAGCCAGCAGAAGTCCAGAGAGTGTATCTGGCTGTTACTCTATATCTACAAGACCTATAATTCTGCTTTAATCTGAAATGAAATATACTCACTATATTTAAAGCATAAAAAGAGATTCATTCAGAAGTTTCAAAAATTTTCAAGCAGCTGTTCATAAAACGAGAAGTATACTGTATGCTTTCGCATAGGGGCACATAACCCTCTTTGCAAATGCACTAAGCTCCCTATTAAAAATAGTTAATTTATATACCATATCCCTTATTGAAAAGCTAATCCAGAATCCCAATGCACATATTGAAGCATTTGTGTGAGATAGCTTGGCAGAATGAATGTTTTGTTAGAGTTTTAAAGTGCTTAGAAAAAGAAGTAATAGCAGTGCATATAATGCTCTTCTGAAATGGAGGGCTAAAAGGAATATTGGACATATAGTGAAATCTATCATCAGCAATTTGTTAAAAAGTATAAAAATGATCCATCACACAGAATGCAAAAAAAAGCCACTGGTGGATTATAGGAATTAATCCATCAAAAATCTTACTGGGAGTCATATGAATGTTATTTTGAAAAAAAAGTTAAAAGTGCAGTGTTGTTTGGTATCTCTAGTTATGGAAATGTTTTAATTTGTTTTCAAAATGACTGGTGTTTTATTTGCTGGTTAGTTTTCTAAGTAAAAATGAAGTATAATAATATGAGATGTTCTATCTATAAAATTAAATCTGACTTTCCATGACAGTCCCAAGAAAAACTAACTAATGTTACCTTAAACTTCATACAAAGAATAATATGTATGAACAGAATTTCCTGTGTTGTGAGAGACAGGTAGGGTGAAATGAGGAGAAGAAAGGAAGATCTAAATAACAAGGGTTCAAGATTTTACAAAAGTATTTGTCCTTGCTAAAGTCACAGAAGGTCTTTGCCTAAATAGTCAGACAAATAGAGATGGAAATGAGCTATTAATCTTTTGCCTTTTATGAGGTAAGTACCTTTGATTATTTGGGGGAAATTTGTTGATGAGTTTAGTTCTTGGAACTGCATTCTGCCTGCAGTACCAGCCTGATAGTGTGTATTTTCTTAACTAGATACTTACCCTTTCCTTTTTTGCCTCTGCAATACACCCTCCAGGGTGTTTTCTTGAAAGTAGGTGCCATTTTAGATACAGTATTTTCCATGCAGTTGAGCAAGTTTAACCACACAGGTTTATAGCACAGATGATGTTGAACACCATCCATTGTGAAAAACTGACCATTTATTCCTCTCTTCCATTTCCCATCTTTTAAGCAGTTAATTATCTGTGAAAGCGTAATAGATTTTCGTTCAGCTTGTGGCTGCAAGTTTCCTTAAGAGGGAATAATTCCTTTGAGATACATTGTGAAATGTCTTCTTCAATGCAAAGTAAACTGTATCAGCTTACCACCCGTATCCGTATGTTTGTTGACTCCTTCAGATAGGTTCACAGCTTCTTTTTAAAGAAAAGCAGAACATATAATTTTGTTCTCTGGCAGATCATATTTGTTCATGTTCTGCTAATTTCATGCTTTATTATGATTTCCCTGATTTGCCCAATTCAGATGTCATGCTCAATTTTATTTTGGTTTCCCTGAACTTCATTAAGTATTTTTTAAAACTGGTGTCACATTTACCATCTTCCAGGCCTCAGATAGCAAGATAAATTTAAGCATATAGCTGTGTGTCACTAGTATTTTTTTTTTTCCCTACTTCCATAGTTACATTCTTTGGGAACATTTTTTGCTCATTTTATCTATTTGTGCCATCATGTCTTCAACTAACACATCCTGCTGTGTTCTTGCCATTTCTAAATACCCCTTGTATGCCTTCACAGTGTATTGGGCCTGTAGGCTCTGTAGCAATCTTTCTGTCCCTAATATCTGTGAAGTAGGACTGTGTCTTAGCTTTCAGGCCTTACAAAGTACTTCCTTGAATACTCTTCTGGCCTGTCTTATTGTGTTTTTACGTTTAATATGTTAGATTCATTATTGTTTCCATTCATTTTTAGTTTGTACCCAACTTCAGCTTTTCTCATAGTGGGGTCATCTCCCTGCTGTTTAGTGCTGATGATTTCTTTTTGCTCTTCCTCAGATTTTTTGATAGGCAGCAATCTCTGCTCTCTGCCTCTAATACAGTGGTGGGCTTCCCTCCTGTAGTGCTCTGCTGGGTCGTGTCCCTCTGCAGATCCCTCATCTATGGTTGTACTGAACTCAGCCATCTTCTTGAGTCATTCGTACTGTAGGGGAGTGGTCAGGGACGAGGCCTCTAATACTTTTCTCTTGAGTAGAGTCACCTGTCAAGGGAGAAGAATTCAGCAAAGAAAATTCTTTTTATACTTTCCTGGAAAAAAATAGTTGGCCAAAATGTAGGTGTTTTTGTCAATTTATTCCTATTTCTCAATCTTGGGCAGATGAACCAGTAACCTGGTTTGCTTAGTCAAGGGTAAAAGCAAAGTTCCCACAAGGGACTTTTCACAACTGCTGAACAGTTACATTACATTTAAAACCCCCAAAATACCCCTTCCCCCACACTTCCACCCTGATAACCCTGCACTTCCACCCTAAGGGTGGTCAAGAAAGAGGACTCAGAATGGATGATCTTTGAAAGTTATGGAAAAAATACTGCATCTGGTTTCTGTAGCTCTTCACAATCATATTATACTTTGTATGGAGTCACAAACTGACACCAAAAGTGGTTTTAGTGCTTGACTGTCACTGCTAAAATGGGGCCTTACCTAAAAGACATTGAAGTCAATTTAGTCTTCCTCTGATTCTCTGATTTCAGGGACACCTGAGTCAGCCTCAGACTTTTTGTCATTCTGACTGCTTTTTAAAAAAGATAAGGAGTTGCTCATAAATGGATTCCCAACAATTAAAGAATTGGTTAACATTGCCATTAGAGATCTATTTTATGAATTGGATGCAAGGTGCTTTTGTTTCTCAGCAGGTTAATGGTCTTTTTAGGCATCTTTTCATCTCTAGACCATTCCACGAGTATAATTTTCTTTTTTAAATTTCAAATCTAACTTATTACTTTAAAATTGTCACTTACCAAGATACAGTTAAAAAAGATGTCCTTTGAAGCTTCAAATTTGACATATTCTTCTAGAGAAACAACATTAAAGGCTGTGGGAGTAGGAACGCTCCCTGATGAATTAACTTCCCTACTCTGTAAATGCACAGAATGAAGTACTTACTCATTGGAATAAGGAACGTGATTAAAAAAACAAAAAGCTCTAAACCCTGCAGCTGGAGCACAGATGCCAACAAACATAACTTTGATGCTTCACAGATGATTTTAAACACAAAGCTGCTCTAATTGATTCCTTCCCTACATTTTCCTTGGAAAAACATTAAGTGCTCTGTGGTTTGTTTGTTGGTGTACTTAAGTGGTGAAGGGATTGTACAAGTTCGTGAAGAAAGGGTTTTTAATAAATAGTTGCGTGCTTATTCAATTCCATTAATTAAAGTTAACAAACCATATGTTCGTATATTTTTCAGTGTACAGTACAAACACAGAGTAGTTTCCAGTGCTTTTCTGGATGTGAGTTTTGAAGGTAAATGAGGAAGTGGTGCAGTTGTTCTGTGGTAGAAAACTCAAAGGTTTAGCTCTAGAGAGTTTATATCATGTCAGAAAACATTGGTTTTAACGTCAAAAAAGCAGACGAGCACCTAAAGGCCACCTCTAACACTTTCCAATTAAAATCTAACAGTGAAGTCTAACTTCAGTTACTGTTGAAGTTACAGAACGTATGTATCCATATATATATATATATATATATATGTATGTATGTAGGTACATCTGAGACATATTTTGTGTTGTAAATAGGTAGTTTTAAGGGTGCGTATGCTCTGACATACATGGTAGTTGAGCATATGGTAAGATTTTAGTAAGAATCGATAGCACATTCATAGAGGGAACGCAAAACAGATACCTGTGTTCTGGGGAGCAACTTAATCCAGGTTTGCCTATGGGACTGCCTGAGCTAAAGGATACTGAAGGTAAAGGAAACTGATTTAAAAATGTTTAAAAGGATTTTTGAGCTCTGACTTGACTGAATCACTATCATTCATACTGGGATCAGGCTCTTCTTTGGAGAACTCACATCCATCTAGGTTTCCTGAAAGCCATTTTGTTGTGGAGCGATCATTTAGATAAAGAATGACTTTACCTGTTTCAGTTAGTGGTTTAGTTCACACCATTGTTCTCATTTCTCTTATTCTGAAAGTTACCAATTAATGCATGAGCTTGGGATTGTTTCATTCATCAAAAGCAACAAAGCATGAATGGCTTCTATGAATTACTACCAATAAAATTTGTATCTCAGTCTCCATAAGTCCTGCACAACCCCAGCCATAATTGAAAACATTGCAGAACAGGACTTCTATCATTATATTGGCAGTATTCCAGGTTACACAGACAGATTAGAAAAAAAGACAGTATTAGAAAACATAAAGCTTTAGCTTAAATAGCTTTTTTAATGACAATGCTGTTATTTTCAGATCAGGAACCAAGGAGAAATAACTGTAATTACTGTTCCATGGAAGAGCATCTTCATGACTTTCCAGATTATGTCCCCCTTTCCTTACACTTACACTGTGTCTAGGACAGATAGTGCTGCAATTGGTGCAAAAATATTGCAAATTTTGAGGAAAGAATTCTCAACACATTTTTTTAAATTCAGCTCATCTTTTAAGTGACTTCAAAAGTACAAATAAATCAGAAAAATATGTATTGGTGAGGGAGAAACAAACAAAACAGATGATAGTGTATGATGAATGCAGTTTTACCTATATTAAGTCATCCTACAGATTCACAGTTCACCCTTGCTTATGTCATAAGTAAAGTCCTGAACTAAGGAAACCTGAATTATGCTAGGATCTCTATTACTGTTCTCCTCTTCCCTCTACCTAAAATTCTTGACTTCCTGGGCAGTTTTTTGGTTGGTAAAAATTATTATGTGGTAAATTTTCACAACATAGCAAATGAAGTAAATAATTTCACTATTAAAAAAAAAAAAAAAAAAAAAGAAAGGGGATCACCACTACCTAAGCCTTTAATGGGATTTGAAGTTTTGGAGAAGAATTCCCCCTCCCACCTCTGCTAATCTAAGGGCTAATGACTGGCTGCCTGCAAGTAAGAGAGTAGCACTACCCGATTGAGGCTTCCTGCTCAGAACTTATTTCATTATTTAAAGAATTCTCCATTACTTGGTGCTGATGAGGGTTCCTTTCTGTCACTTTTTTCCCCCCCTCCAACACTGAAATGGCATGCTCTAAATGAGAAGTCTGGGTGTGGTTCTTTTCTGAAATGGTATGAAAATGGAAGTTAGAAGCTCTGAGGAAAAATAAATAAATAAAGCCAAAAATTAAAATCACAGTCTCTGTCTTACAACAATTCCTAGACCTTTATGAAAGTATCCAAATACTCAGAAACAAACTTTAAACCTTTTGAGTAGTTCTCATTATTGTCCTAGGTCTCCATTCTAAGGAGATTTCCATTTTACAGTCCTGTCTGCATCCTCTGTATCAGATGAGTATAATTACTCTGTAACCACAATCAGGCCAGGACATTCATAGTTCTCTGCTGATATCAGAGATAACAAAGACAGTTTAGATATAGAGCATCTGGATTTTTGTTTCATACTTTCTCATCTTGTTTCATCTCATGGTTCTGTATTCAAAGATACAATTGGTAAATAAGTTTAATATAACTTTGTTGATATTGGTAAAGTCTTCATCACAATAACATCTAAGAAAGATGATTTATTTTTTGTTTAGATTTAAAGAAATTATGAAGTTGCAAACTCAAGCATTCCAATGCAGGAGCTAATAACAATAACAGAATTAAAGTTGTCTATGAAACTTTGAAAGTATCCTTAACTGTGCAGTATTTTATGAAAAATTTGTTGCAGTCAAGTTGGAGAACAGATTGCTTGGACTCCCACCTATTTATAGACACTTGTTACAAGCTAAAAAGAATACACCATTTACGAAAAGCCAAGAATTTAATCTTAGTCTGATTACAGTCTTAATGTTTCTAACATTCATAACAGCATTATCAAATAGTTTAAATTACATGCTGGTAACATAAATACACAAGCTTTTTAGTGTCCTCCTTTCTCTGGTGTTAGGCTTGTCCTCCCACTGCCCGTCTATGTGGGGGTTGATGGTTTCAGTCTGGGGGTGGGTTTACAGCAATGGGTCAATATCCTAAGCCCTTGGCCAGAAGTATGACATTGATGTTGATGATTTCTTTCTTCTCAATTTAGGACGTGGTTGGGATCTTTTTTATGTTTGTTAGGAGGCTTTACACCTTGCTTATTATTTGTTGATCTGCAAGTCCATATTGCAGCTGAATTTACTGTGCAGCGTGTTTTACGTATGTTGGGTGCTTGTTCTTTGTTCTCTCTGCTACCCCTATGGCTTGACAAGAATGACTTGACTTACCTTGCTCCTGAGGTTGCACTCATTTGATGACCAGGAATTGCCCATCAGTAACGTTTCTAGCCCTTGGACTTCAAGTATTGCTCTCTGCCAGTTCTTTCAAAGCTTCCTCTGTGCTGTGTCTTATTAAGAAGGTCTAATAGGTCATTCTACCCACGGTAACTACATGTTACAAATACCCATTAGTTACAAAATATACATTGCTCTAGGCATTACATCCCACACCTACACAGAGCTAATGGAGATCTGGTAATTAGATAATTGTTGTTGCTTGCAAAAACAAATCTTCAGGCAAACCAGTACAAGTACAGGCAAAGCCCAGCAGGTCCCAGAGCCTGTCTTGTTGGCTTAATGCAAAACCCGTGACCTCTTACAAGCAGCACTTACTCCCGACTTACTGAGCTACAAAGCTAGGAAGCATGTTAGGATTTAGTTATGATTAGATGTCAGGTGGACCATTCATGCTGGAATGTGAGAGCGGCTCCTCAGACGGTTTAATGGTACTTACCATACCCATGAAAAGAAAACAAAACACCCTGGATTTTCAATACCTGAATCTCTTAGTCTTCATTTCAAAAATCCCATTTCAGATGAGGATTGTGATAGCTGTCTCCTTCTGAAATTCATGCAGTAGACTTCACATCCACTGGAATAAATCACTCATGTAATGAGTTTCTGAATCTAGTCTTATCCCATGGGCAAATAAAGATAAATCTTGTTTTTTTGGTCCTGCTAGGGAACCTTGGCCATTCTCATATTACTGCTGATTGATAGGAAACTCCCCTGATGAAAATCAGCTCTTGTATATGAGTATCTCAGTGTCTGTGATGCCAGGCAGGCCCACATTTGCTTTCACTTTGCAAAAAAGAAGATGATACACTGTACTGATAAAACTACACAATCTTAACATTACATGTTGCTGTTCTGATCAAAAGCTCCTCTGAGCCAGTTCCTTCTATTTATTACTCAATTAAAGTAGATAAAAAACACACAACTCTCCTTCTCATAGCTTTTCTTAAGCGCCTTGCCTAAAATGATAATTTTTTTAAAATTAATAATCTTCAGTGTATAAAAGGGGCACATGGGACCTCGTTAAAAGAGTCTCAGAGAAATCTGAATTTGGCATTAATGTGACCCTCTAGCAGGGAATTGCTTTGTTTTTATAGAATTGCATGCAATCTGTGCACCCACTTGTCCTTCCTGCTATACCCCTGCTAGAAGAAAAGATGCAGGGGGATTTTTCAGATAAAACACGACTTTAGGGTGTAGGTAATAATCACATTTACTACTATTATAGCAGGAGATGTGTTTCCTGTCTCTCTCTCATTTTCCTCCTTATCTAAGAATTGGTCTCTGAGGCTAAATTGATGGAAGGAGTGACGAGTGTGTAGAGTACTTGAGGATGTTATTCTCATTTGACTTGAGATACTGAATGATTTAAATTTTCTTGAGGTTTAATGTCACTGAATCCTATAAAAAGTAATTTGCATATTCTGTAATGTTTTGTGTCTTTGAGACATGTGAGCAGCCATATGATTGCAGATCCTGTGTTCAAGTGTTAGCTAAATGCTCTTTGGAACGTTCATGCATACAAAATGAAATGTCTTTTTGCTTCTGAGCAGGATAAAGCCCTGACACATTGGTCTGATTCTTTCCAGAGTCCTTGTTTAAAAACAAAAAATTACCCTGTTGCATTTGCCACAGATTCTTTCAAAGGAAACAAATAGTGAAGTTTCCATTTTGTAAAATCAGGTACTTTCTTTGCAAACCTGCAGAGTGATCACATTAACTATTTTTCTTTGTCATGGGATTTTTAAAAAAACGCTTCCATAATTTAAGAAATGGCTTGGCGATATCAGCTACACTTCAAGGAACAAACAGCTTCAAAGTTGTGACTTCTCACAGACTTGTCTAAACTTGGAGAGGCAGAGATGCAATCTTAGGTGGCAAAACAGCTACAAAAATATTCTTTTGCTTGTATGAAAAATAAAAAAAGTAAAGTAAAAAAGTTCCCTTCCAAAATACCATGTATTGAAACACTCGCCTAAGCAATACTTGATGTTAAGAGCAAGAAAGCGGGGTAATGATGCATGATTTTGTACACCTTAAACAAATCTTTTGTACACTTACGTGTACTGTTCCTCCTTCCTGAAATCCTTTTAGGCATCTCTCTCATGCCTCTCTACTGGTACACAAATACCTGGGTTGAATAGCTGAGGTTTCATACAGTATTGGGATCCATTAAGACAGAGAGTTCATATATCCTTCAGTGTCTGCAGAGTGGCTGCATTTGTAAACCAAGAATTAACTGCACAGCATGTTCTGTACCTCATCATTAATACTAAAATATTTACTAAAACACCTATGCCTTGATGAGAAACCATTGTCTTAAGATGTACTAGAAACTGTGACCAAAACTTAAGTCCCACATACACGCATTTCTGAATTATGGAACTAAAAGTTAAAAGATATACCATTTCTTCTGGTCTTTTAAAACTGCATTAGTATAAGTGAATTAGCATTTAGAAATCCACACTCGAGCCTTCCCTTTAAGGATTTGTGAGAATTTTATCTGCACGAAGGTTACTGAAAATTCTGTTCTGTCATCTTCATTCTTCCCTCTCCCTTGAGATCTCATCGACTGCTTGCACCCTCATACTTTCATCCCCAAATTCCTACCAAACACCTGCATTTTCTTATCAGTGGAATTTCTGTAGTTATAACTGCTTCTATTTTATGTAGTCACATTAACAACTGCCTGTGGGTATGCAAACAGCTCAGTGTCATTATATTTTATTTATTATGTTTATTGCTTTTTTTATTTTTTCTTTTTTTTTTTCCTTTAAGGATCTTAAGCTTCTTAAGGTAAAATAAGAAACAAAGCTGTAGGACTGCCTGTCGTACCTATTCAGGGCCATCTTCTACCCTTACTGGTCTTTCCGGTGTTTCCTTGTCTCTGGGCATCTAGAAGAAAAGCTTCTTTTCCTGATAACTTCTGTATTTTGGTGACAGTTTCTCTGCGTATCAGAGAAGGCTGTCAGATGGAAGGATGCCTCACCAGCTTATCCAGTGGGGAAAAAATCCCACATCACAAAAATCTTTTGCTGTAATTTTCCCTTTCCATACGTACAACTTTAGGCTACCTTTGTACCCCTGCCATGTTGCGCATTGACCCTGCTGGATGTCAAAGCTGCTCTATCGCTCCCCTCCTCAGCCTGCCAGGTGAGAGAAAATATAATAAGAGGCTTGTGGGTTGAGGTAAGGACAGGGAGAGATCTCTCATCAGGTCCCATCAAGGGCAAAACAGACTAGACTGAGTGAAATGAGTTTGTTTTATTACCCATCAAATCAGAGAAGGGTAATAAGATTTAAAACCAAATCTTAAAACCACCTTTCCCCCACCCCTCCCTTCTTCCTGGACTAAACTTCATGCAAGTGGGGGCTGAGGTCAGTTCATCACACATCATCTCTGACACTACTTCCTCCTCAAGGTTAGAACTCCTCAGAGTCTTGCCTTGCTGCAGCGTGGGGTCCCTCCCACAGGAGACAGTTCTCCATTAACTTCTCCAACATGGGAGGTTCTTTTCACAAGCTGCAGTTCGTCATGAACTGCACCAGCATGGGTCCCTTCCACGGGGGCAGTCCTTCAGGAACAGACTGCTGCAGCAGTGCAGCATCTCATCAAACTTGCCTTCAAAGTTTTATTTGATAGACCAGAATTCTTTATAAATGGTCAGATATTTCAAATTTAAAATCACAATGTGAATACAAAATACTGACAGAGAGCAAATTGACTTTTTTAGGAAAATAATGACACTAACACTTTTATTTTCTAGCTGTTAATGTAGTTGTCCTGGAAATGCCAAAGAGTTGATGGTGTGCTTACAGAACTGTCAGAATGAAGGCTGATTATAAAGCCTACCGTGCAAGTTCAGGGCACCCATCCTGACCTTGAGCTAAAACCCTGTCACATGAGTTTGACGTGTGTATTGCAGCCATAGTTTCACAGTTATTGGCAGTTAAGTCCTCTCCACATTGCTGGGAATATCTGAAATACGACATCGTGCATTACCCAGCCCTCTTTTCCAGTAAGTTAATGTGGGTTTACATATTGCTTTGATAAGCAAACACAACATTCCTAACTACACAATGGCAGTCTACAGCCTCAGAATCTTGCAGGCACATGCCACAGTTAAATTTTCCAATCTCTGGCATGTAACTCAACTCTTGTAGCTATTTATGTCCTATTTTCTGGTGTGTTGAAAAAAAAAAATTAGTAGATGTCATATTCACTGACAAACATTTTTTTTTTCTGCCCAATTTGAGAACTGCAGTGTGACTCAATCCTTTCTCATCTCCCTTTTCTCTTTCTCTTGTAAATGAGTTTACATTAATGTTGTGTCAAGAAATGGGGCAAATCTGGCATGTGGAAATTTGATTTGCAACAAGATTGAGATGAGCATAGCTGTGTATAAACAGAAGATAAAATCCTGTGTGTGCATTAAGTAGTAAAGTCCTTCTTTAAGAGCTCTCATGAGTATTGTGTTAAGAAAATATATTGTTGTTATATGTTCAACTTGTTGAAACTCATAAAATGCTCCATTTGAAATGTGCTTTGATTTAATTTTATCAGGAAACCATACTCTGTTCCTGGTCAGTTTATTTTCATTACTACAGTATTTTCTTTCCTACTTTTTTTTTTTTTTACAGTCTATAAATCTCTTTCTCCTTTTGTTTTCTTCATTAGCCTTCTGTCTTGAGTGTCTTTAGCAGTGCCACCTTGCCCCTATATAGTGCTTAGCCTTTTTGGTGAGATGTCAAACAAGGTTAAAATGAAAGGACTTTAATCCTCTCCTAAGGAATTTCCCCAGAGCAGCAGAGCATAAAATACACAGGCTATTGTCAATTAAAACCTGATCTCTTTTATGCTACCTACAGAACAGCTCGTATTTGAGGAGGTGCAAAGGAAGCACATGGTTATTTTTGCTGTACCTTCCTCATGCTGGCAATAGAGCATAATATGAAGCCAGCATATAAATAGTGCTTTTGGTTTTTTTTCCCCAGAAACATCTGTCTTACCAGGAATTGGCTGAAGATCAAAAAGTGTTTTCTTTGCAAACAGAGTTTCAAAAATAAAATGTAGACAAATTAAACCCTTTGTAAGTAAACTTCATATAAAACTAACTGCATTAAAATGTCTAAAAATGATGAGTGTTGTATGAGAGATATTGATTTATAGGGAGTTTTTTAGATTGACACAAATTAAATAGAAAATGAGAAACAGGAGGTTTAGTTCTGACATGATTCTGAAAAATGACAGGCACCCTTGGTGCATACAAGGGCAGGATGCAGATTTGCCTAAAAAGAGACATGTGTTGCTTTTTGGGAAGCTATAGGGGGTGTGAACTTCTGGGTGAAAGTTACAGTGAAGATATGTCAGAGGCCGTGTGAGAGACCCACATGCTCCTGGAACAGTTTGGTAGCTGGGTGAGATAACCCACAACATTTAAAATGGCAACAGAGTCATACATTTGGGCAGTTGAATCCTGTGTTAAGTGTACAAGCTTTGAGAAGTTGATACCCACTCGTGAGAAAATGACAGACAAATGGATATTTATAATTGTCTGTGCCATTTCACTTGCTAAGCATGTTAAGTACAAATCTGTGAAAGTTTGTAGGTAATTTGAATTTACATTTATTATCACAACTAGAGGCACACTTTTCAGATATCTATTTCTGTGTTTCTGCTTTTCAACCAGGTAACCTGTAAAATTTTATGCTATTATTTTGATTTTCCTATTCTTGTGGTTTTTTTCTTCCCCACATAGCCAGGGGCTCTGACATATGAGTTAAACTGATGCTTGCTACAGCAATTTAACTAGCTCAGGTGTTCCCCTTTGCTAAAGGTCATGTTTTCCCATAGTGGGGTTGGCAGAAAAAATATGTTGGCCTTTTGGTTGCCGTGCTTCCTTGTGCAAGTGATTACAAGCTATAATTGAAGATGATTTTGTGTTTGTATATTTGACTGTAGCAGCAGTGATTGAGGTGTGGGCACACAGTCACATCTGTCAGCTCAGCTGTAACTTCTGCCCTGGAGAAAGGCAGATGTCTGTGGTGTGATAACATATTAAATTGTGGTTAAGTGCATTTTGGGTTCAGTTTGCTTCCACAGGCCTTGGTCAAGGCCTATAAAAGAGGTTTATACCACAATGGATTTCTCTTTAACCTTCTTTCTATATCCATTTGCCACAGGTGGTGTCTAGTCTCTCAACATATAAAAAGAAAAAAAAATGTTTTAAATGAATTTGGGGAATAGGGGTTGTGTTTGTTTTACTCCTTTCACTCATGTACAGAAGAGTGGTCCTTGAGCTAGGAACATGTGGATATTCATATGCACATTAACTTTTCATCCTTGAATTCCCTACTGGTAGATAATTGGAAGTTCCTAGTATTTGGCCTTTTTGAAGATGACATAAAATCCTGGTGCTGGAGGAATCTCTGGCAACTCTGTTTTGCCATCTTTACTGGGTTTTCAAATCCGTATTCAGATCCCTTACTAAGTTGCTCCATTTTCAGAAATGCAGAACATAGCCTTTCTGCTATCTCATCAGACAGTGCAGTAATCAAAATCTTTGAACCTTTCTCATTTGTATGACTAAATCAGTTTTCAGTGGGTTTAAATACTTGAATAGTTTAACACATTTCAACAAGTTCTGCTTTTTACTGCAGCTGCTGAGTTTGGACTGGCAAATCTGAGTTAAAGTTCATGGCTCCTCATCTATTCAGTTTCTACTATTTCCATCAGTTACACATTTGTGATTTAGTAACTGCTCTAACATTTAAATGTCTGGAGTGGTGACATTATAGGATTTTTCCCCCCAGTGATTTGTATATCATTTAACTCATCCTTTAAGTGAAAAATACAGTAAGAATATTAGGATAATCAGATTTTCAGAGCAAAACCAGGCTACAGCTAAACTAACATTAGTTTTCTGAAATTTTGCTTCCTTTTTTTTTTAAACATAAACTAATGGTCTTTAATGTGGGAAAACCCCAAACAAACAACAAAATAAGCAGCAACTGAGTGCCTGTTGTCTACTTGAGTGGCATAAGCAGCTAATACTTTCACACTCTCAGGTCAGTTTTGATGTATCAGTGATTAGTAGTTGCATTTTCTTCCCCTTGAGCTTTGATCTTAAAATGTGATAGTTCAACTGAACCTAAAAGATTGTCTAATTATAGAAAATAAGATCAATGATGAACTGTAGGCTGATAAAGTCATTACTTGTAATATAAGGCTGCACTGATGATATAAAAAATGACTATGGATAAATGAATGTGAATCTGAAAGTGTGGTCTATGGATGGATATAAAACAGTAATAACTGTTTTATTTTTCTGCATTACTTAGTAGCAGGCATTTCGCACAGTTGATTTTCCAAGTCTAAATATTATGGAAGTAAATGTGTCCTCAGTATATACGTTTCAAGAACTATTTCACCACTGTGCTTAATTTGAAACTGCCTTGTTAACAGAAGTTTCCCCTGGTTCCTTATCCTCAATCCCATGACTACAGGCTGTGCAGCTTTTATACTTTCTTCTTCTCTTCTTGTTTCACAGTTACACATTGTTTTAGCAACCTGTGGAGATAGTGATATATGGTGGCAGACAAACCTAGCTGGAATTTGTTTCCAGTTTTCTCCCATTGCTAGGTTCAGGGAAAAACACATTCACAAATATTATAGCTAGGAAAAGGTGAATCTAAGCATCAGATATCCAAGGATCAAACTGTTTTCAGGTCACAAAGTAGCCAAGTAACTCTAGTGTTGCCTTTGAAAACTGAAGTTCTAGATTTGCTTGCATTTTTGGTGTTTAAGAATTTATTGTTAGGGATCTCCTTTTACAACAAGAATATAGCTCTCTTTGTCTTTCTAGAAACCTACTTGAAGGAAAACATAAGATGAAGGTAATTTCTGTGTGAGAACAGATTTGCAGTAATTACAAAGCAGCAGTCTCTCAAATTGATGAGTTGATAGCCTTTACATGCCTTTTTAACTATTGGATTATCTCCTAAAATTCTTACTCTCGGATGATAAATACTTGGAGAGCCATGATTTTCAGCAGTTTAAAAAAATATAATGTAAGTTAATAATAACTATTTCAGCAATTTTAAAGATTTTTGTCAGGAATTATAGGGCCTACATAAAAAATTTTAAGCTTTTCAGTAAGAGTATTTGAAACTAATTGCAAACAATTGAGTTATTACAGCAAAATAAATCACCCGTTTTCCATCTGACTTAATCCGCCTTCTTTTGCATTTGCATTTGTAAGGAATAAAGCCACATGCACAGATCATTAGCATGGCCCAGCTGAGTGGTAACTCATTAAGCTGCAGCAACTGGCTTGTTTCCTTTTGGTTGACTGTACCTTCCAAAATGGAATTTTGAACAACCTCCTTTTTCCCATTTCTGAAGTACTGAGTGATCAAGGGAGCTACATCTCTTCTCCATGTCTTTTCATATGGCACATAATACACTCTTAAAATTGAATTCCCTCTCTTTACTATTACATTTATAAATATGTATTTCAAGGCTGCTGTTTACATTCTGATTTTAAATGCTGAAAAGATTAGTTTTGATTCATTTACAAGTAACACATCATTTACCTTTAATGATATTTATATTTCACAATCTACTTGTCATGTTGTTGCTCAGATTTTGGTCATGGCTTTCCTACTGCAGTTGAGGCTTTCGCTATGTGGCAATATAACTGAAATCACTTTTGAGTCAGTTTTGGTAAATCCATAGTCATTTATAGGTGAATGAATCTCTTTAGCCTTATTGCCTTGATTATTTACGGTCCCGTGTGTTCTGTTTTCATAAGATCAGTAATATCTTCCTTTCTGCTGTCTTTGCAGCAGTCTAAATGACAACACTCAGGGCAAAAATGACTGAATCCTTAGTCCTTTGACAGGCACTTCTGGTCTTCTCAAATTTTAGTGAGTTTGGCTGGTGACGTCCCCTGCTTCTGGAGGTTCCCACCTGACAATGAGCTGCTAGAACAAGAGGCATGTTTATTAAGTGCCAGATTGTAGCACTGCATACAAAACCACAGACAAGGTGGACCTTGGTATAAGATTCCTGGCTGTGAACTGGAGAAAATAACCCCTGCACACCAATCTCCTAAGCAGTGACTTACCTGCAAAACAGTAATTTTCAGTAGTAACAATTTCCTTCAGAAAAGTTTGATGAGTTTGATAAAAAATGTAGTTTTTGAGCAGGGAGTCACACAAATGGCTAGTAGAGAAAAAGAGGAAAGCGAAGGCTTTTTTCACTCCAAAAAGTGATGGGTTTATGAAGAGGTGATGAAAGTAGGAAGTTTCCTTATCAAAGTAAAATTAATGATATCGAATATAGGGAGGATTTGAGTCCCGAACTGTCCTAATCCACTGATCTGCCCCTGGGGCCTTGAGCTCCTCTAGGGAAAAGGGATCCAAATCCAGCTTTTAATGCCTTTTAAATTACCCTGTATACCCATGGAGATTTTTCCAATTCTTTTGCTTGAAATACACAAAATTGAAACAAGAAATTGTGCTCAGTCAGTATTTGCAACCAAAACCTACATGTATTTGTTTCAGAGGAAACTTGTCCTTTTTGCATGGGATAAATTATTTTCCTAATATATTTAAAAACTCATTCTGGACAGAACCTCCTACCCTTGCTTTATATCACTGCAGGATTGCATCTGCACTGAGCAATGGTCTATGAAGTCCTGGTTCCACTGGAATCAATGGAACTCCTCCCATGGATGTCAACTGAAGCAGAAACACTGCCTACAAACTAGGATGTCTCAGTGTGATTATAATACAATGGGGATCTCAGAAATTCCTTTGGGGGTTGTTTTTTAAGTGTAGCTGTGAAATTTACAGTGTAGAAGATGTTTTGCTTAAGAGATTGAACTTAATGGGGTTTGGGGGTTCTTTCACATCATGCTTTTGAAATAGTATTGTAGCAGCAAAATGACACTAAGCTAAGGTATATCTAATGGTATTTGGTTGAAGAATGTTGCTTTTTTAATCTGTGGAAATAAATAGAAACATGACCAGGGACTTGTCTTTTGTTTTAGTTTGAAAATGCTTCTTTAAATAGACAAGACTTTACATTTCTGTAATTAAAATAAATGAACAGTTTATTTTTTAAGGTTCAGCTAGTGATTTTTCTGCGTGTTTTTTCAACCACTGCAAGTTAAATTTTATCTGTATTTTGGTTCTTGGAGAGAGTGAGGGTGTATTAGTGCATAAGGAGACTTATGTTTTGATGTGTGAACAAGTCCCCCTGCACATGGAAACTGTTTTTCTCTGAAGTTTTATAACACTGTTACATTCGTTTTGGCTTTTGTTTTGATTGCATGTGAGAGCTGTCCTTTCCTTTAGCTATGTATTGCTGTGGCAAACTCAAAGACTGGGAGATGGCTGAGAGACTGAGGTTCTCATATCTTACAGCCCTGTCTCATCTCAGGTGACATTCTACACCATTTAATTTTTGAATCAGTGGCATTCTTTTCTACTGGTGTCTTAATACCCACAGAATTATTTTGGGCTAGTCAAACTGAAGTTTAGCATGATGGAACAAAAAGCAAACATTTATAACTATTTTTTAATCAATGGACTGGTAATTCCAAAAATATTTGTGAACTATAAAATATATTAAAAACAAATCATAAAAGATAACTGTTGGACTGAAAACATTTAAATGCACTGCTAGTGTTGTCTTAGCTGCTTTGTCTGTCACAATAACAGGTGAGAAAGAAAAACACAGATGAGAGCTAAAGAAGTGCATTCAACATAGACGTACTGTGTACATCAAAGAAATAAGAGCTTGTTAGGAGAAATCCCTCCACAATATAAACATATAATATAAAAGGGAATAGAACTCTCTGTCTGAGTTCTGGTTTTAATAAAAAGAATTGTAGTTCAAAAGTAAATAATATTTTGGCCTAGTTTTCTGAGGAGGTATCAGAGTATCGTGCTGTTTGGTTAATTAAAATCAAACTAAAACTAGGAATAAAAGTCTCAGAGATCCTCAAAATTTTCAGGAATTGAACAAAAGTAGCTATGCAGAGGCAAAAAAAAAAATTAGTCTGTTCCATGTCCTCCATGAGAAAACAGTGAGTTTTATTCTGTGTTATTTAGTAACAGTCTCCTCCAGTTTGAAATAGCATTTTAGTTGTCCTTTTCTAAAACAATATCACCAAATAATTCTAAATAAATCTTGGTAGAAAACATTGTCTTAATATTCTTATTCCATTATGCACAAATACTAGGAGATATTTAAAGACAGAAGCAAGCTAGCTGCTTAATAGCATAATCAGTATTTATGTTCTATGATTCCAAATTATGGTTTTAATTTATGAAGCCTTTTCTCATATTACCACCAGTATTTTTCATTATTTTTAAAATTTTAATTTACCATTTTCACAGACATGTAGTTTGTGAAGTATGTATTTATTTGTATATTTTGTGTAAAATTCCCAATTACCTGTGGAGTTTTCACCTAAAATTCAATCTTTACAAGTCTTACTGCATCTATACCAGGTATAGCCAGGCCTAAATTTAACTGTTTCTACTGGCTAAATCCTCTCTAAACTAACAACCATGATATGGAGAATTAGACCACAAGTTTTAGAATAACTTGAAAAGAGAACTTTGAGAATGTGGTTAAGCTTGAACTATTGCAGTAATTTGTTTTGAGTCTGTAAATGGCCTCAAGTAATTATTGCTCTGAGTCCACAAGTGTACCCTAAGGACTAATGTGCTTATACCCATCATATGAGCCCCTGAAGTATTTCTCTATGAGTATCTAGAGAATCTCCCAGGAGAGCTTGGCCCCATCTCTTCATTCAGTCCATGTGGAATGTAGGAGATGGAGTTTAGCAGCTGCTGTCTCAGATCCTCTCAATAGCACTATCGAAGCAGAATGCTTCACTGCTTTTCTAGCTCTGTCTTGCCACTGAGATGAGACCTCAGTGTTTCATCTGAGATTTTTATTCATCTGAGACTTATATGTGGTTACTTGATCAATGTGTCCATGATTCCCACTGGTAGAATTGCTTTGGAGGGGGTCATATTCCTGAAATCCCTCTTGGGTAAATTCTTCAAGCATTGGACAAAGTGCTAAGAGGAGGAAAATCCGAGGAGAGGTATCAGTTTCCATATTCCTAGTCTCTGTCTAATCTTTCCAATCAGACTATGTTTTCATGCTAGAAGCACTTAATATATCCATGTGTAATCTGAACTATGCCATTTCTAACCCTCCTTTTCTTACGTCCAGCTCTGAGGCCATTCAGAGTAAGATCATTGTTCTGAGTTTTGCAGTATCAGATCACATAAATGCTTTCGACAAGCTCGTGTGATTTTCAGTTCCTCTGTGGCAGATGCAGTAGTTGGTAGTGCAGTGCAGCACTTGCCATTTTGTGAGAGTATCCAGCGGGCTCTGCCAGGTGATTATTAGTGCCAGAACAACTCCACAGAGTCATCCATTCTTGTGATAGTCCTCTGAGTTTTCTCACTGAGAGATTATTTACTGGTGTAAATACATGTACTTGTAAACTACATGTACTTTTGTTTCCCCTGACATTCTGAGCATTTCGTGGTTATCATCCAGTGGTTGAATAGACAAGCATGACAGCACTCAAGCTTTCATATAAGCTATGCACCAAGCAGGAAGAAAGGTAAAACTAACAAATGGTCTCCACAGATCCTCTCCAGGAACATCTTTCTTTCTGGCTCATGTAATAGCATACGAGAATGCTGTCAGGGTGTGTGAAGGGACTGCACATCCTGGAGCACACTGAGTACTGATAGTCTGTCAAGTGAGTGAGCTGATGTGTTCATCTCAGAAGTGTGTTAGCAAAGCAACATTCAATACATTGCCACTAAATTAACTTCTTCCTCTACTACCTATTTTTATTTGACAAAGAGTTCGTTACATACCTCACATATTCTGCTTTACATGACCCTCACCTGTCTATGACATGTCTAATAAAGAAAGCCCTCACATTTCTAGCAGCTTTTGGTTTTGACTGAAAAGTATCAGTACAAAAAATCAATAGCAAATGAGGAACTGAAAGTTTTAAACCATTGTGACTATCTTGAAACAAACATTGTAGTAGCTACTATACTGGTTGATTTTTTTCCTGCTTATATACTACTAGAAAAGAGCTTGTGTTTCAAGATGTTTGAAAGTAATATAGCATGTCTCCTTTTCCAAGACATTTACCTTTGCATCAGGAAATAATTTGATTTAGAAAACTGAAATATATGGCAAATGTTAAATGGATTAAAAGCTGGTTCATTGACAAATTGAAAAATGTGGTGTCAATGGGCAGATATAAATTACTGGGATGTGTCTAGCAGGGTCTGCCTGGAATCAGTTCTTGGGTCAATAGCACTTAACATTTTTATCAACAGTCTAGACAGTGATATAAGACATTTTCAGTAAAGCTTGAGCACGACAGAGATTGTTGAGGTAGTAAATAATACATTAGATAATTGCAGAAACTAATAAAACATATTTTAATATTGCCAAATATCAGCCACTTGTGTGGGATAGGAAACTATAGGTAGTTGTTGTGATTTAGAGAAAGATAGGTTATCAAAGATAATTGGGTCTACTTGGGCTCTTTGTGCAATGTTGTGAAAGGAAAAAGCACTAATGCAATAATGTACATATTAAAGTCAGACTATCAGGCAAAGAGGGTGATGATTACCTTTGCATGCTGTGTTGATAAGACTGCTTCTAGAGTGCCAAGTCAAATTTTTGTGTCCAGTCTTAGGGAGAATAAAGAAATAGAACAAAAGGAAGTTATTGGGGTGCACAGAACCTGGAGATCAGGTTTTAAATCCTGTGTAGGTTTAGCAAGTTCAGTTTAGTTTATCATTATGGGTACTTGGGCATGAAAAATTTTTTTTGTAGGTATGGGACAAGAAACACTTTCAGCATCATTGATTAAGGCACAGCAAAATTCAGTGACTGGAAAATTAAATTAAGGGGAAGATGTGGCCTTGAATTAACTTGTAATTTGCTATCGTTGAGAATTACTAAATAGTGGAACAGCTGATCTAGGGAGGTGATAGACTCATCAGTGCTAGACATCTTAAAAAAAAAAACAAAATGGGAGAGAGAGGGAAACACAAAGTGCTCTTGCTAAAAGATGCACTGTAATCCATCTGCTGTAGGGGACTGCACATTGAAGGTGAGTAGCCAGTTCAGATGACAAGCAGGGTAGTTCTTGCTGTGGCTGGGGTCTGTTAATTTTATCATATCTTTTTTTTACAGTTCATGTGCTGCAAGGTCATACATGTTCTGTCGTAAGTCTAAAACATATCTGATTTAAACAGCTGACTTCTGGAGGAGTCATGGAGAAATTGCTTCCCCTGCTGTACCCAGGACCAGATAGTTTGCTTGTTCTTTGCTGTCTTCTGAGCCAGAAACCAGTCAAGGCTGAAACTCAGATCCCAGAAAGGTTGATGCTCATTCCTAGAAGGTGCCTGAGTATGACTCGTGGTCGCCATCGTTGTGATCAACAGGTTCTAAGGTGGGAAGGGACTTTATACAGCCCTGAGAGGAGCTGAAGCCTTTGGGCTAAGAGCTCTTTCTTTATGAAGTACCACAAAACTGTGAAAGCACAAGTTTGTCACAAGTTCATGTGGCCTCTGAACTTGAGAATCTTGATCACAACGCTGGATTCTCTGGTGCATCGCTGTGTTAGTGGGGCAGGGATTTCTGGGGAATTTTTTTTCCAGCTCTGACAGATGGAAAAATTAGACAGGCTTTCAGACAAAGAAGCTTCTTTTAGCTCTGAAGTAGCAACACAGCCTTTAAACCAAAATATGGGTTGAAAGCAATTCCTCTAAGCCTAATAGGGTATGTTAATAAGCTAGACTGTCTAAGAGAAGGGCTAGTAGACTGAGGAAAGTATGAGATTAAAAAGCCTATTATCGCCATGGGAAGGAGAGGAACAGGTAATCTATTGCTTATTGGAACATGGTGATATCAATTGGGGTAGGGGTTATGGAAGAAGGAGGTTGTACTATGGGAAAAAATCATTATTTCTATTGTTTCCTTTTTTTTTTTGGTGTTTGGTGGAATTACAGACTTTAGTAGGCTCCTTTCCAGAAGGTACCTTCTGCTGATTTTCTCTCTCTTTAACAGGCTCTCTTTACAGAGGTAAAGAGAAAATTTAAAAATTTTCCCACCGATGCCTGTTTCATTCCATCTTTAGTAATTTGTCAGTGTGAATTTATTCTGATATTTAATGGTTGTTTAATTTCATCCATATAGTTTACAAAGCATTTACACCAGATGAAGTATATTTTGCTCTGGAAAATGAATAGGCAGGACCTACATATCTTGATGATAGTCGTCAGATGACATACATTGTGGGGCTTAAGCATACTGACAGCTCTGCATTTGTGAGAATACTGGCAGTTCTGCAGTGGTTTCTTAGATGTGATCTGTTCCTTTTAGTGCATGCCAGTCCACGGGGAATCTGCTTCTGAAAATAGGTCTAGCAGTGCTGGAGCTATGAGTAACATGCACCTCAGGGAGCCAGAATCTGTAACAGAAAACATATTTTGGCTGTTGCTCCCTTCGTAGTACATAACCAATATACAAAATGGACAGTAGTTTGCTTATTCATATGCCACTAGATTTTACCAAGGAATTATTTGCTGGTTTGTGTCATGTACTTGCATCTTATCAGAATTCTTCTTAATTAAAAGCTTTAGTATATTTAGCTACGCCTTACTTGGGGCTATTAATTTATAAAGGATATGCTTAATGATGGTACTTACAGTGTTTGATTTACTGTTTTTATGGATGTGATAGATCTAATTTGTCCTGGTATACTATTACTTTTAGCAGTGTGCTTGCATAGAAGCAGAATAAACACTTTCAGCTTGAGACTGGTATTAAAAGTTTATTGATGATTGCTACTATTGGAAATGCTGAAAAAATATCAGAAGCATTTTCTAAATGGTTGGGGTTTTGTCTGTTTTGAGTGTTTCTGGGGTGTTTTTAAGGCCATATTAGATGATTATGTTTATTGTGACCGTTTCCTTGCAGGAATATCAGCCTTGTAACACCAACGCCTGCCCAGAGTTAAAAAAGACAACTCCTTGGACCCCTTGGACGCCAGTGAACATTTCGGACAACGGCGGCCACTACGAGCAGCGTTTCCGATACACCTGCAAGGCGCGCTTGCCCGACCCAAACCTGCTGGAGGTGGGGAGGCAGCGCATTGAGATGCGCTACTGCTCCAGCGATGGCACCAGCGGCTGCTCCACGGATGGTAAGCAAGGCCAGAGTGGGAGTTTCTGCTTGCTGGTGTTTTGGGTAACAGAACTGATAGTGAAGGGGAGGGCATAGTGACCCCAACAGAGAACCTACTTTGTATTTCTTCTGGATGTATTGCCATCATTCAGACTAATTAAGTGTCTTTTACCACCAGTTATGAGATTTGCCAGGTTATTTTAATTATCTTTACAACAATCCTATTCTTGGAAGATTCTGTCACCTCCTTATAGTCCCTCGAGCTTCTACTAGGGGTGAATTTGTGCAATATTAACATATTTTCTGAATAATTAGCTAGAATATGAAATATTAATGCTAAGAATTTGTGCTCAGTAATTTGAAAGTAACAACTGTAAGATTCATACAGGTGTTTAAATAAATAAGGAGTTTATGAACTGGATAATTTGTATTATAAAAGTTTATGTTGTGCTATTGCTAGTAAGTTAAATTTCTCTTAATTTCTGAGATTGAAAATCAAACTCCTTCTAAACATTTTCAACTTTAGATAGTATTAAATTGGAATTATTTAGTTTCAGAATTTTCTTCTTTCCCTCTCAGTAATACATAGTTTTGAATAAATGTTATGTATATATATAAAAATTAAAACTAGGAGAAATTCTGACACTGATTTTATTAATGCATTTCATTAATTATCCAGTTTTAATTACATATCAGTGTATCTCTTTAAGTATTATATTTTAGTCATATAATCTAAAGAAATATTGATTTTTGATTATTTTATTTTAATATTTATAGACCCATTTTCCACTTACATAGTCTTTTATATCTTCACAAGACCCAGGTTAGCAGAAAAATGCTTATATAACTGAGGCTTTTGGCTTATCTAAGACCACAAAGCGAGAACGTTTTCTGAGTCCTTGGACTTCCTAATTCTCAATACTTTTCAAACAGACCAACTATTGCGAATGTCAGTGTTAAGCTCCTGCCTGTACAAGGTTTACCCGTCAAGGTTTTGGTAGGAGGGGAAGACTGCAGGGTTGATTTCTGTCATAAGATGCTAGAAGCTTCCATCCTGCCCCTCTGCCCTTCATCCTATATAAAACCTTTATTGTTTCACCTGACATCTGTGCTTCTTTGGAGGGGGCAGGATGTTAGTAATTTTTTTAAGTAATATATAGTAATGAGCTGTGCGAAATAATAAAACAAGACCTGTCATACTGCAGATAAGACTTAGTTTCATGCTTCATGTCATTCCCATTTCAGATAATCTACAGTGTCAGATGTTGGGGGTTTTTTCAGGTCTGGATAGCAAGGCAGATTTTGGCATGGAGCAACTCTTGACACAAGTGTTTCTTCTATTCTGTTTTTATCCGTACTAAATTTCAAACTAGTATTTAGCAAAGATTTTGCTCTGCTGGGATTGGTGTATGACCTACGTCTCTTATCCTTAAACAGACTTTCAAGTGGTGCTTTTGCTTTTGACTGTGTTCTAGTTGATTGACATTGATGACACCTTGACACCTTTTTAAAATGTCATGAGATTAAATGAGAAAGAGAATATTTTTCCCACCAGGTAGTACAGACTTAGGGAGATTATCACAACAACTAGGAGTAGACCTACAGGAGAATCTAGGTGTAATCTGGTATTACAGCTGAGATCTCAGCATGTAAGCAAGGAGTATATGAAAGGTAACGCATGACATAGAGAGGAGGTCAGTAGGGCAAACCAGAGCAAGAGCCAGTTTGTTCTAGATCACATTATTTCAAGAATATTAAAGTTGCCATGGAGACACCTCTCAGCTCTGACATCATGGTCTTATGTCCTCTCCTGGAGCTGGATGCAGAAGCTGACTCCTACAGAATATAGGCAGAAGTAACAGACCATACAATTTGTTTAATAAAACATTGGGCAGCATGCAAGGAACAGGGGTGGGAGTGGTGGTTCAGGTGCATTCTTTGCCTAATTACCTTGAAGATTTTTTTTGTTTTCTTCTGAACATAATATTCCTGAATTTCCTGGCATTGTACTTTTTTTGTTGCATCTTGCTGAAGCTGCTGCTCTGATTCATTTGGAAATAATTCATCATTGGAGCAATGTATGTGTGTGATCCCAACCCCGTTGTACAGTAATAGAAATGTTCATCTGGGTGAAGGATTTTTGCTGATTAATCTCAAAACTATTGAATATTTAAATACTTTTTTTTTGAGTACTTGACGGGGCAGAAGCTATTATACACCTGTCTGTCCATCCTAGTGAGTGCCCTCATAACTTTGTCATTAATTTGTACTTATTCTTTGTTTCTTTTTGGCCAGTGAGTCTTTAATTATTCTGTAATGAAAGATCAAACCCAATCAGTGTTCCAAGTGGCTGCATTAACCAATTTACTTCTGGTGAAAATAGCCACATTTTATTTTGAGACTGTTTGCTTAGCCATTTTCTGCTTATGGATGTCAGAACAGCATGGAGTGGAACATTTGCTGAGGGAGGGGTGAGGTGGGGCACCATATTTATTTGTTGATGAGATGAACCTTGCTGACTGCCTCTAAACTGCAGGATTCAGGAGCACTTCCCTGCTCCCAGGTTTAGGTGTGGGCCAACACAACACCACTCTACTGCTCCATAATTTCATTGGAAGAAAATACGTTAATAAGAGTCATGTAGAGTAGCTGTAGCTTTTGGATCAGAAGGAAGTTATGAGAATGGGAAGCGATGAATTGTGGCAGACACCTTCACAATTTCTGGCTAGATATCAAGAAAACATCATAACTTACTTCCACCTGACCAGAGCCTGGATATTATGAAACATTCTTTTCATTATCTCCATGTTGAATTGTTGCAATTTTCTGGCTTTTATAGAAAGATTAATTCTGGTACAGCATGCTTGGCATACCTCATTACCAAAGATGTGTTCTGCAAAGATCAGTTCTCTGTTCCTTGCAGATAGGAGCCATTTGTTAGAAATTTTCTCATTGCCTGTAATCTCCCACTGTGCAACTATAGTCACACTGTGTTAAACGGAATCATGTTTCACTGTCAGATGCTAGCAAAGCAAACTTTCTTTGCAGTCTGAGCTTAGAGGTAGAACTTCTTGCCAGAAACCCACTAGACTCCTCCTGAGTGTGGTAAGATTTGTATCTCAAGTCAAGTCAGCAGTAGCATTTGCAGACTGTATTCATGCTTTTCTGATTTGAAGTTTGATTAAGAGGAAAGAAAAATATATCTTGTTCCCTGCCTCTGGGTTTTCATAGAGTGCTCAGATAGGAAAGAGACAGCTATTTCAAATAAACTGAGAGAGATTGTGTACATTGTTGCATGTCTTAATGCAAAGTCTGTACAGTCCAGCATTAAAAACCTAGAAATTACATTATCCTACGCTTTAATATGTACTTACGAAACATATTAAATATCTACATTAAACATACTGACTATCTGTAAGATTATATGATATATAAACAGTAAAAGCTTCATTGAAAACATAATCTTTTAATTTCATGAGGTATGAGGTTGCCTGATTTTTCTAGGTTGAATTTATCTTACCAAACTCTAGACTCTTCTGTAGTCTGCAAAGACAGCTATAGTGCCCTGAGGAATGAGGGATCCATTGAAGATAAGCATCTGATATAATGGGCACAATTCACCCTCTGGCGATGCCACTTTCATTGTGTATTCAAGGCAAATAGCAGTAATGAGTTTAGACAAGACATTGACTTTGACATGGCCAGAGTTAGACCACGTTATCTCTCAAAATACCATCAATTAAACAAAGACAATACTTCTAATTTCAGTCATTTCAGTCTTAAACAGTCTTGTGTTTGCTGCTTTTGAATTTTTTTGGAGTGGAGGGGATGACAATGGGACCAGAGAATAGTATCTGAAGTCACAAATTCCTTAAAGGAGAAAACGGCTCTGGAAACCTGAACTTAGTTTCCCAGTTGTCATTGCTTCCTCTATGCCAAACTTAAAATAATAGTTATTTTTGAAGGCAGGATGTGATTTTGTCTGAATTACTCTTTTAGTGGCTATGATCTCTTGTGGAAAGATTGATTAAATCTTTCCTAGTGTTACCCATAGGAAATCTGGAGTGCACTCAGAATTTATTATAGAATAGAACATGTGCTGATAATCAGGAATGTCCTGTAGTCAGGAGGAGTACATGTTCAGATGTTCTCTCTTACACTGTCGTATTGAAACTAAGCTGTGGCATTCTGAGTAAAAACAAAATAAATTATGGAAGTTAGAACTGAATTTGATGACAAATTCAAGTTTGATTGACAAACAACAACTCCTTAGTGGAACTTTGGGATTAAAAGAAAAGCAAGGGACAAGAAATAAGGTTCTCATGCTAACATGACATCCTCTGTCTAACTGTTTGAGTTTTTTAAGTATGCTGTCTTTGCAATGCATTAGTGTTTGCCATTACATTTTACCAGTTAAATTTTATTATGTTTTGAAGGTTTGTAAAGTTTTTATATGTTACAGGTATTTAGGCTAAAAGTTATGTAAGCTTTATCCTTCAATAATATTGTCAAATAACTTGCAGACTATCTTCAGAAAGTGACAACATTGAAACAATCTTTGCTTATCCTTGTTTCCTACTGCACTTTAAGCAGTGTTTCATGCTGTCATTTAGAAATGATTCAGGATACTTGAATTTTGGCTTCAGATCATCTTTTCCTGAAGTCATGAACCTAGACTGCTTCGATAATTGAATTTTCTTTGTTAGGTCGGAACAGGAGGACATAAGTAATAAATCAGTCAAGTAATGTAATTTATCAGGTGTCACAGCTACTTCTCTCTTATTTAGAGCTGTATTACTTAGCTACAGGCTAGACTAGGGAATTATTATTAAACTATGTGCTTTATTAGAGCCTCACTTTTAAGGCAAATTAATTGAACTTGACTGAGAGTGTTGCAGTTTTCAAGCAGAATCAGGCCTACCAAAGTCTCATTACAGGCTTTTGCAAAGGCAGATTTTTTCTCCTGTGCTAGTCAGGGCAGGTGACTTTCATGCTAACGTCTCCAAACAGGATTAATTTATTGTGGGTTTATAAAACTGTTTCTATTCAACCGAAAAGTTTTAAACATTTACTTAGAAATCTTCAAATCATCTGGGTTTAGATCAGAATTACGTAAATTAATTGGGCAGTTATTTTCAGTTATATGTGCCTTATGGAATAAGTAAGTCATCAGCAAACCAGTACTAATTTCTCTGTAATTTCACTGCTGTTGAACAAAGCAGAAGTGCTTAAAATGAGAGAGAAGTCTTCTGTTTAGATGTCAGTTCATATATTCTGTCGTCCTTGATCTTAGAAGTTGATGGTTATTTTGTCCACAAAATCACTGTGATTGCTTTTAGAAGGTTTTGCAGTACTTGTTGTTACTCATGGAAATTTTCACTTTAGAGGAGCACAGCTGCCTGTTCAACAATGTACTGGGATCAGGTAGTTAAATCCCCTTTTTCAGCCTCAGTGTGCAGCAGTTTATTACTTGAGTACGACTTCTGAACAACTGAAGATGAGCCTCTTGGTAAGCTGCAAGCAGAATTCATGCTTCTAGTTGTTCTCAGGGCTCTAAGTCAGTCATAGCCTTTCTGAGAACAATTTAGGTTAAAACATTTGAGCAATGAACCTGTCATAAATGTCAGATCTGAATTTGATTTACAGCTGCTCTGTCTGTCTTGGGAAAACTATTCATTAGTTTACTGATGATGATCATTTTCTTTGCAGATTTTACAACTATTTCTGTAGATGGGCTTTCAATTAGGGGGACTAAGGTTTTGTTTTGGCAAATAGACTTTTGCTGTGACCCAAATTGCAAACAGAAGTGGCAAGCAAGAAAACCACAGTTTTATGAGAAAAGTTGTAGTTTTCAATTTTGTGCCACTTGCTCTGAAAGATTATAATACTTTTCTATTTATATCTTCTCCTATTGAATTTGATGTATACTGTGATATGGCTAGGATATGGTTCTGTATAACCACTTACTTTCTGAAGAACAAATTCTACAATGTAATCTTTTGCTTAATTTTGCATTGCCCCCCATCCCCTCCACTGCCTCAGTTAACAAACAGGCATTCTTCGCTGAAGAACCTGGGAGCCCAGAACTAGGCCCAGCACTCCAAATGGGCTCTTTTCCAGTAGAGGGGAAGGATCCTTCCTTGACCTACTGGAAAGACTCTTCCCAATGTAACTCCAGTGCCTTCTTTTCCACAAGGGCACATTGCTGGCTCAGGCACATTGCTAGCTCACATTCAGCTTTCTGTCCTCCTGAATCCCAAGATCCTTCTCTGCACAGCTGCTTTCTAGGTGGTTGACCTCAGAGTGTGCTTGCATGGGGTTATTCCTCCCCACATTCAAGACTTTTCATTTTCCTTAGTTGAACTCTATGAGGTTTTTTTCTGCACTGTCAAATTGCAACATGAGTTTGTCATCCACTCTTTCCAGTTCTGTATGATCAGCAAACTTGTCCAGGTCATTAATGATGGTGTTAAACGGGATTGAACCCAGTGCTGACCCCTGGCATACATCACTTGTGGCTTTTCTGCAGCTGGCCTTTTAATTACTGATCACTGTCCTCTGGGCCTCACACATTGCCCTGTCCACTTACCTAGCTCATACTTTGTTGACTTGTCCATCAGGAAGTTATGGAAGTCAGTGTCAAAACCAATACTAAAGTTGAGATAAGTAACATCTACTGTTCTCCCCTCATCCATGCAACTAGTTCCCTCATTGTGGAAGGCAATGAGGAATGTATAGAACAGTATTTCCAGAATGCAAACTGATCTTGTTATTTTTCATGCTGTTAATGGCATAATGTTAATTCTTTGCTCTGTAGTTTCTGTCTGAAGAGAACATTCTAAAAGCCCCTCTATGAACACTGTGTGAATTTCTGTAAAACTGTGAAAAGACTGCTCCTCATAATAATTTTTTTAATGCTTTGGAAAGAAGAAAACTCAGGGGAACACTTGCTGCAGACCAAACTCCACACTGAAAAGATTCTTTGGAATATTTTTCTGTTTCAGAGCTAAACTACCTTAGAGAATTCCCTTAGAAGATTCCACTCCCCAGTCCCCAATTTAAATTGCAAGAAATCTAATACCATAATGTCAAATAAGGTCACACATTTTCCTTAGGACTTAAAAAGCTACACGTGTCCTGCAAATACCTTCAGAGTATCCTGGAATTGTTATGAAGTGATACACCCTGCAGTGATTTATCAAGGAAATGACTGGCAGTCTGGTCCAATTAATACTTTAATGATTTTTTGCATTGCTCTTAATTTAATAACTTTTAAAAACTCTTACTTTGGAATTCTGGTATAAATAAATTCTATTATTTTGGTCTCACAGCTCACTGTGTACAT
Source organism: Atrichornis clamosus (assembly GCA_013400975.1). Lineage (NCBI taxonomy): Eukaryota > Metazoa > Chordata > Aves > Passeriformes > Menuridae > Atrichornis > Atrichornis clamosus. The sequence continues at coordinate 12,640 of WBMZ01002154.1, read as the reverse complement.
AAACTGAGCATTTCCATGATCAGAGAGACACAAAATTGCGAAAAATGAGTCTTAGAGAGCAGGAAAGTGGACCTGTATTCATAATTCATGTACTGCTTCCCTGTACTTACTCCCTTTTTTGCATTTGAATGTATGCCATGTTTTTTGTAATTCTGCTTTTAATATCTGTGTAATAGAATCTGGCTCAGCAGGAGAGAAATAGTTACCCTCTATAATTCCTGAAAGGTTTTATCCATTTTTAGTCATTTTTATATTACTGTTCTGCTGTTTTCTTACTAATTTCAACCGTTTCTTATTACAAGTATTTCTGTGTCAGTGCATCATCATTCCAGCACTGCAAGTTATCAAGTGTTGAATAAAAATATGCAAACCCTCATCTACTTTGGGTTGATTGGGAATATATTTCTCAGGGAAGAACTTAAGCAGTGTTACTAATGCCATTACCACGGGTAGAAATAGGGTGTAATTGTTTCAGTACTGGACACTGCCAGTAAGAGGCTCCTCCATCCTGGTTATGCAGAGTGCTGTCCCTGTTCAGTCCAGGACTACTGCTGGGCAGACTCTTCACAGCATTATTTGTATCTGTTTCCAGTGCATCGTTCAGTACATCTTCTGTTTCTTTTTCTCTGTTTCATACTCCCACAGTGCCTATGCCTGTGCGTAGGGCACAAAACAATTTCTTGAGAACAGACATTTGCAGTTAGAGCTGCAAACAATCCCCTGCATTTCTCCACGGTGGATGATTTCATTTATCTGTACTTATGGTAGCAATACCGAAGCTCTAGCATAGACAGCCAGCCACATCCTCTGCTAGTTTCAGTAATAGTCACAGGACCTTCTCTCATCACAGCTACTTAAATAAGTATAAAAGCAACAGTTACTCATCCATCAATCATAGAGTTTCCAGTGATGCTAGCACTGGGAAAGGTGAGCGGCTTTGGCAACTCTAAGAAATCCCAGTAGTTTTGGTGTAGTAGTGATGCTTAGAGGTAATGCTACAGCTCAAGAGTGGTTTCAGTGTTGCACTGAGTACAGTTGAGGGAGTCTTTTTCCATGAAGTACCAAGCCCCACAGTGACAAAAATACTTAAATTAACTGCAAATTCTTAGAACTTCACCCAGGGCTATATCCAGGCATATTGATTGTATGCTGTGAACAAGATCTGTGTGTCCCCTTTCAATGATAAATAGCAGACTTCATTCATTCCTGTTAAATCTAACGCCTTTTCTCAGTACCATACTTACTTAGAATATACATTTTCCACTTGCCAGATGGTTATTTTAACAAGGAAGTGTTGGATTGTGTGTGTCTCCAAAAGGCTGATTTCCATAGCATATATGTGGCTTAGAACACTTCAGCTCACTGTAAAATAAACTGGTTTCCAAAGTGGCAAAACATTGCTCTTCACAAAAGGGCAGTTTTGCTAGACTTCGTGGAATCATTAGTGGACACTCTCTAAGATCTGAATATGGCTGAATATGAGTAAGTCTGAATATGAATAAGTACAGTGCATTGAACACCTGTGAGCCTCTGTGCACAGCAAGCAGCACTGGCGGCAGGCTGGGTAGATCAAGTGAGCTGAGTCCTGCTGAAGGACCAGGGGAGCTGGCTTGATGAATCATCACAGGAAGCTCAGTCTTGTCTCCTGTGCTGTCTTCTTCATGTAAAGCAGAGGCAGTGATATCTATGTAATATATTTGGAGTTTTTCTGATGATAATTCCTGTGCAAGAGAGAGATCATTTTTATCATTCTTAGGTGGAGTAAATTATCTAGTCCAGTCAATGTGGCCATAAAGTTATAACTAAAGTGTTGGATCCAACTCTTTGCTGTAGTTCTGTGCAAGTGATTATGAAATTTCTATGATGAAAGGCGTTCTTGAGAGGAAACTAGGGTTTGGATTGTGAGGACAAGACCCTCCTGTTCATATTGCTTACTATTAGAAGCCTAGGAGTAAATTTGGAGAGGAAAAGGTTGTTTTGGGGTGAGATACTGTTTTAATTCAGCATTATTTTTTTGATCCTTATTTTATTAGGATTGTCAGGAGATTTCTTGCGTTCTGGAAGGTACTCTGCTCATACCATCAATGGTGCCTGGTCACCCTGGTCTCCGTGGTCTCAGTGCAGTCGTGACTGCAGTAGAGGAATTCGGAATCGCAAACGGGTCTGCAGCAATCCTGAGCCCAAGTACGGGGGACTTCCTTGCCTTGGCCCATCTCTAGAGTACCAGGAATGCAACATTTTGCCCTGCCCAGGTAAGACTGAAATGAAATAGAAGAAGTGAAAATGAAGTAGCTTATCTTCAAAGTTATATTTTGCAATAGTTGGTTTGACTTTTTTTTAGTTGGTGAGTTTTGCGTTTGTTTTGGTTTTTGAATCAATTACAGCTCAAATGTACCTTTATGATGTAAGTGGATTTGGGTAGTATTCCCATGTGATGTCAATCAATTTATCATCAACAGTATTAACAGCTATGTCTTTTTTCACTTGTAAGACTAACCAAAAATATAATTCTAGTATGTAAACTTAAAGGTAAAAAAAGAGGCATAAGAATTCTGGCAGGACATGAGAAATCTGGTTTAGTCTTTATTTAAACTCAAAATATAATTTTCATCACAGTGTTTGCTGGCATTAAATCTGTGCTAGCTTTTGGGTGTAGAGCAGCCAGCAAATAAGGCTCGGGACTGATCACTAAATTAGATGGTAATTGAAGTAGGCCATAAAGATTTTTCTTGGAATCTTGAGTTTCTCCTTCATTGAAAGTTGTTTTATGATTCTATAACAGGGATTACAAGTAGAATATATGTTTACAAGAAACCACTTTGGATTATAAATCGTTGCATCTCAGACATTTGGGAAAAAACTTGATTTCAGTCACCTCTCACCCTTCATAAAACAAACTTTCAAACTGAAAGGCTTTTGAGCTTTGCAGAGGCTTTGTGGGAAAAGAAAAGGAAAGGATATAGGAGAACACGTGAAGAAAAGGAGGTGTGATTGGTTTAAGAGGAAAGAATTTGAGGTAAGAAACAATAGAGAGGAAGAAGGAAGAAAGACTGACAGACACAGTTCTTTCCAGCAGCAACAAGTAAATTTAGAACGTTTTCATACATCTTTACTTGTATTAATTATGTATAACGGTGCTGCATATTTTCTTATTGAAGACTTGAAGCTTTTTTCATTTATTCAAGTGTGGACCTGAAGAATTACTAAGTCAATATACATACTGTGTATGTGTATATCATAAAACATTTGTGTGTATAAATACATTGCATCAGACTCTAAGCAAAAGATCTGTGCAGAAAACATCACTTTCAGGAGGATGCAGTTTCTTGAAAAATGTGTTTCCATCTTGAATTTAACCCTGAGGAATATGTTTTGGAACACAGCCCACAAATCCAGTAGCTCTGTGAGCATTGTGGGTGTTCGCTGCAAGCAAATTTCTTCTTGCTAACAGAAATGGTAGGATTGTTTGGCAACTTTAATGCCCTGTGGCACTCAAGCCTCCAACTCTCCTGCTGGTGGGGCAGATCCAAGGGGAGTTTCTGTTGCGGATCCCTGCTTTGATCTGGAGGAATGCCCATTGAGCCACTGAAGTTCTGAAAGAGGCCCTTGCACACAAGAAGCCAGCACTTTCTGGTGACATTTTCTTGCTGCACACAAGGAGGAAAGTAGCTTTAGTTGCTCATTGTGTGGCTCCTCTACCTGGGAGTGTCAGCATCAGAGGAGATCAAGGGAAGAGACTATGTGCTTCTTTCTGAGCACAGAGGTATGATCAGTGCAGAGTGTTTTCTACTCTGATCAGTGTTAGAGAGAGGTGGAAGGGAACCAGCAGAGAACCAACATCTGTCAGAGAATTATAAAATTGCGGTCCAAGTCTTCTCCATGTTTGCACAGCACTAGTGCATGATCTGATTCATTAGTTCCTGGACTGCAATCATCACGCCTTGATTTTCCTGTATAATAAAATTATAAACAATTCTGTTTCATGTGACTGCACTGCTCACCTGTGAAAAAATTTGAAGTTTGGCTGTAATTCATTAGATCAGAGATTTAGAAGACCATTGTGCTAATTGTGTGCAAGCAAACCCAGGGATGGATGCAGTGGATGAAGCAAGCTAGAGCATTGCCCCTCCTCATCTGCTCCTTCTTCCCTTGCAAAGGAAATCTCTCCATAGGACACTGCCTTCAGCCTCCTTTGAAGCACACACGTGGTGTGGTATAAGCTAACATCTCTGCTCATAGGCTTTAAAATATCTGACTATATTACCATACTGTATTAACTGAAGTACATTCATTAAATGGGCCCAGATTATCTATAAAACAGGGCAAGATTTGTTGTTCATTCCTTGCTGTAGATTTTCAAATTAAATGCTGTCTTGAATTTTGTTGGATTTTTTTTAAGTTAAAATAAATCAAAGGTTTTCAGAAGTGGTATTTTTATTAAGCTCTGCAGCTGTTACATTTTTTGAAGGAAACACACTAAATGCAGACATAAGTTTGTTTTAGAGGCCCTAGTTGTTTCTGAGATAGCCAATACCCCAGACTCAAATACATGAAGTTGTAAGGCAGAAGTTGAAACTGTGATTTATGCAAAAATTATTTCCTCTTCTGCTATCTCCAGATTCGAAAATATTTTAAAAGATCAGTTGATATAAAGTGTGGTGGGCCTTTCTGAAGCAAGAAGGGGTGTCCTAATCTACCTAATAACTTTCTTCAGAGATCAGTTTCATTTTTCTTCTTAGTGCAAAGCAAATTTGAATAAAGATATAGAGCATGAATGGAGTATTTAGATGTATCATAGCCTGTAACAAGGCTAACATGAAGTTCCTCAGCTACAGAACTACTCTTTGCCAGTAATTAAGAAAAAATGTAGGAGACTAAATCAGATCTCAGATAAACCTGAAGGGAAAACTTCTCAAGCAGTAGATGTAATTGATTTTTTTTTTTGAGACATGGGAGAGTAAAATATTATTGCAGTATAAGAATTATCCATAAATCAAACCTGATTATAAACTTCTAGAAAGGAAATAAATTCTTACTAGCAAAGCATGCCAATGAATTTGAATTCTCTTAATTTTTAATGAAGGAGATTTTTAATGTGAAGAGGTTTTGTTCTGACCTCAACTTGAAAATATTTGCCATAGTACTAGAAATAAAATTGCAACAAAGAAAATTTTGATCCTTCCTAAGACTTACCTGGGCTCCCTAAGGGTAAAGACAGCTTCACCTGCTCCCTGCTGGCACAGAACCCTTTAGTTACATCCCAGCCCATTTATTACACTTTCAGAAATATTCTGGTTAGCAGGATGGGGTATGATGGCAGCCATAAAGAACATTTCCTGCTATTGCAGGCTTGGGTTCTGCTTTGCTTCCTCTTCTGCTTATTGCAGACAGCCCCTCATGATGTAAACTGCTGAAAAAGAGGAGTGATAGAGAAATACACTGAGCAGTGTTTGAGTCATGCTGAAAGTCCATAGGACTTTATGCTTCTCAATCAATTAATCTGGGCTCAGGGTCATCCTGGGAGATACTAAGCGCTCTGAAGGACTGACACAATGAAAAAAGCCCACAGAGCAATCAAAGTGTACAAGGCTGTCTTGTCTGTTTAAGTGTCTTGCAGCATCATCTTAAATATACTTATTAATATAGTATTAGCCAGAAATTTATGCTTAAATATACTGCAGGATCCCAGAACTTAAAAAAATTAGCAAAGTCATCCAGAACATGCCTTCAGCAAGTACTATTAAATCTTTTTTGAGCCTGCAGGGGAGAGAGAAACTGAATTTTTTTTCTCCTGAAGTAAAGGGTCCACTGATGTGCAGACTGCTAGCAGTCACTGGGCTTTTTGTTCATAGTATTTGAAGGCTGAATATATAATAGTAAATTGAACAGTGCCAGAAAATTGCCAAAAATTGTACCCAGGTCCTGGAAGATGATTTGTCAGTATTGTTCAAGTTTTAGAATGATCCCTCATACAATTTTGCTTTCAACTAACTATCTGCAGATAATAGTTTGTGAGTCAGTGTAGGGTAAAGGCATGTTCTCAGTACTGAGTTTCCATCTGGCTAAAATACTTTGAGGGGCACGAGAATTTGAACTATTGTCTTGCACTACCAAATTATGCTTTGAACCTGTGCCTCAGCTCTTTTTTTATATCTCAGAGATGTGAATAGCATTGAGCTGGCAAGAACTGAACAGCCTCAATAAGTGGAATGGATCTGTGAATGCTCACTGACGTTTCTGTTTTGAGTTACTAATATGCAGTCAATGCTAAAAGAAAGGAACCTATAATCAGTCATATAAGTGTTTTGTTATCCTTGGGAACTTACGAAATATTTACATTATGAAAAGAAATAGATGCTGTAAAGAAACATTGTTTGAATGGTAAATTCTGCAATCTAAAAATATTATGGGAATTTACTAGATCTGTTTGCCTGACAATAATAATAACCAAACCTAAGGAACACTGTCCTAGTTCACAATATTACACATCTCTTCAGTTATTTCTGTAGAAAAAGACAACTTTTCTTAATTTCTGTTTTGTTTTGTTTGTTGTTGCCTTCTATTCCTTTGCATAGGGACAAAGGGACACTTGGCTGATGTGCCTTAATTAGACATTTAGAGGAGCTATGTGAACACCACAGAGCTACAGGAGTTCCCATTCAGAGCACAGTGGAGGATCAGAGTAAAAGGACAGTTGCCATGTCTTAGATTTGAAATTCTGATACTTCATGACAATATTTTTGGATTTTACCAATTTCAGATTTTTATTGTAGTAGTTTTAGTTTAATTTAGTTGTGACATTTTAGATGAGAAGAACTGGGTAAATTCATATATCCGTAAACTTGCTAATAACAATAATGAGTTTCGATATACAAAAATCCATGAAAGACTGTTTTAAGTTATTTATGCTCTACCTAAATCTGGTTACTCTTAATCGTTTTGGGGTTTTTTTCTTCATTGTTTTTATTTCCTCCTATTATTTTTTTCTTTGAAGTCGTACTTGGCCACAAGCAAACAGGAATGTATTTAAAAGAACAAAATTTATCCTGCAGTAACTTCATAAATCAGGAGGTAAAAAAAAATTATTCCGTTAAATGGAGACTGAAGCCCATCTCTACACATGCACTGATCTCTCTAGGCTGCTTCTACCACGACCGAGAAAGGGATGAACTGCCCTGTGAAGCAACTCTTGCTTTTCTAACTTGAAAATCTCAGTAACAGACTTAAATCTGAGTGAATCCTTAGATTTTGTTATTGTTCTTTCCTTAGAATCATTTGTTTGCCTTGTGTTTCTGCATTGCACTATGTTGACTGTTTGTTTCATCCAGCACTGCTTTTATGAATTAAAGGTGTCACAGAAACAAGACTTTGCTTTTGTAAACTATGATGTAAAAATTGTAAAAACTCCAAGTGTACAGTGGGGTATCCAGTTTGCTTAATTGTCTCTTGGAAATTCTCCAGTAATGTGGATGTTTTGTCATGTCCCCAGGAGATCCCGTTTCTTTACGTTGTTTCTTCCTGGTACATCCTCTTCCCCATGGTGTGTGTTTTTGTCATTACAGTGAAGAAATATTTATTAATCTCAACAACAGCCAGTAGGCAAAATGTTGTTTGCTTTACTATAAAGGAAAGAGCATTGTTTGAGAGCACCCTGCTAGCTGAAGGGAGCCTTCTTTCTAAAGAAACCAACCTCAGCAATTGTCAGAAAATGTAAAGACTCTTCAAATCTTTCATTGTGGAACTAGTTTAACGCCTTTCTTTTGTCCAACAGCTCTACAAAATGGTTATGTAAGGAAATTGTAGTGACTGGAACTTTCCTTGCTGCTGTGTGGTTTTCCTCCTATAAGAGGCAGAAATAACATTAAGGACTCCATGACAAAAGGAGAAAAAGAAAAAAAAAGCCCAGATGGTGCTGTGTTGCTAAGCAACTTAAAGAAAGATGAAAGAAACCACAGAGCTCTATTTAGGTCTTGTAAAAACTCAAGCTGTAAATACCCACTCCTTTGATCTTTTTAACCGTGATGATGCCTTATCATCGTCTGTTGCTGAAAAGAAAAAGTTCCGGGGGCTAATAAAAGAGGTAGTTACAATAGTCCTTGAAAGGCTAGAGATGTAGAAAGGCAGCCTGTCAGTAAATAGTTGCTAAAAAACCTAGTTATAATTGCACTGTCCAGCTCAACCGGAATAAAATCTAACACTGTCTATTATATTTGTCTTTTCCCACCTTCCCCAGACCCAATTCTCCCGTGCATCTGAAGTCACATAGTACAGCCATGCTCACTGCAGTTGTGGAACATGGTGACATTCCTGGGTGTCACATCAGTCTCCGTGTTCTTGGCCACCTATAGGTCGATGGAATTTGTAATTCTCACTCTGGTCCATTGAAAAATAAGTAGAAAAGTGTTGGGGGTCACTGTCTCCATTACAGTGAACGATGCACAGGTAATATTTGCAGACAATTTATCTTCTGTGCAGACAATCTCAGGCAGAATCAATCCTGTTTCATGGAGGTCTCTGTGCTGCAGCAGGTGTGCCTCTGATTATTCGCTTGAGCTGGTCAGTGACCACTTTAAAGAAAACATAAAGGAAGAAAAAAAGGAGTCGCTAGAAAAGTAAAGCCTTAATATTACATGAAATGAATAGCTTGGGTAACAGCTTCTGTGTTTATTTGACATAATTTAAAATGAAGGAAAAAAGAGGCGAGTTCTGAATAAAAGATACCATGTCTTGAAATTGTTATAAAATTGCACAGTATATTTCACCTGCACTGAAGACAAATAACCTATGGCTTTCTTAGATATGAGTTTGCATAATCCTGCATTAACAGAGTTATCTCAGGCAAAAAGACATATTTGTTTTCCACTGAAAAGTATGAAAAAGAAAAATATGAGTAAGAGAACAAGTCAAACACTCTACCCAGATGCAGTGTTTATTTATGATAGGTGGTATAAAACTCTCTCATACATCTGTATAGCTAGATGATGTGGTGCATGATGTAGCAATCATTGAATTCCTTAATAATGGAAATAATTTATTTAAATTGCATACTTGGAATAGAGCACCAGATTACACAAATCCTGTCTGTCCAGTCAGGCTTCAAAGTTCAAATAAATTACTTGCAAAAGTTCTCGCAACTACAGTTCTTACCAAGGAGGTGCCAACTCCATGCTTTCTTGATGTTTAGGGTAGTGTTGCAAACAAACAATATAGGGAATAAAATCCTATATGTGCAACAACTTCACTTACAGGATTAGTATATTGCCTTAGGTCTGCAATTGTGAATTACCTGTTTGAGAACCTGAGGTTAATATTTATCTGAAATTACATTAAAAAATGGGTGTATAGCTTTTAATATAAAAATTATCTTACCTCATTTTCTGGCTGTTGAAGACTTTGCATAGAAATCATTCTAATCAACTCACCAAGTACGTTTGTGATACAATCCTGCAAAGCCAAAATGAGTATTTTTAAAATGTTCTACATCTCCATCTAAGAGAGAATTTAAATGCAAATACCACGCACATACTTTCTTAATATTTTCTTAATATAAGTTAATTTTTTTTCAGATTTGGAACTTTTTTCTACTTTTTTTTTTAATTGGCAAGAGATAATGATGGAATAGCATTTCAGTAAACCAGTAGAGACTACCCCTTGAAAGGCTGTTTCACTAATTGAACAGAGAAGATCAAAATGAATCATTGTGAAATGCTAGATGGGTGTTTTGGAGACTTCAGCAACAATCAATTGTTTCAACAAACCACAAAGTAAAGTCTTACAAGGAATGTCTTAAATGAGTGTGCTGTAAAAATTATGTACAGAAAAAGTGTATTTACCTAATATTTTTAAAAGTGGGCAAAAATAAGTTTCTGTCTTATGTGGTAAAATGCCCACTGCTGCTATGAGTGATAGGGAAAAAAAAGATGAAAGTTCTCCTTGATTTAGGATTTTGCTGTAAAGCAAAATTTGCTGGCACATTGCCTTTATCTTACTTAGGGGCTCATCTGTTGGTGTTGGATGAATTGCACACTACTTATTTCATTCAATCGCAGACATGGGAAATAATCTCCTTATTAAGAAATCCTTAAGAAATCAAGTGATAACACTTTAAAGAGAGGTTTGAAAATAAATTGATTTTTTTGTACAATATGAAATTTTTGAAAGTTTAGGGTTTTGTCTCTTTTTTTCCAAAAAAAAAAAAAAAAAAGAAAAAGAAATTAAAAAAATACTGAGATTCTTTGCAGAAGCATTACTTTCTGTGGGAGAAGTACGTCTGACTGTCCTGTGGCTACAGATACAAAACCTTTGGCAGATGGGCTGCAGTGCAGCTATAAATACTAGAAATACATCCTGGAGCAGTAGCTTTAGGAATAAAGGCTCAAAGGAGCCAGTCTGGAGTAGGCAATGGGCTGAACTTCCTTTAAAATCATGTCTGTGGCCATGTGTCCAAAACCATCCAACAAATGGGTCTCCCATGAAATCCAGCTTCAGAAGAATCTTGTGAAAACTGACTGGAGCACAGCTTGACATACTTGAATTAATAAATACAAAGAGGGGCAGGATGGGGAAGGTAAATAGTAATATTTAGGGGAGAAGGTAAATAATAATATTTATTCTTCAACAACTTGGGTTTGAAACATGAAATGGCAACTCCTTTTAGTTAATGTGTGTTTCTTTCTTGAACTTTGGCCATTGTTCTGCTGCTGACATCTCTGCTAGGGCTGTGTTAACATTGTAACATGATATTGACCCATCAAACCCCCCAACAGTGTTAGATCATTTGAAATGGGTTAAGGCAATCCACCTGGGTTGTGAAACAAATTCTGGATTCCTCCATCCTTCTGTTGCTATTATTGGGCTAAGTTTTATTTATATTAATAAAAAACTACTCTGAGCTTACAGTACTTCTGCTAAACGAGCTTTGGTATTTTGTTTCTTCAAAAGTGAGAAAATAATAGGAAAAGAAAAAGAAAATATTTTTTGCCTTAAAGATATTATGGTACCCACTGAAAGTGTCTTATATGGATGAGTAATTTTGTTAGGCTTTCCAGCATACCAGGGGCTTTTAAAATTAAATTGCATTGTGGTAGGATTAAATTTGTGGGAACTCTGTTCAGTGGCACCTAAAAATATCCAATAATTTCAGTAGACCATGAATTAGATCCACAGAATATGGGAAAGATGAGCTGGATTGTGTCATGTCTTACATCAGCCTGGAAAAATATAGTATTTTTTTACTTTTTCAGTGGATGGAGGCTGGTCTTGTTGGTCATCTTGGTCAAAGTGCTCAGCAACTTGTGGAGGAGGGCATTACATGAGAACCCGCTCCTGCACAAACCCAGCACCAGCGTACGGAGGAGATATCTGCCTTGGGCTGCACACTGAAGAAGCTCTCTGCAACACACAGCCCTGTCCAGGTATGGCAAATCAGCTCATCCACCCTTTCGTTTATGTGCCACTGAATAAGGCATTCACAGTTATGCAACATTATGTCCTTGATCTATTATTTAGAAGCAAATAATTTCTCTCCCTTATTAAGTGCATAATAAGCTCTTACATGCTACAGTGCTACAGTAAATCAAGTATCAGCAGAATATAGTCTACTGGACATTACTTCCTTCCTCCCTCTTTAAAAATTAAAATTTAAGTTGCTAGGTCTGGATCTGGATTAAGTAAAATTGTGTAATATTTGAAGTGGATCATGCAAATGGTTTATGAGGCTTTTAATAACAATATCACAAAGAGGTGCTTTTGTTTATGGTACAAACAGTCACAGGAAGCAAATTGCTGAGGTTAATATTTAACAAGTGTTATCACTAGGTCCTTCAAGAAGATATTTGCCCTTTTTTCACATAAAACACAAAGCAAACAATGTGCTTTGTAAAATTCTTTCTTCAACTTTGGATGTTAAGGAACAAAGACTTTATCTTTTTAAATGACTATAGAATTTAACTTAGTAGATGAAATGTTTCAGCACTCCTACTAGCTGTGCAATACTATGGAGCATGTCTATTTCTGTAACTTTGACTGCCTTTTGACCCGTAAAAAAGAAAACTAATTTTTTAAATGAAATTTAACTTAGAAATTGAGATTAAAAACCACATAAATTTTCATTTATTGCTGATTACTGGATTACAGGCAGCAGCAAAAGGAAAGAAGAAGCTCTGATGCCACTCTGGATTACTTGCTTTACTTAGAGCTCCTAGACTTCATCACAAAAGTTTTCTGCTCATGATTAGGCTGTGCATGCGGGGGCAACAGCCCCATGAATTTGAATGAATCATATTACTTGTTATGATTATTTCCTTTTCTAGACACTACATATCTTCCAGCAGAATAAAAGTACCTACTTTGTCAAAATTAAAGCACAGGCAACATTCTGTATTGGGTTTAAAAAAAAAACAAACCAAGCATAGAAATCGGTTGATGATTTGGTTTTTTGAGACAAATAGTGTAGATTTGTAGAAGTTACATAAATGGCTTGAAATCCTTAAGGCATCTTTAAAAGGTCAGAGCTGGTGTGTTCATTGTGCTAGTATTGTAGGTATTTCTCTTTGTCTTGGTTTGAAAGGCAAATATCTGCCAAGGAAAAAGCAGGAATCCTCCTGGAGTGGAAGTAGTCACCCCCTCCCCTGAATTATTG
>WBMZ01002151.1:0-209252 GCA_013400975.1 Atrichornis clamosus | reverse complement strand
TGGCGGGCCCTGGCGGCGCGATGCGGACGGGCGGCCGGCGCCCACCCCGGGGGGCGCGTCCCTCCGTGCCGCTCCCCTGCCCCCGCGCCCTGCCTCCAACGGCGGAGTTTCTCCGCGCCTTCGCTGGTCTGCCGGGTATAAATAATTAATCCGGCTGTGTAACCGGGGGATTTCTGTCAGCCTCCCTGCTTACCGCCGTGACCCCTGAGGAGCGCACTGATACGTGACTGCTTGGCACAGGGCGAAGGACGGGAGGGAGTGGGCATTAAGGCAGTGAAAAACACGGCAAACGTTGGTCTTCCCACCGCCAGCCTGTCGAAAATGACACGGATAACTTTCCCTCCTCCCTTACGGAGGGAATGAACGTGGCAGTGTGCCCAGCGCTGTGGCTCAGGTGCACCGCTCAAGTTAGGTGTGCACTATGTGGTGCTCAAAAATGGCTTTATCCTCCTGCTCTGTCACCAGCCAGAGCTGAGGGTAAAGATGCATGGAAATGAATAGTTTGAATCTCTTTCTTCCAGTGTTTTGAGATATGCTGATACAGCCACAAATCTTCCATCTGCATACTCGTTAGGGCATTTAGATTGTAGTCCCATCAGCCTATACTAAGGAAAGTAATCCTTCTCTGAGCAGGTAGTGGGTAGGGTTTACCTCTTAGGCCATCAATTCTCATTTTTTTTTGTTGTAATCTAAATAAGCAATCATGAACAACATCCAGAGGTTATGTTCTTTCATTAGAACTACCTGAAGTTCTGTTTCATTATAATGTATTATTATTTCATTATAATTCAAAGCATTGCAGAAGAGTTTTATACATCATTATGGTTTTTCTTCTAATTTTTAAAAACAAAGTTTGCAAGGTGCATAGTGCAGAGGTCCAATATCAACTTTAAAGTGTGCTTGGCATTTGATGGGTACTTTTTCATTTGACACAAACAAGTTTCCAGAAAACTACTGAAGGAAATGTGCTGCATGTCAATTCTTTGTAAGTTAATGGGAGCAGCTTTCAGGATATGAGGAAACTTCCATACACTCTATGAAAATATTTTTGTATTAATGATGCTGAAAGAGATTTTTTTCTGGAAGATCTTTGCTAATGTCATGACAATTACTGTTTAATATAGTTTGCACCTGATTGGACAGAGATGACAACAAAAGCAAGTATCATAAAACGTACATTACTCATTGGGAAAACTGTAGTGCCACAGCATCTGATAATAAACGTGAGGTGGCAGAAATATTAATCTCCATAATATAGAAACTCAGAAAGCGTTCAACTCTTAAATCTTCCCTAATCGATTGTGAGAAATTGCTGCTTCTGTATCAAGATTTATAAAGTGTGTGGATTACTGGATTACAATGTAAGCTTCAACACAAGGCATTTCACTTTTTTTTCCAGTGCAATTGTTAAAGTATGTATAGTGCAGTTATAACCAGAATTTAGGAACAAATTACATTAAATTCAGCATTGAAATACTTCACTCTCTTAGCATTCATGAAGAAATCTCAGCCCTTTGAGAACCTCTAGCTTTAGAAGAAAATTTTTGCACTGGTAATGATACATATTTACATATTTTTTGGAATTTCAGCAACTTTCCCTTTTTTTCCCTTGCAGATTATGTTTATTTTGAAAATTCTTCCAGCAATCCGTACCTAATTAGGAGAATTGAAGAACTTAACAAGGTACAAGTATCTAAGATTCTTTCTTAACTTTTTACAACAGTCAGTGCATTGTCAAAAACTGAGAATTATTTCTGTTCCATAAGATTCCTACTGCTGTAGGGTTTTCTGTTGGGTTTCTTGGTTTTGCTTTTGGGGTTTTTTTTGTTTGTTTGGTTGGGTTTTTTTGTTTTGTTGGGTTTTTTTTCTGTTTGGTTTGGTTTTTATTTTACTTCCTTGAGATTTGCTGTATGCATGTTTCAGCCACTCTAAACCTATGTGCTATGTGATATCCTGTAATTCTGCCCTGTTATCTAAGGAGGCACTCAGTTGATCATTCCTGGTGAACAGGATTACCTCTGCTGCTAAAATTTTCAAACGAATTCTATGAATGCTTGTGGAAATGAATGAATTTAATTCTCTGGATGATGATGACACTGTGAATCCATCTGGAATGACAGCAATCATGTAATGTCTCTGCTTTTAGATATATGTGGAAAGAGTTGGAAGGTACCAGTGAGACTTTGCAGTGATCACATAACAGAATATGTGACTTCTGTGGCTGTGTGTTGCTCTGTGTATTGGCAGCTGTGAATGAAGAATGGGCTTTTGACTAAAGACAGACTGTGTTCTCTCTCTTTATCCAGAGTGTATTTTCCTGAAAAAATGGAGGCTCCATTGAGTGTCATTTTGAGGAAGGCATGATTATTTTTCTTCACTCTTACACTAATAAGAATAGTAATTTTTTTTTTCTTTTTTTAGCATGGCTAAATGCTTTTTAGCATTAGCCTTACTTTTCTCTCAAGCCGTATTAAAACTTACTGATGCGTTGCATCAAAAGTTAATTATCAAAATGCCCATCATGATGTAAATAATGATACAGATTTTTTTCCCAGTTGTTAGAAAGTAAATTGAAAAATTGGTCACCTGCAAGTAGTTTTCTTCTTATTAATGGAACATAGCACTACTGTATAGCAGACATCAACCACATTATCTATTAGTGCTGTCCAACACAACATCCACTGAACTTGTGCATGGCAAATCATTTTGGACTTTTATTGGAGAAGGATATTTCTTTATTCACAATAATTGAAGTGATTCCAGTCATGTTTTGAATATAATGTTTATTATCTTTAAACTGCACTGCTGTAATTTAATCTTACTCATGCAGGGTAAAGCAGAGTCATATATTGATTTTTATTTTATGTTATTTTTATTTTCAAGAGAGTTTGGAGGTTGTAGTCCAGATATCTTAAATATGAATGGTTTGCTTTCATGTGTTAAAGGTATTGAGCAATGTAGGTATGTTATGCAAATATGTAATGAAATGCTTTGATTATTGTCCTACAGGGGTAATACTGTTTTGGTAAGAAACTTCATTAAAATATTATACTCTTCAGTTTTAAATAAGTAACTCAATGTAATAAACTACTTTTATATTCGTAACAAGAAGGATTGTACAGTTTTTCAAATATTAGTAAATTCTTTACAATATCAAGCTGAAGAGTATGGTCCTTGTAATGAGTCATGAAAATAGTTCTTTACCAGCTATAGGGATTTTTTCAAATAAACCATGTTATATTAAATATGATTCCAAAAAAATGCCAGGGTACTTGGAAATAGACATTTCTGTCTAAAGCTGGGGTGCAAAGAAATGTTCATAAGCTTCTAAAATTCCTTAGGGATTCTTCGTTAGCATGATACTGGCATTGCATCTCTGAACAGTTGAATAATACATAAATTCTGAGGACTAAATAATTGTAGTTCATCCTCTTGTTTGGTCTGAAATTGGTACTGGCCTCTCTCAAATTTTTATTTATTGGAGTAATTCTGTTGATTTCAGCCTGACTGATCATGTGAGAACTACTGATATGAGGGAAAACTCCAAACAGAGAGCATTTAATTTGTATTACTCAACTGAGGAGGGATACATTCTGATGTGATTTTTATCTTTCTCTTGTAGACTGCCAATGGAAACGTGGAAGCAAAAGTGGTGTGTTTTTACAGGCGAAGAGATATTTCTAACAGCCTTATAATGCTTGCAGATAAGCATGCTAGTAAGTAGTTTGTACAGGGCATTTTTTCTTTCTATCACAGCTGGTTCAACTTCTGCAAGTACTTAAAATTGCATTTTTTTTGGCATGTGGAATATATATTTAGATTAGGCATTAGTTAATATCGAGTTAGTTGCTTAACTTTATCTGATACTACCCTGCTCCTATCAGTTTCTTCTGGGAATTAAGTTAAGCTGTATTTATGTAATTGAAGCTGTTCATCTGAAAAAAAAAATCAACTGGAAGATACAGCTGCATTTTTTTTCTTTGTGTCGAAAGTAATTCTTTGTTATAAGTCAAGTTAAGCTTAAGAGCATTTGTGAGGTTTTGGTTGGGCTTTTTTGAGTTAGACATAAACATGTATTGCTTAATGTAAAGAAATATATAATTGGAGACTGAAAATCACTGGAGACTGTAAAATAGCTGTTATGTGCATTTATGCTAAATGTAGATATTAGACAAAAAATAGGGTTTGTGGGGTTTGGGTTTTTTTTGCAAAATACTGTAGTTATGTTTGTAAATAACTGTAGTGTGAAGTATGTCAACATTACGTAAATTTCTTGTCATATATTGTTAAGTAACATTTTGATTATATATATATATGATACTTTCAAAATTACTCTGTGAATAAGTTATGTAGGGATTATAAATCTCTCTGATCTATCAGGATGACTCTCTTGAAAGACCTTACCTAATGCTAACTTTTTAATGCAGATATATGATGAAGTAATTAGGTGCTTTAAAAAATACTCCACAATTTGTTTAATGTCAAATTCTGGTAATTTTGCTCATACAGGTATGGTTTGTGATGAGAAACAGCCAACTTTTGGCTTTTGTTCTATTTTTTTTATTGGTCCTAGAGAAGTGGAGATGGTTTGAGTACGTAGTGTGAAGTATTAGCTTGGTTTTTAAACAAAAAAGACACATCTTGCTTATGTACTAAGGAAATGATTTAATGTTTTTCTAGTATAGTTGGGTACGCTTTATAGTTATTGGTGACCTATTTATGGTCATCAGTCCCCGCAATCATTAGTTTCTTGAGTTCTTCCATCTGAAATATATATAAACATAGAACTTAACATGAGCTTCACTAAACTTTCTAGCACAGTTTCTTGTTTTTCTTTTCTAGTGGAGGGGGCAAGAAAGTGTGAAAAGGATAACAATTTTACTGGAAATACAACTTTTTTAAAAATTTGATTTTTAAAACATGACTTTTAAATTTTTTTTCAGTTAGCTTATTTTTTAGGAAATGATACGTTAGTCCTATGGGCATCATTCAGTCTGGAAAAGTCAATAAGCTTTTTCTATTTCCTTCATGAGTTTTCGATTGCCATTTTGTCAGCACTTTGATATAAAGGACTTGTTGATGGTCTGTTGCTCTTCTACTATAGCATAATTGGGATTTGTTGGTGTCACTAGAAGTACCACAGAATCTTCCATCTCATTTTCTTTATTGAGATTCTCTTGTGGTTTTCTAGCAAGAAAGTAGGAAAGTAATTTCTGGCTGGTTCAACAAACATCTTTAGGATGCCTCTGTGTCACAGGTTATAAGTCTTCTAACGCAGCATTCTTGTGAATTAGGTTTCTCTGTGAACGTTTTCTCTGGACACAATGTTTCTGCTCTAACCAATCTGTGGAATCTGTAGTGCCAAGTTCTCTTTGTTACAGTGGCAGGGGACAGCACTGTAGTGAAGGATTGCTCGCCTAGATAGCTTATAGAGCAGATGTAGTTAAATGTCAAATCAATTTACATGCTTTGATTCTGGAATAACACAGTGTTCTGTTTAAAAATATGGTGTGTGTAAACAAAATATTTGTATATTTATGAATTGAATGTTTTGGAAATGTTTTATATAGCTAAACATGTTGACACTTCAGCACTTCTACCTGGTTTGGTATAAAATAAATGCTAAAAGATACAAGGTTCTTAAGGAATGGAAATTCTAGTTCAGTCACTGATTTCTCCTGTGTACCTGTTTTGAGAAGTCTTTGAAATATAAGACCTGCTTGGTCTTTCCTAATGATATTTTGTACTGCTAGCATTTTTTTTTTTTTTAATGCTAGAGAAAACTGATCTGAATTAGGCACTTCTCAAGATTTTGGCAGGTGGGGATTGGGTTTTTTGACTGATAGTTCAATTTCTGAAGGTTACATTTAATGGTGCAGGTATGGTCCCATTTACTAAAAGAAGAAAACAACTTTTTAAGAAAATAGTTTGGAACTTCAAGAAGAAATTTTCAATAACTTGAAGAAGTTTCAAAATTATTCTAAAGAATGTTTGGGAAAAATGGAATAAACTGATCTGTTACTCTTATCACTGGTAGAGTCAGTGTACTGTTTTACTCTTTTCCTAGGGTGGTGGGGTTTTTTGTTTTTTTATTTTTTTGTTTGTTTTAAGTTGTTTTCCAAAATGTTTCAGGATATTATAACAAATTGAGGAGGGGAAATTGAGTTTTCCTTAGGCTATTCTAAAATACTCAGGTACAGAGGAATTCCCTTGATTTCAAAGAATGTCATTAATCTGTGAGGAAATTGTATTGCCTTCTTGCTTTCTCTGGTGTTTCCAGTGGAAGTTAATTAAGAAAATTTTTATTTGTCTACCAGCATCATGTATGCTATCAGTCTAGATCTGGGAATCGTTCTAGAAGCTGACTGTAGCCACTGAAATCCAGGTGTTTGGAGTATTTTATAGACACTTAAGGACTTCATATTTTCCCCCCTTTGATTTATGTTACTATAAAACAGTTTATGATAAAGTCAACTTGAAATACAAAATACTGTTCAAGATCAGCTTCTTGATGCTGTGCAGCCTCCTGAACTTAGTAAGAGAGTTCTTTTGGAGTGTTAACACTCACCAGCTCTTAGGTTGTAGTCATCGCCATGGGGTCATTCATTTCTTGGAATGAAATAATTGACAGTGAGAGTAAGGCTTTATAGGGAAGAGAGGGAAGAGAAGGAAGAGAGATGAATACAAGATGGCAGGCAGTACAAGGGCTATTGCAGATACCGAAGTGCATAAGCAAATGAGCTTGGAGAAGTGGGACAGAAACACTCAGCTTGTTAAAATGGGTGAAGCAAACACAAAGGGATGGCATAGAGATGTTTCCTAACTAAATGGTGTGATTGAGAAATTGCCAGCTGTAGCTGAATCTATAAAGTGTAGATGATTCTTAGTCTTAAGTGGAATTAATGAAAGTATTTTAGAGCAAGGTTTTAATAAGTGTGGAGAGGAGACTGTATTAGCTCTGTACCATCACTGGTTTTGGGTTACAGTGAAGGGCTAAAATTCTGTATTTTCTTCTTTTATAAGATATTTATAAAAAAATCATAGAATATCCTGAGTTGGAAGGGACACAAGGATCATGGGGTCCAACTCCTGGCCCTGCACAGGACCATTCCAAGAACCATACCATATTTGAGGTTTATGCACTATTAGTTTCTGAGTGTAGTAGCCTGAGTGCATGATGCCATTTTTTGCAGTTCTTTACATTTTAAGTTCTTTATCTGATCATGTGTTATCATGTAATACTATGTCTGAAGTCCTTCTCTTATTCCAGCTCCTCAGCCAGCTTTTGCCTAGTCAACCATCTGGTGATTTTATAAAAAAAAATTCTGTTGTTGGAGGCCTTCATCTTATGATTTATTGAGAGGATTTGTTTGACTTAGGTGTGCTGAGATGCTGACTAAATGCCAAGAATTTTTCTAGGCCTGTGGTAAAGCCCATGCACAATGTATTTTTTTCTCGTTAAAACAGTTGATATTCTTTATGAATGAGACAGGACTCAATCAAGAAAAAATCTGAGATGTTGGTTTCAGTGACTGAGATCAAAGGTAAATTTTTCTCGGTTACAAAAGCTGACATAAAAAATCTTTTTTTCAATCTAGTTGCTCTTTTTAGAGATCGCTTACGGGCTTAACTGCTCATAGTTTCAGGTTTTTTAGGACTTTCCTTTTTCTTTTGTTCTTGATTAGTCATGTTTCATGTCATATTGCTTTGCAAAATGGTGTTTTTTCTACAGAATTTTTGTACATGATAGATATCTAGGAGGAATTGGAGAGTCCGGCTAGTGATTCCTGGTTATACAATTGTTAGGGTTGGGAAAGACCCGCAAGGTCCAGCCTTTGCCTGAACACTGCCATGTCAGCTAAACCATATCATCAAAGGTTGAACAGTGGAAGTCTGTACTCAGTCCTGACCTTGTATGACATTCATGTGTTGTGATCAGAAACAAATCCAGTACTCTCTCTGTACCTTAGTTTATTTACCTGTAAAATAATCTTCTTATTAGAAGTTCTTGTTAAAGTTGCTGAAAAATATTTAATATGCCAATACATTTTTATAGCTCCCTTTAAAAGGTCTGAAAGTGCCTTACAAACACTTGGAGTTTATTTTCTGTATAATATCAAGAATCTTCCAGCATTCCTGGAAATGGCTTAGTCTTCCGGAGCAGTTTAGCTGCTGTTGAGCTTTCTTACTTTCACGTAAAGGTGCTTTGTATTTGAGGGGAGGAATATTTTGCATGTTGTCTATGTTAATTGCCAGCACTCCAGATGGATCCAGGAGAATGAAGCTGTTAATATTCCATCTGATTTTTGAGAAGCATTTTATTTCAGTAGAGCAGCAGGCTAGTAGGTATCATAGATGTCAAGAAAATGAGCTTAACCTGAGCAGTAGTGTTTAGCAGATTACTCATTAACGTTCCTAAAGATACACAAAACTGAAATGTGAATTCCTTTTGTGTGTCCTCATGTTTTAACAAATGGCTGCTGCTGCATAGTGGTATTCTTAATACTCAATTCCACATAAGTGTTTTTCCTGTTCTCTTCAACAGTGAAAAAAATACAACTTAGAAAGTTGTATGAAAACAAATTATGTGTGTGGAGATCCTTGGGGTTCAGGAAAAAGCTCCAGAGTAAAATGTCTAAAACACTGTGTCATTCAGTATTCTATTATCTTGGTCACGTATTTGACTCAGTATAATTCAGAACATTTATAAAGTATTATTGCTGGACTGTTTTTGTTCAAACATATTGTAACACAACCAGAAACTTGGTGGAATTTTTTTTTTTTGGTTGTGGTTCTTTTCATCATAGTAGTTCTTGTACATCAAACTAAACAGTTATTCAGAAAGGGTGTAATGTTTATTTAATCACAGTCCCTGAAAAATCACTCTAAGATGACTCTTCCTGCTACCTAATTCAAATCATGTAATGTCTTACCATAAAAAGTATGCTTTGACTGGAGATTTTATTTGAAACCATAAATTGTCTTTTTTTGGTTCCAGTAGTTCCCTTGATACCTGTTGTCTTCACAGCCTATGTTCAGTTAGAAGAGCCTTTGGTGAAACGAATATGAGATACAAATGTTAACTCTTCTACCGCATGCAATCCATTTTCTCCACCTCGATAATTTTAAATGTTGAAAAAATTCATAATTTCTTTTAAAAAAATCCTAAACAGCAAAAACCAACCCAGTGGTGAATGCTTTTATTGTATCCCGTGTACAACTTCCAGGGAATGAATTAAGATATTTTATTAGCTTTACTGGTGGTCTAGTAGAGATTGACATCCATCCTATAGAAAAGGATGCTGTAAGGCATAGAGACTTCTTAGTTACCCTTTCGAAGGAAGTGACGTTTAAAGAGCTGCCTATTTAGCAGGTGGTCCTTTGAGTGAAAATAATGAATTGCATTGGTCTTGATACCAATAAAACAAATAAAAATTTTGGTCTTGCTTATGGTCTTGTGGGTGAAAAAAAAAGTAAAATCTTTAGAGCTCAAGAGTTCAGTTGACTTGTGTCTCTTACAGTAGTGTGTAAGTGACCCTTCCATGGAATTTAGTGACTTTTGGAATGTTTTCTGTTAGTTCTTTTTTTTCACTTGCACTTGGTAAGAAGGCCTCTCTTGCTTGCTGTTAAGAAAAGAGATCTGTTGGTATTACCCTGTGGTGAATGATACTATTTTTCTGGTT
Source organism: Atrichornis clamosus (assembly GCA_013400975.1). Classification (NCBI taxonomy): domain Eukaryota; kingdom Metazoa; phylum Chordata; class Aves; order Passeriformes; family Menuridae; genus Atrichornis; species Atrichornis clamosus. The sequence goes on along the minus strand of WBMZ01002151.1, from coordinate 199,569 downwards.
AGATAGGAGGGAAAGGAGCTAAGGACTGGAAAGACAGAGTTGGGAATCAAAGATAGGAGAATCTCTTGAAGTGTATATAAGGAAGAAGGCTTGGCTGCTGGGTACGCCTGAGGAGTGGGTGAGCAGACTTGTGCGACTGGTTCAGTGAGATACTGCCCTGGTAATCCCAAGGCTTCTGTAAATATAAACTACTGTTTTGTTTGCAGCTCAGTGTCCCTGGCTCTGTCCTCTGTCCACACACACCATGAGTGCCCAAGAATTAGGGGAAAATTAATTCTGACCTCTCATTCTTGCCCTCTTTTCTTTGAGGAAAAGACAAGTCATTCAGAAGCCCATGTCTATGAGCAAGCCATCAGAAGACTCTTAGTTTTATGTTGAAGATGGGGTTGTGGACAGAGACAAAAAACAAATATAGTAACCCAGGAAAGTTTAAGAGTATGGGTTCTGATGTTGCTTTTTTGGAATTTTTACGTGTTAATACTTATTTACAGTCAGCTAATACAGACATGTAAACGAAGCACTAGCAAATTCAGGTGTGTTATGTTGCTTCTGGGAATCCTGAAGTCTGTGATGTGGGAGAGACACACCCTAGGAGGACTGTTTAAGGATGATACAGATAACAAATTCTTTAATCAGTGGAAGAGTAGCTTTTATGTGAAGGCACTTTTATATTAGGCTAACTATCACTTTCAGTGAAAATGAGCTTGAGGAATAGTTTTGGGTTTTTTTGTGAGGAAGACATGATCTCTTTGATCTCCTGAGACAAGGGAACATCGTGTTTTCCTTCATTTACCCAGGAGGATGCCATCAGCTGTAAATTATTTGGAGGGGGGGGGAGGGAAATTCAGAACTTGATGAAATACAGCAAGCCTTGTTGAAAACTACTTCCTTATCATCAAGGAGAAACTTGTCTCAAGGCTCCCAATTATTCTTTTCAAGGGTGCTTTGGGTAGTCTCATAAATTACGTGTTTTGTTCATTTGATTTTTGTGCAAGAACTGCACACTTGTGAATGTTTTTTACCCCTCAATGGTAATAGCAATAAAGAAGCAGTAATGAGGAGCACTTTGCTTCTGACAATATCTGAGTTTTCTTTTCATGGCTGACATTTTAGAATTAGTAGTTATATTGTCTCATTAACAAGTTTACTGTCAGCCCCAAGTATCTTGTAGAATTATTAACTTCTGTGTCCATTCAGACTATTCCTTTGGTGCAAAATGTGTTGTTAGATTTGGAATGTTAATGATCTTCTCTTAATGGAGTGAATGGATTTACAATTAAGTTCATAATTTTAGGAATTTTTAGCCCTTATGGAAAGCTTGCATAAGTATATTTTTTTTCACTTGAGTATGTGTGATCTGCATTTGGATCATGCATAGATTCTTCACATATAAAAAAATTGTCCACTCCATGCAATTTGTATAACTACATGTTACTTTTTGCATGGACTATCTAGCTAGTAACTGCTAGCTTCATCTTTAAACCTCCAAAGAATAAACTTTGTTTTGAGCAGCCATGTGTAGATTAATTTTTTTTTAATTAAAAAATCTTATTTTCTGAACACATAATTTAAAAGGATTGACTACACTGCTGTCAATTTCTCTGAATGTAAAAACAAATAAACTAAAGATCTGTATTAATTCTGTGAATTTGCTGTTGAGAGTGGAAAGCTGCAAAATATGAGTTCATATTTGTGCTTAAAACTGTTTAATAGATATCTGAAACTCAGCTTTTATTTTTGTTCCTTAAATACCAAAAGTATTTATTTAGTATGTTTCCTTGGTAAAGAACTCAGTAGGGTACAAAAGGTGTCGCTTTTTTGAGCTCTACTCCCAAAATAAATTTTTCACATTTGAGTTTTTTGAATAAGTCAGTGTTCACAGAAAACTGCTGGAGCATTGTGCATTCTCCTGTTTCCCTGTGTTCCTTTGGATTCATTTCCTCATGGTCAAGCTTAAATATGTATGCCAGTATTACTGTGTTTGGGGTTTCTTTTGATTTGTGGAAAACATGTAATTGTTACTGCTCAGGTGCCAACTTTCTTGCCTCTTTCATGTTTGTTAATTGTGCAGGCCAGTGATCCTACACTTGTTTCTCGGTACCCCCAAAATACTTGAAACATTTAAATTGATATTATTGACCAAAATTTTTTGTCTCATGAAGATAAATGGGATGTTTCACACTTCCTAGACTTCCATAATCTCAAATGGCTCTACTTCTTTTTTTTAATTTTCCTTGGCTCATAATTGACTTTGTCCACTTTCTCCCCAGTGCACCCACACTGTACCAAAGCACCTGAGGCATAAATTTAGGCTACAAAAACATTGCTGGGTTATCTCTGTCCGTAAAGCTCCAATTAGAGATGCATTTCACGTCTTCAGAGAGTTCTCTGATAGTCTAATTGAATCAGTAGTTTATATAATTTATAAATCTGTATGATGTAAACTCACTATTAATATAGAAAGACGTTTTCCCGTCTTGCAGTGACAGTTAAATGTGTGATTTGAGGATCAGGTCTGATGATTTAAAGGCTTACCAGCAGTAATTCCTGAACGTCTGTATCGTGCAGTGGAATGAAGTCTGCAGTAGTTGCCCTTGGTAATACTCGTGCATGCCTGTATCTGCACACATGATGGTAGAGGTGGAGCTTTTTAGCTTGGACAGTGAGAACGTGTGAAAATGAGTGTAGTGCTTCCTACCCAAGCTGCTTCGTGCGGTGCTGTGTGTATGTATATATGGTGTGAGGTATTATGGACTAGGTAGAAGTAGCAGCTAAGATTAGTGTGTAGAGTACTTGTGTGGTTTGTCTGTAAACTCTCTTTCTGTTAAATGTAGCCTGCACAAGTAGCACGACTCAAAGTTACCGTCTATGTTGTATTTGACCTGCCCCAAACCATATGGAGTGGGGCCTGGAATGCTCTTGGGCAGTGTGATTTCTCTGATCAATTCTTTGTTTTTCACCTCAACTACTTTCTCTGATCAAGTAAAGATTTGTAGTGTGAATCTGCTTTGCTTCAGATTTTCATATGAGGCACAAAGGATTCTGTGATCCTTGCAGAGAGATTGTTTTGTATTAATGTAGAATACAACACTCCCATGACCAAAAAAAGTTTGAGTAGTAAAAAGCACAATTTTTTTTCAGTAAAAGCCTGTTCTACGTTATCAAATTCCTAAAAGACTTTGGGGAGTTAAGTAGTTCATTTTGACTGTCACCTATTGCCTGAATCCAAAACCTGTTTGAAGATTGATCACAGTTCACAGAGTGTCTTTCCTGGGTAGGTTGCATTTGCTGGGCTGTGCACAGAGCACTGTGTATGCATGCATCTGGGGTTATGTGAGTGCGTGTGCCTTTTCTACTTGTGCAACAAGTTAAACATCTATCCAAAACCAGCACAACTAAACGAGCTATCTTCCCATTTTTGATATGCTGAATGATAGAATTAATTTGTCTGTTCTTGTTTCTGTGAAGGATTGTGACAGTGATATGCAGTGCTGAAGGGACTCATGTTTCAGTTTCCTGTATTAAAAGTGCAGCCTTGTTTTGGCTTAAACCAGTGTAGAAACAGTGTTGGGCAGAGTCAGTGACCTGTAACCCAGACCTACAGGGTACTGTGGCCCTTTGCTGTGTGAGTTCCTTTAGGTAAATCCTTTGACTGATGCTGCTGTCAGGAGCAAAATCCTGATGCAGTTATTCTCAGTAGGGCCTCGAGAGGCCAAGGACTCAGCTGCCAAGTATCATACAAGAAAAAGGGTTTTGATATATGGACAGCTTTTATATTTATATTTACCTTCAGATGGGGACTAGCTTCATATACTTTCATAATGTTCTCCCCTTTCTTTTCTGTTTTTAATTTTTGTTCTTAATAAGGGGGAAAAAAAGCCAGAATCAGAATACTGAACATTTACCATGTATGAGATGAATAAGTGAAGATTTTTGATATTTTACTTGATGCAACAAATATGATATTTGAATGTGTTGTCTACAAAGCAAAGTACTGAGAGTAGAAGAAAAACTTCATTGGTTTACTTGAGAATGTCATATGTATTAAATTTGATTAGTCAATACAAGGTGATGTTTATTCCTACACTGTTTAGTTTGTTTTTTGTCCTGGCATCAGAATTAATAAATTAAAAGGCTTTAATAATTTAATGTAATATATATATATTCATATCACTTTACACTTTTCTCAGTTCATATCTATAGATCCTGTAAATTATGATCTCAATATCTCTGTACAGGCATCAAGGAAATAATATATCCTGGAAGATAAATCTCTAACATAGCTGACGATGGAAAAGAGAAGGTGAAAAAAATGATATTTTAAGTCTTACACAGACCATTAGAGTGAATGAACTCCTCTTCCTGCTTGTCTTGTCAGGTCTATAGACAGAAAAGCTTTCTTACCATGTTGGCATTGAGCAGACAATCTCTTGGATAATATTCTTCTCGTTTCCTAATCCCACACATAGAGCCTTAACGTGTTTTGATTAAGTTTACCCAAGAACAGGATATACAAATCCTTTTATTTCTTTTTCTTTTTTCTTTTCTTTCTTTTTATTTTCTCCTTCTTTCCTTCCTGCAAAAAATCCAACAAAATTCAGCCCTTCTGCAAGGAGATACCACAGAAGATAAATAATTTGTGTTTTATAAGCAGAATCATATGCCATTCTAAGTAGGGGTAGGAAGGAGCTTGTACAATCTGTGCCTTTTCGTCTCTGCCAACAAATTTTGAAAAGTTGTTTATTGGCTTTTGAGGATGTGAATTGAATGTTAGAAAAGCAGTTTAGATCTCTGAAACTCTCTGGTTATTTTCACACAGTAGAAGAAAATGCCAGTGTAGGTCTTAAAGCTGGACTTTGGATTTTTACAGAAAATGTAAGAGATTCTTTTGTGTTCTTAGTTCTCTTCATGATACATTTAATATTTTTTATGTATTTACACTGCATTTTCTTAAGGAGAGAAAATCATGCAACTTGCTAACAACTAGATCAAACAGACCTGTTGCCTGTGCTAAAGGAAAGACAATCTTGTCTTAACAAGATATGAGCAGGAGTTTGACATGGAAAATCTAAGTGATGGGAAAAGCTGTTAATAGCATCTGTCTCTTGAAAATGGAGGATACAGATCTCCCTTTTCTTAAAATCAGGTGTAATCATTATTCATGCGGGTTACATGGCATTGTTGCAGGTAGCCTTTGTATATTTTGGGCCAGATGACGGATTTAAAAAATATTTCTTGGGCCCTGTCAGATTTGCCATGTACACTTTTGCTCATGTTGGTGTGCCAGCCTGGATTTGAGGGTAGAACTAAAATTTCCTTTCTTTCCCACACAGCTCTAAACATATGTACACTTTGGAAAAACTACTAATTGACTTCTGATTCAGTTGATGAGCTGGATACCAGTAATTGGATGTTCATCACATTGCAAATAGCAGTGTCCATGGCACAATTTTGAGTCTGCTGCGTGCTGCTACTAATGAGCTGCTCAAAGAAACACCATACAGGACTGTTGCTTCACACATCCTGCAACAGCTTGCTGCAGTTCATACAGATGTACGCATGACCAAACACATCTTGAGCTCTGTAACAGGATATTTTCTCATTTGGAAGAATTTGCATTTGAGTAGGTGATACAGAAATAAGGTAAAAGGGGAAAATCTAGTTTAAGTTTATGATACAGAATTGCCAGCTCTTTCACCATTGCTTGCATGTCATTGTTTTCATGCTTCTGTGGGACCCTTCTGTTCTGTAGTGTTGTCATAAACCAGCTTGCACTGCTAAAAAATGGTTAAAGAACTATTGTGCTTGCATTTATTCATGTCATATTTAATTTATTAGGATCTATTTTTTAATATAGCGATCATGATTCATACTACTTATGAAGGTAATCCTTCCCTGCTTTCCACCCACGAGCTCCTTGCTCTCAAAAATCTCTTAAACTAGTTATCAAAAAAATCCCACCCATCAAGTTTTGGAAAGTGGAGTTTTCTGGTGATGAAAGATGTGATAGTTTTCATGCAATATTTTTACTACAGGCCTGTGGCAAACATGAGATAGTTGCACAGTTGCTTGTAACTGGCTCTTGTCTTGGAAATTGTTATTATCGTAACGTGCTACTTGGAAATACCCAAAAATCCATTTTGCATTATTTTAGAAATATTTTGTATTACAGGAGAGTGGGTGTGGCGTATTAGTTCTTAATAGTTGTGCAGTAGTTATGTCTTTGTTTTGTGACCTCCTTTAGAAAAATAATGATGAGGTGGTGTGGGAGGATTGCCTGGATAATTGTGTAGGAAAACTGGATCATCCCTTAGAGGCCACACGGATATCTGTGCTACCCAATAGGAATTAAAAGTAGACCTGTTCCCTGTAAACATGAGCAATCACTTTTTTTTTTCCTACCTGCAAAATGGCTAGGATTCATATATTAGATAGTAATGTGCTATCTAAATGACTATCCATACAACCTGTGCTTAGGATTTCTTGACCTATCTGAAAGTAACAGCAAATATCAAATTGATGTTATGTATTCTAACAGCCATCTGAACATTGTACCAACAGACGTGGTGTAAGTAGAGCTAATTTATTCAGCTTTGGGAAGTGCTTCCTCAGTCAAATTGACAGTGTAACCATGCGTAGTCTAGCTCACAGAGTTGATTAAATAGCTTTACTATAGCTCTAGGGGGTTAAATATCACAGCTAAGTTAGTACAATGAAACATGTGGCAAAAAGCCTCATGCAGATGAGCTTTGGCCAACTGCTCACCTAAGAGAGCTCTTCATTCACAGTCTGAGTTGTTCAGATGGTTAGACTTAATGTTTTTCTTTTGTATGCAATTTGGCAGTAAACAGATTTACTCCCTCTCCCCAAAAATCTATATTTATAATTCTTAGTGCTGAAGCATGTAACTGCCAAATGCGCACTTGAAGTTTTTGCCACAATCAGCTAAGCTTAAAGAGACTTACGCACAGCCACCTTTCCTTTGATGTGTGTGGTAAACTTGCTGCTTTTCAGCATTCTCAGCTTTTTATCTGTAGGTTTGAAAATATGTTGTTGATGCCTATGATGTGTATAGTTTTTGGGCTGAGTATAGAAGAAAAAGGTATACAGGAAGGGAAAAACGTTTAGAAACTTTTCTGAAAGTGAGGCTTAGCAGCATTCTTTGAACCTGAAATTCTGACCTAGTACGGATCTAATACAATTTTAAAGGTATTTTAACAAATGGTGAAACTGCTGTGACTCCACAAATTGTGGTGGTGATTTGAATCTCTCCATCTAAGCTTGCATAAGCCGGATGCAGATAAGCTGAGATATGGTTTCAACATGAGAAGCAATTAAGAGGTAGAAAGTTAATGCACTGTAGCTTTGCACACTGTGCCACTTTAATTCCGCATTGGTCTGTGCTGCTGTTGAAAGGAGTGGTCTTGTTTTCTCCCAATATATCTTTCCAGTTTGTCTCCTATTTCTACTTTTTATCTCTTTTTCTTTATTTTTCTTGGTAGGCCCACCGGGCCAAGCAATTGGAATTGACCTGGATTAAGGGACAACTGGGTGAATAAAAAACTAATTACATGGTCTGAGTGAGAGGGTGGTGGTTAAGGGTCCGCACTGTGTGTGGAGTGCCATGGGAATCTCTATGGGGACCTTTATCAGTGATTGGAGTAGACAATGTGGTGCACTCTGACCATGTTCACAGGTGGCACAACAATGGAGGGCATGACCAGGTGATAGGCTTGAGGAAAGGGCTGGTGTTCGGGGATTCCTAGAAAGCAGGAGGAGTGGTATGTCAAGAACATGAAGATATTCAGTAGGGACAAATGCCAAGTCTTGCACCTGGGAAGGAAGAGCTCCTGGCAGGGACATAAGCTGAGAACAGAGGGGCTTGGGGGAGCAGCTCTGCAGGAAAGGCCCTGAGGGTGCTGGCAGCCAACAACCCCCTGACAAGGAAGGGAGTTGGCCGAGAGCGTCCTGGGCTGTATCACCAGGCACATAGCCAGTAGATCAAGGCAAGTGATTATCCTCCCTGATGATTCAGCACTCCTTGCATGACATCTTGGTATATTGCATCCAGTTGTAGGTCCCTGATACAGGAAAGTTGCTGATGGATTGGAATGCATTCAGCAAAACCCACCATGGTTGGCACTTGCCCTGCTAGGAGAATCAGTAGGAATTGGGCTTGTCCAGCTCGGTGAAGAGGTGAACTCCCAGTGCCTATGGGGAGGTTATAGACCAGAAGATGGAGTTGGACTCTTGACAGTGACTAAATTGAAACAGGAGTGTTTTGCTTTAGATACTAGTAGTTTTTCCACCATTACTGGGTGATGGAGAAGTTATGTTGTCTCTGTCTTGAGAGATTTTCAAGACCCAGCTAAATAAAATGCTGAGTAACCCAGCCTGACCTCACAGCTGAGCCTACTTTGAGGAGCAGTTTGCACGAGAGACCTCCTGGTGTCCCTTCCAGTTTGTTTCCATGATTTTTGGTTGAATTTCCAGATTCCAACTCTAGCTGGAAAGAATGCTGCCAGCAGTTTGGGAGCAGTAGAGAGAGAACTTTCTCCTTTCTTTTCATACTGAAGATTTACACCTCCTTCCTGAAGATAGTCTTCGGTGTTTAAACTAATCTCTCTTTCTGTTGCAGTAGACAAGGGGAGCACATGGTGGGTTATTTTGATTTAGTTAAGGAAGTATGTCAGAGGAATTCACCTTGTTTGCTAGTTAATGGTTAACTATATACAGTTGTTGGAATTGCATTTCAGCCTTTAAATGTCTTCCAGGATTTTTTAAAAGTTATTTTAAAAGAATTTTATATTAAATAGGAGTACTGTATTTTTAGAGACTTGCTCTCAGTTTATTTTCATTTCTGTTGTAAAAACAAGGAGTTCATCCTAGTGGCAAGCTTGACTCATCACATAACCATAAACAAAGACACTATATACGAAGTTTAGGTGGCATGGACAGTTCTCTTCTCTCAGGCTCACTAACACCTCCATTTCCTAATAGTGAATCTCACAAATTAAATGGAAGAGGTAGAAAACCCAAAGTTCATCATGTTTATAAAAGCAGTAATGCATATGTAAAATGAGTAAGGATTACAGTTTCTACCAGTATCCATTGCTTGAGGAGTCAGTTAAGTCTTATTTACATGAGAGGGAAAAGGGAAAGTTGCAACACTGACACTGAAAGTATCACTGGATCACTCTAGTTTTCAGGATCAAAGTAATTATTTTACCATTGATGGTTAGAAAGCCCACATATAATAAATAGACCAAAAGCTTTAAAAGTTCACTAGATATGCCTTCTTTTACTCTACAGGATTTTTCTTTCAAATAATGAAATATTTCTTGTAAACCAGGAAAAGCACTACAAAACAGCATTATCTTAAACTTTGCCCAAGGCCTAAAGGGAATCGCGTAGTTTTCTAAGTGATTGTATTCGTCTTTGGAGTCACACCTAATACGTCAAAATATTATTAAGCTGAACAATTTTAAATTGATTTTTTTACTCTCTAATCATAGAACAGTGTGTATGTCATCACTGTATTGCTGCATAAAAATATTTGCTCACTCTGAGCCCTTGCTTTACTTCTCTTCCCAAGTCTTGAAATGTACTTAGCTTGGTGGTACTTCATGATTTGCCCCAGGTACCTTACATTTCACTCCTTTTGTTAGAAATAATCTCTCCTTGGATGGCAAATTGAGTTTCACATGTGCTGTAAATCAAGTCAAAATGTGAAGAGATCCAAAAGTTCTGCAAGTTTGTTACCACTTTCCTTCTAACAGGTGTTAAGGCCTGATTTGTGCAGAAACCTGGTTCAAAAGCAGCACTCTGAAGGTTTCTTCAGATGGTGAATTCTTTGCATTGCCATCAAGCAAATTTAGCTTTCTCACTTTATGCTATCCAGGGTTTCCTTTCCCGGTACGGGTTTGTGCGACTGCTGTGACAAACTATTACTTGTTTTACTAGATGCTAATCCTACTGTTAGCATTGCTAAGCAGAAAATTGTAAAATTATCCCAATGGTAGTGTTGAGTGGATGGAACTGTTTGCTGTCTGGCCATGGTTTGTTCTACATAGTACTGAACTTGTCAGATTATCGTGAGAAAACATGTTTTATTTCTAAACATATAACAGAAAAAGTCACATTGTTTCATGTGTAGGTTTGGAGTGTTTTGAGAGATGGGTGTAAGAGACCTTTGGTTTCAGCTTCAAGGTCTTGGATCGACATTTTCATGTCATATGTAAGATTAGTGCAATAAATTTGATTAAAGGTTGTGGGGGATTTTTTCTCAATTTTTTAATTTAAATTCTTACTTGAAGAAGATATTGAGATGAGCACAGTTGTCTAAAGCCATTTAAAACTCCGGAATATTATCTCTGGCTTCCTGCAACCACTTTAAAGTGGCCTCTATTGTCCTGTGTTTTGTGCCTTATCTGCAGTCAGATGTTTTTGATATGTCGACCTAATACCGTCCAGTCACTTGTGTTTGGATGTCTGAATTACTTAGAAAAAAATCCCAAAATCAAGCCAACCAGAAGAAATAGTAATGCTTTAACTTTGAAATACAAATGTAGTTTGTAATAGTCACTTACTGGAATAAGCAGTTGTAGAAATTAATTGCTGGAAATACTGGAGTGGTTTAACCCCAACCAGCAACTAAACACCACGCAGCTGTTGGCTTACTACCCCCAGTGGGATGGGGGAGAGAATGGGAATTAACAAACAAAGCAAACCAAGGAATTAATGCACTGCTTCCCATGGGCAGGCAGGTGTTCAGCCTTCCCCAGGACAGCCGGGCTCTATTACCACATAACAGTGACTTGGGAAGAGAAAACATCATCACTCCAATTGTCCCTACTTTCCTTCTCTTTCCCTCAGGTTTAAATGCTGATCCTGATGCCATATGGTGTGGGATGTCCCTCTGGTCAGTTGGGGTCAGCTGTCCTGGCTGTGTCCCCTCACGGTTGCTTGTGCTCACCGAGCCTCTTCGCTGGTGGGGTGGATGAGGAGCAGAAAAGGCCTTGGCTCGGTGTAAGCTCTGCTCAGCAGTAACAAAAACATCCCTGTGTTATCAACACTGTTTTCAGCGCAAATCCAAAACAGAGCCCTGTACCAGCCACTGTGAAGAAAATTAACTATCCCACCAAAACCAGGACAAACATAAACCTTCTAACATGAATTTATCTTTTTTTAAATTACTTGCATAATTAAAGAAATGCTTTGCCTTGGAGTAGTTTTTTTTTTAAGCTTTATTTATTGTCAGTATTATAGATGCCAAAATTATGCTGAACTGATTCTGACTTGAACTTTTGCGTGTATTGGGTGAGGCTGTGGCTTGTCAGGTGAGATGGGGGAGATTCTTGTTTATATTTTTGTTTTTCTTGTTCTATCTCTCCACAAAACATACCAAAACAAGGAAAGGGATGGGAGTGTTTGCAACAAGATAGACTTAGAGTAGAATTTGGTTTGAAGAAGTTGGTTTTATCAAGGTGTGTTGTTATATCAATTTTGTGAAAAGAACTGTTGGAAGCGGAATGAACTACACACGGGCATGATTTTAAAAAGAAGTAGTGTTGCATTTGGAGAGAACTGTGGTTGCCATGAGGATGCAGGCAGGCTTCATTTTGAAATAGTGTCTGTAGGTTGGTTGTAAAAATGGTTATTATTAGTAGAGTGGGTGAGGTCATCTGTTGTAGGTAGTTACGTGAAATACTACATCATGCTAGCTTCTGTTGTTTAATTTCTGAGTAATATTTTGTAAAGTACACTTGCTTTTGTAGATGATGGGGAATTTACATGGTAAAAAGCTGCCAAATCTTAGAGAAGTTATTGAAGGATTTGTATTCTGGCGTCCGTTATTCAGAGAGACTTTTTGCCCTTTTTGGGATGCTAGAAGTACAGATTCAAGTTCTACATGTCCCAAGAATCTACCAGGCAGCCAGATTTCAGTCACCAAGATCCAAGGGTAGCTATTTTGGAGAGCCTGTCATTGTGTGACATGTTAGCAAGCACTGTGAATATTGCTCTTCAACTCTATATGTGATTCTTTCTAGTATCTGCTTTTATTTCTTTATGTCTTGCTTAAAATAGAAATAATTTTAAATCTTATTTAAATTTAAAAGTATACTGCATTTGTTGTCAGTATCTAATAAGGTTGACATAATGGAAGGCTTTTTCAACTTTCTAGAAGTGATTTTGCAGTCTTGCACTGCAATTGTGCTTAGTAAATTTCAGTTCATAGAAAGTATGCTTTGCTCCAAGACTTCTGTAAACGTTTTAGTAGCAGTAATATCAACAACAGAAAATCAAACCCAAAACTGGTCAGCAAGCAAGAGAGAAAAGACAGGTGAAAGAAGATGAAAAAAGAATGAGTAATGTTGTCAGGATTGTTCTTATGCTGTGTGAAAGACATCAATGCGTAGTACAGTAGGACAGGAGCATAATTTTTAAAGAGTTGAAGTGTATAATTCAAAATACTTAACATTCTGTCAAGTTACATAAACTGTAGTCTTGTTAAACTCATCTCTTCTTTAAAATACTAAAGGAGGTTGCTAAGGGGTGGGGGGAATGTCAAGTGAAATGGTTGCAATGATGTTATGCAACAGAGTTAATTTCGACCTACGCTCTGCTTCTCTGCAGAAGAAGTTGAAGAAGAGTCTGAAACTACAATTGAGGTTGATTTGACTGATAAACAGAAACATCAGTTGAAGCACAGAGAGCTTTTCCTTTCTCGCCAGTATGAGTCCCTTCCAGCAACGCATATCAGGTAAGAAGTAGTAAATACAATTTGTCTGTCTTCTGCTGGGGTGGATTGCCTGCCAGTAGCCCACCTGCTTGAATGCTTCAACTGTTGTCTTGCAAAGGGGTGTGATTGATCTTAACAGAGTTGTGCCAGATTGTCCCATTAACTGCTTTGGAATCACCTTTTTTTTTTTTCCTTCTGATGTTTGAGCCTCAGAAGGGACAAGAGTCTCAAAGCTCTGGCTTGCCAATTACAGCATCGGTTGTGTAAAGTCAGTCTGTTATTACTTTGAAAGAGTTACTTTTTCGTAATTATTCTGCTGGCCAGAGGAACCTTGACCATTTCATCTGGCCAGGAAGACAGCAGACGAGTTTGGAAAGGAGGCAGTGATTCAATGGTCAGATCTGCAGTTTAGAGCTGCATGTGTATAAAATTAAAATTACCCAACTTCAGTAAATATGAAGAAGTCATAATTGAGTTTGGCTAAGTGTTGCAAAAGCATTTCAAGTATTGTTTTAAATTGTCCTTAAAGCTAATGTAGGAAGAGACTTGATAAAGCTCAAAAGGGTTTGTTGACTTCTTTCTGTAAATGACATAGGTGCACATGCCATTTTCTATTTAGCAGTCAAGAAAACTTTTTTTTGTTTTGGGACTGGGGGGGATGATGAACTAAGAAATGGAAAAGACATAGCACAATGACAGGGAAAGTGTAATTTAGTGTGGAACAAGGCTTCTTACGTTGCATTCTTCAGGAATTTTCAATTTTTTCATTACATCCAGTTCCCTTCAGCTATAAATGTCTAGAAGCTACAAAAAAAAAAAAGGATATATTTTCCAATAGAATAAACACTTTGTGTGTGCATATGTATTTTCTCTTATTGGCAAATCACAGAATCACAGAATATGCTGAGNAAAAAAAAAAGGATATATTTTCCAATAGAATAAACACTTTGTGTGTGCATATGTATTTTCTCTTATTGGCAAATCACAGAATCACAGAATATGCTGAGTTGGAAGGGACTCACAAGGATCATTGAGGCCAGCTCCTGGCCCTGCACAGGTCCATCCCCAGGAGGCACACCATGTGCCCGAGACGTTGTCCAAACTCTTCTTGAACTCTGTCAGCCTTGTGCTGTGACCACTTCCCTGGGCAGTCTGTTCCTGTGCCCGACCACCCTCTGGGTGAAGAACCTTTTCCTGATACCCAACCTAAAGCGCCCAGACACACCTTCAGGCCGTTCCCTCGGGTCCTGTCACTGGCCAGCACAGAGAAGAGATGTTGCGTATCTCTCTCACTGACAACACAGAAACTGGAAGTTGGAAATTTCTGTATTAATTTCCTGTGCTTGTTTCAGCTACTTGTTCTGACTTTGAGAAAGTCATTTAACTGTCAAATCTTTGCTGCTCCAACTATAGCATGGAGATAATAATCCTGTGCAGTTTCTTTTACATACTTTGACATTTAGATATTGAAATAAGGTATTCTCTTCTCAGAGGGAAGATTACATAGAAGAAGTATTGTAAATGTCTTCTCACCTCACAACTCAGGGAGCAAATACAATAGAGATTCTCCAGTACATAGTTCACAAAGAAGGCAGAAAAACACGTGAATTCTCAGTACATGCTACACAGCACAGCAGGCAAATGCAGAGTGATGACTTGCATCTACTTTTCAGAACAGATGAGTGTTGTAGGACCGTGCTGTCACGTGTTATTAAGACCTTTACCAGACAAATTCTGGAACAAGCTTGATGTAGACTAATGACGTTTCAACAATCTTAACTGTTTTAAAAAGAAACATGAAAGCAAATGCACTGCAAAGTATTCCTTATTTAGCTTTTTGACTTACTAATGTTCACATTCCCTGATTCTCAGTACTTTCATGGCTTTTATTCATTAGTTTGACCTGTGAAGAAGATAGACATATTGTGAAGGTAATACTCACCTAACTTTCCCCTCATCAGTTCTCCAGAGTACCCAAGGCTGCAGATTTCACAGCCTCTCTGAGTGTCTGTTTCGGTGTTTGATGACTGTTGTGGTCAACTTTTTTTTTTCCCATTATCTGTTTGGGATTTCACTTATTGAAACTTACTGTCTACTACCTCATGTTCTATCACTGTGCTTCTTTGAAGGAAGCCTGACTCCATCTTATCTATCTTTTAATTAGTTAATTGAATACAGAAGTAGAATTTTTCCCCTTAGTTGTCATACTTTAAGAGTGACCAAATCCAGTTTCATATTATCTGCAGACTTGTTGAAAGTGTATTCAGGTTAATAAAGATATTAAACTCTTGGTTCTGGGGTGAGCAATTGGGTGATACCCCCTGTACTATCTGCCAGGTGGACTTTGTATCACTCACTGTGGCATTTTCAGTCTGGTCGTTTCTAACTGTCTACTTGTCTAGTCCATATGTTTCCAGTCTGCTTAAAGGACAATGGAACACCCTGTGGGCCTTGCTGAAGTCAGGCTGGATGACATTCTCTGCTGTCACTGGTCTACCAAGCCTGTTGTGTCCATATGGAAGCCTGGGAGATTCATGTGCAATAAAAGTCAGAGTAGCTCCATAATGTGGGCCTTTGCTTTTAGCACCTGCAGTTTTAGCCCCTAGATAGGAAAAATTGAATTTACAGGAGTAAATGGTACAGTGGTATAGACTGGAGATTGGAGATAAGTTCTTTCAAGGACAAGGACACAAAAACTCAGTCCTTCTGGAAGGAAGAGGAAAAAGCTAAAGGCGATTTTAAAAGAATGGAGGAGGGTTTTGACATCTACAGATCTTGAACTTTTCCTGACATTTTCAGCCAAGAAAAGAAACTGAGGATAGTTGCCTTTTTGTTGTATTTTAAGGGTATTAAAAATTTTGCCTAGTGTGTTTTTATTTAATTTTTAGTAATATGGTTTTACTGCTTTTGTTTTGTCTTTCTTCTTTTCATAACTTTTTTTACATTTTTCAAACTGAATGGCAGAGGAAATTACACCTCCACCCCTCCAAAAAACCCTATAACTAGGGTTACTTTTGTTCTAGTTCACAATTACAAATACAGTCACGTCTGATTTATACACCTGTTGCTGTTACTTCACAGTTGAGTTACCTTGCAGTTATTTTAGCAGGTTAGATCTCTTTGATGTAGAAGTCTAATTCTGAAGCTCTTTTGTCTGCAGCTGTGGCTTTTGAATAATTCTTATGTAATTTGTTTGCTCTTGTATTAGTGAAATACAGTTTCATTCCTTATTCTGATATTTTTATTTTGCATTATATGTAACTCTTTTGATGTCTAATTTGTTTTGTTAGAAATACTGGTATTTTTTTACACTTCATCTTGTTTCCCCTTTACATTAGGTGTCACAAAGCAGTTTTAGTAGCTTTAGGGAGTGGTATGAGTTTTGCATAAAAAACCAAAGAGCCTGATTTAGAAAAGAATTAGAAGCAGGTAGTGTAGTACTACCTGTAGTACTACTAACTCAATGTGGCAATGCTGCCTTGTGGATGGTGCCCTTGCAGTGGAATATATTTCAGAAGGTGTCATTCCCGTGCTCAGTGCAGCCCTGTTCTGCAGTCATGGCGTGTGGCACAGTACTAGCTGTTGTATCAGTTTGGGTATCAAAGGCAGGGCTTGTTACCCGAGTGCCTACTTGTCAAGTTACGAGTGAAATTATTGCCTCCGCTGTCTGCTCAAACCTGTGAGGTCAGTAGCACCCCTCCAGTGGATTATCTCCTTCCTTCCTAATCCCTGCATGTTGCAGATGCAGTTTTGCCAGGCTCTGTAATCCCACATGTCCTTGTCACAGTTGTATTGCCAGCCAGACTCCTTGAGCCACTCTCCTTCATTAATGTCACGAAGTGAATGCACCCAGAATTCATGCAGATGGCTCCTGTAAGCATTTCCAGCCCAGAGAGGGCTGAGTTGAGCTTCTGTTTGGGCATTACCAAATACAGCATTTTGGAAAGGCATGAAAAGGCACGGTGGGAGAAATGGTGCAAATTGTCAGAAAGCTGAAATTGCTTGCCAGTTGTGTAAAATTCACTATGAAACTTAGCATGTGGTGAAAGTGGGTCCCTTGTGTAAAAATCTGCAAATGATTATCTTGTTGGAGATGCATTGGGTTATCTGACTTGTGATTTGGGCTTTAAATTTATTTTTCATTCTTAAGGTCCCAAGAGTTAATAGGTATTAAGCATGTTTAGATTGTTGTAAAAGATTGCATTAACTTCTCAGTTCATTTGTAATTGCTCTAGGGTTTAATATTTCTTATGGATTATGCAAAACAATTTATTTATCCATCAAGGTTCATCTCACCATTTCAGTATCTTTGCTTATTTCTTGTTTGCTAATACTGTTTCAGTGTTTGCGTTGTGGTTTGTTGGGTTATTTTTTGTGTAGGATGATGATGATGTTTATTATTGTGTTTTAAGTGTTAAGAAAGCATACATAAGCCAAGCATTCTCAGATGTCATAACAAATCAGGTGTGAATCTTCTGGGCTGCTTTACACTGCAATAACAACCCCCACCCCCTTAAAAAAAAATGGAGAAAAGTTTTAGAGTGGTGGCCATTTGTGAAGGGGAAATAGGATTTCAAATATATAATTATATTTGGTCATGTTGGTGTCTTGTTGGGGTTTTAGTTGGTTGATACAATTATGTGGCATTTTATTAGGGTTGAAGAATAAACTACTACTTTTTCAAAATCTTAGTTACAGTGGGTTTACAAATACTTATCTTGAGTAAATAAAAATTAAATTTGCTAAATTACTTCTTTCAACAATCTTCCTGTTAGGTTAGACTTTGAATACAGGTTTTTAAGAGTCCTTCCTTGGCATCAAAGAAGAGTGGCATGGGATTGTCATGAATTCTTTACTTGCTCTTCTATCTGATTCATGCACAATTTTCTGCAGTTACTATTGATGTGAATCCCAACTGTTTGTGCTTGCATTAAATTGTATATTGCAATGAAAAGTCCATGCTTGGGTGGAAAATTTCCTAGTGATGGATAATATACCATATTCTTTGCATTTTTATCAGTTACTAATTATGTATGTTTGTACCACACACTATATATAATTTTTTTTCCCTCTTAGACACGTTTTAACTGAATCCTTTTTGCTTTTCTTGGATACTATTTCAAGATGCTGAAATTCTTTTTGAGTTTGATTTCAGGCTTCAACATGGCTGTGTATGATAGCTGTGCAGTATGTGGAGATTTGTCATTATGCAGACTGGTCAAATAACTGTGGTAAATCTACACCCTAATCTTTAACGGGGAGTATTTAGTCAATGTGCAATTGGATGAACTAAGTGTTTCTTATGCATTTTGGAGGATTATATTTGTTGCTTGGCATAAACAGCAAATTCAAGTTTTCTATGCACCTATGACTTTGAATTCAGAAAAACTTTCTGAGCTTTGATTCTGAAATCTTCCCGCATATACCCTTTATTTAAAAATCTGACGAAGAAAAAAAGAACAAAATAACTCCCCAAACTATCTTAAGATGGTCTTGGCTTGGTTTATTACTCCTGTTCCAACACAGAAAGGACTTCATTAGCCTTTTAAAGATTGTGAGTGCATAAGATAGTTTTATTAAAAGCTGATCAATATGACTGGGGAGAATGTGAATATTTTTGCAGAATGCCTGTGCACGTGAGACATTAAAGGGCATCCAGATAGTCAGATCATGAGAAGAGTTCTTCAAGTTTTACTAAAAAAGTTGGACCCTCTGCTTATTTTTACATGTAAACATACAAGACAGTATACTTAAACTTCTGAAGTATCAATCTGTAAGGGTCTTGGTTTCTCTCTTTTGACATTATTCTGATTAGCAATGCAGTCCAGAACAGTGTGTCTTTTTTTTTTTCTTTTTTCTTTTGGTTTGGTGTTTTGTTGTTTTCGATTGTTTGTTTGGTGATGTTGTGGGGTTTTTTTTTTTTTAGGGTTTCTGTTTTGTTGTTGTTGTTAAATGGTCCCCTTGCTCCTAGGTAGACTAAAGGAACTTTGGTTGTTACCACTTTGTAGATGTTGCAGAAGAAGTATCTTAAGAATGTGCAGTTGATAACAACTTGCCATGCTTACAAACTGTAAGAGTGTGATGCTTTTTAGATGTGTTATAAATGACTCAGCTGTCTGAAGTATCAATGTTAGTGAGTCCTGATGAAATCATGAAGAAAGAACAGCAAAAAAGAAAGCTGTACGATTAAACTAAGGTGTAGGAAACACTTTTTTTTCCTGAATGTGGGATTCCTTCACTTAAAACCCAACAAATGGTCTGATGCTCAAGACAGATAGGGCAGATCATTTTATAGAAAAAATGTCATTACTTTTCAAGTCAGGGCACCTTAGAATTTAGTGGTATTACCTTAGGATTTCTAGTTTTGGCATTCCTGGCAAACTAGAAGTTTCTGTCATACAGGGGGTGTGTGTGTGTATATATACAAATCTTAGCTACTTTTTGAAAGCCTACTATGAGCCTTATAAGCCTAATTATTTTCTGGTGTAAATCAGATTGGATAAGGAGTGAATTTGCTTTGCATAGGCATGTATTTCCCTGATCATTTGGATTGTTAAGCAAGGTATTCTTCCCTTCTGGTTTGAGTTTATTTGGAGCAATGAGACTTTTGAAGCATGTCTGACTTTCTTTTTTTTCCTTTCCCAATAGAATTAAAAATATTCTTACATGAATTAAAATGAAGTTCAGTCTAGGCCAGAATCCTGTTTTCAGATGTGTTCAATAGCCAGTGTTAGTATCAGTGTAAGAAAAAGTGTATTTATCGATGGAAAACTGCCACATAAATACCTGGAAATCAGTACTTATTTTCCTGCAGTGATGTCGTGTGTTGGGTGTGACCAAGATAGAGTTCACCTTTTCACTTAGCAGCCCTCACAGTGCTGTGCTTTGCACTGGTAGCTGGAAGGGTGTTGATAACACGCCAGTGTTTTGGCTACTGCTGAGAAGTGTTGTCCCTCTGACACTCCTTCCCCCATCACGAGGGTTGGGAGTGGGCAAGACCCTGGGAGGGGACACAGCCAGGCCAGCTGACCCAAATCAGCCAAAGGGATATTCCATACCATGTGACCTCAACTCAGATATAAAAGCTCAGGGAGCGAGGTGGAAGGGGGGCCTTTGTTACTCGGCAATGTTTGCCTTCCGGAGGACCCACTCCGCGTGCTGAGGCCCTGCTTCCCGGGGAGCGTCCGAACATCGCTCGCTGATGGGCAGTAGAGATTAACTTCTCTTTCTGCTTGTACGCCCGCAAACTCTCACTTTGTTCTTTTTGCCTTAGTAAACTGCTTTTATCTCAACCTACGAGCTGTTTTCCATCTTATTCTCTCCCCTGCCCCTCAGGGAAGGGGAGTGATAGAGCAGAGTAGTGTGCACCTGGTACCCAGCCAAGGCCGAACCCCTACATGTCATTACAAAGTAGGAGCCTTTCATATGGTGCAAAACTTTTATGTTCAGTGGCATAGAGTGATGTGCATTGCTTCTGAGCTGGGCAACCTTCCGATGGACTTGATGATCTCAAAGGTCTTTTCCAACCTAAATGATTTCATGACTGTATGAAAAATCATTCCTAACTGGCCTCCTGTTCTTGTTCCATTCGCATGCATCAGTACAGTTTCCAGTTCACAGAAAGTACGTACACAGTTAGGCTTGTTTTGAGATATCAAAATATGTAGTTTTACTATGGTAACACTAAGAAAATATTTACCTTTTAATTACTTTTAAATCCATGTCAGTTGGACATGATTGTTCCAAGAGACTGTATGTAAATCTTACCAATTTGGAGTGCTCAAAATCAGCACTCCAGATCTAATTAAAATCAAAACTCAGGATTTTTTGAGTAAAAGCCACATGCAGTGTAAAAATCCTGGGCCATCCATATGATCTGTGCATATGTTTAGATGCCAGGTATTTAGTAGTTCATTTAGATGTGCATAAATCAATTTTCTGTGAATTCTGGTTTTAATTTCATTTGATAAAGCGTGTGTTAATCAGGTAATACCAAGTTTATTAATTTATCTTTTGGCCACAGATACACAATCTTTTACTCTTCAGAAGATTATAATTTTGTCAGAGGCACAGATCCCAGTAGCAGCCACCTATCAAATGGTTTTTGTTTGTTGTTTGGGTTTTTTTTC
The DNA here is from genome assembly GCA_013400975.1 of Atrichornis clamosus. NCBI lineage: Eukaryota > Metazoa > Chordata > Aves > Passeriformes > Menuridae > Atrichornis > Atrichornis clamosus. The sequence continues at coordinate 178,698 of WBMZ01002151.1, read as the reverse complement.
CTCATGTTTGAGATGGCTCTGTAAATGAACAGAGACAAAATTGAGCCAATTAATTAGGAATGAATATAATGCATATTTTTTTTTGTCACTTCTAAATATTGATTGAATATTTTTAAACTGTAGTTAGGGATCTGTTACATGTTCAAATTACTGTAATGATGCATTTATTTTCTTGGTTTTAGTATTGTGCAATAGCTTGCTCCCCAGTTAATCTCTTCGCAGTCTTGAGAACTTGTAATTTGCTATGAAGACATTGGTATGTGTCTGTCAACATCACCCTGTGCCCCTTAAACTGTGCTTCAAGGTAAAATACATAGGTACTCTTACTATTGGCTTCCTATGACAGGGAAATCAATTTCATACAATTAGTAGAAGCTTTTTTGGACTCAGCAGTTCCCACTCTGTGGCTTGGTGTTCTTCATTGCGATTTAGACAGCTTGTAAGGGATTGAGACTTGGCTCAAAGTGGATGTTTGATTGGAAATCTTCAAAACGCTTTCTCATTTAAGGCAGTTCAGGAAAAAAACGTTGTTATTTAAGGTAGCTCTCTCCTCCTGTGCTCAATATCTGAAACTTTCTTTCCACCTTTTTTCCCTTTATGCTGAATAAGGGAAAGGTTACTGCTGAGTTCTACTCCTGCACCTGCTCCTGCACCTGCTCCTTCCTACCCCTCTTCATTATGCACCTTCACTTTAGTTTAGTCTCTGATTGTCATTGAAGTAACAGCATATGTTAAAATCAAATCAGATTTTTCTCACAAGCATAATATTTCCGAATATTCTTTCCTGTTATTTTCTTCTCAGACTGTCTAGCTAGTGACTCATGCTTCTGTGTTCCAGATCTCTACTGAGACACTACCATTTCTTGATGCAGATCGTCAAGATACAGTTGGTATATCTGTACAGAATTACTAACATAATGCTGTTATATTCATGAGGACAATTAATAGTTATTATTTCCAAGTCTCTGGGGCCAGGCTGCATCTCCATTCCGATAGGAGATTTGGATGGCATGATACTGTACCCATGAGGTTTTCTTTTCCACTCCTATCCATTGCACTGGTTAACAGGCAGCAAGTGTTTTGTTTCTTGTAATTTGTTTCTCTAAATTTTTTTTTTTTGCATACTTCCTGTTCTAAGAAATCCTTATTTTGTAAAGATTTGTATTCCATGGTCTGTCTTACTCAACTGGTGAAAACATGAAGAAATAGTCTACAAGAACAGCAATTGTAGAGGTTTTCACTGTTTTAAAACATAGCGCTTTGCTGAAACAAACAGGGACTTAAAAAGATGAAGCAGTTGCTGTCTGTTTTGATTCATTTTGGTAGTTTAAGAATATAAGTATTTGCCTCAGCTTTTAAAAATTTTGATAAAGGCTTTAATCTATATTTTTGATTACTTTAAGAAAAAGCTCATTAAAGAACAATTAGCACAAACAAGAGAGCATTGAAGTGTATCTTCTGGACAGTTTGGAGTCTTGCTCTAGGTTGTTTAACCAGACTATATTGAAATCTTTTCATAACATTGTCTGGTATAATAGCCTTGGTGCAACTTATTTTCATTCTACTTAAATTCTTGAGCTGATTATCTTCATCTATTGCCTTCACTGGAACAGGTTAGTTAGGACAGTTCTGTACTTCTCTGATCACAATATTGATTGCTGTCACAGTCTTGTCTGAAGTATGTTCCCACATGATTTTCGTTCATCTATTGGGTCTAACTGAAATATGGCGCCTAGTTTCCTGTTAGGAAAGATCTATTAGGTCCTATCTCAGTTTATTCTCTTTGAAATCTCTCCTTCAGGACTTACATACTAACTGACATCTGACATAGAGTGTTGATTTGTGTTAGCTCCTTTCTGAATTGTCCAAGACAGTCCTACCTAGGAGTGTCTCACAAAGCTGTCATTTACTTTTTAGAATTTCTTTTAGTTCTCCTTTTCTTTGTTCCACAGTGAACAGTGCCACCTCGCCCCCATTGCAGGAAAAATAGCTCCCTAAAGCAGGGAAGGGGGAAAAATGTTCTTATGTTCACCACAGTGAGACTACTATCTACCATGACAACTACTATATCTTACCATTTCCTTACAATCCTCATTAGTGTCTCTGCGTTTTGAGGTTTTGTTTGTAGATGGTTAGAGTTTTTGTTTTGGGACTGTTGAAGAAATCCTTCCCTAGAAAATCATTAAGGCGCTTGCTCTAAAGTAGTTTTTTTGTGGAGAAAGTGTGAGTCTCATTTCTATATTGTAACAGAAGGGCTTTCCTGAGGTATGGAAATAGGTTGTAGGCGTGGAGAAATAGCTTGTCAGGCATCCCTTAGCTGATGGGTATAAATGATCAGGAATTGTCAACCCACGGTGAAGTCACCTGGAACAAAATTAGACAAAAGCTTCTAACAAATGAGAATGAAGGAAGGTGTAGCATGTGAAAAGAGCTTTCACATGATTAATGCTTTAAAGAAAAAATTTGTGAGTTGTGGCTCTGGTTAGAAGAAGAGATGGGAGAAGTAATTGAATCCTAAGTCATTTATATGATGGAGGCTGGTAATGCCATGAGTATATATAGAGGCAAGTTTTGTTGCCCCCTTTTACTGCAAGATCTCTAAATTGCTTTTTGTTGCTGGCTAATTTAATAGTATATCAAGTTTTGTTGGCATTGTTGTCAGCTCAATGGAACAACTGTTTATTTGTGACCAGATTAAATACGAAGTACATCTTAAGAGCAGAAAGGATTCTGAAGGGGCAAATTAATTTTATCAGAATTAAATTGTAATGAAGACATAAAAGCTAACTTCTTTTTGGTTTTGTTTACTGTTATTTGTGCATTGCTGAGGTTGCTGAAACTGTCCCTCGACATTCATACAAGATAAATTTTCCTGTTTGTATTTTTGATTTGAGAAGGTGATCAAAACCAGACGTCATTTTAACATCATTGAGACCTTCTCATGCTGTTAACTAATCATTCACGTGGATGATACCCGTTAAGTCAAGAATGCTGCTTGGTGGAAGAATACAGCTTAAATCAGAGAATCAGAGTCACATAAAAGGAAGAAGTTTTCATATGTGAAAAAATAATAGACAACTCTCTATTTATTTATTCATTTTATTTCTTAAAAGCTGAGTAATTCTTTGTTATTTTTACCTGAGTTTTGTTCAGTTTAGTGACAGATTTCAGGCAGGAGATTCCAACAGACAGCAAAACTGTAAGGTACCAGTCTAAATAATACTCAAAATACAAAGGTAGTAGGATTTCTGAAAGAAGGGAGTATATTTTATTTTCATGTGTAACTGATTATATAATCTGGTAAATGCAGTGTATATTCTCTTCTGTTTGTTTTTGTAGGTAGCTAGCTCCCCCTTTCTTTTCTCTGTCTAGTTTAGAACAGTCAGATTTTATCCTGTTATATTGATTATTTACTTGATATAGCTCCATCTGTCCCAATTACCTGAAATTATTTTAAAACATTAATGAATGAAGCTTCAGAACACTGTAAGGGGGAAAATATATTTAAATGTGGAGAAGCTATGGATGCCTTAGAGAAATAACTGCCAAATCACATTGTAATGTGCTTTAAATGACTAACTTTTTCTCCAGGGCATTTTGATTACTAGTATTGGAAGAAAGGGTGAAAAGTGCAGTGGTGATGGGAGAATATTAAGGGACATATTACTGCAAATCAATATTCACTTAAGGTATTTCCTCAACATCCATGATGGAGAGATGCCAGAGACAATATAATGAACTAGATGTTGGTTCAACCCAGTGGATCATTTACAACTAGACAGAGAAGCTTTTCCTCTGATGGGGAAAAAAGAGAGGCGATATCTAAACAGTCGGCTTTAATGCATTTAGTAAAGATTCTAAATCACTTGTAGTAAATATTGCAGGTTTCTAGATGACAGAAACTGCTGTTACATATGGAGTCAAAATTAGAAAAACATCTGTAATTTATCTGTTTTCACATTTAGGTTTTTTTTCATTTTACTGTCTACTGTATGTCTAGTACTGTCTGTATTGAGACTCTAGTCCATGTGTGTGAGAGGTCATATATGCATACAAAATGTTACCTCTGTGTGACTCCAGCCATTAGGTGGTTACATGCAGTACAAAAGGCAGGCTGCAGTGGAGACAGAGAGAATACTAAGAGGTGTATGGAATAGAAGCAGACTGGAAAAGTAAACTCCTGGTTAGCCTTTTATATTAAAAAATTCCCAATAAAATATTAAAATAGAGTTGATAATCTGACTTAATGCTACAACGTAATTAATTTTTAGAAGTGAATGTTCTGGAATTATCAAGGCCAAAAATTTCAAAAAAGCTTTCAAAGACATGGTAGGATATAGAGAAGATGTCCTTCTTCTCTGCTGCAGGAGTCTTTTCATGTGCTCTTGTATATTGTGCTCAGATTTCTCTTGCTCCTCTTCCCACTCTTTCCCTTGGTGGTGTGGTACTTCTGGCAGGTATGGCAATGAAGAGGAGTTCGGGAGGTTGCGTATTGCAGACTTAATATGTGGCTTAACCCCCTTCCCCGGGATGTGCAGTGGCAATGAATAAGGTATTTTTAGCTGGGTGTGTTTGCTTAAAGATCAGCCATTAACGCTTGGCATCCAATGCTTCTGGCTGAGCTCAGCAGTCTGCATTGGCTGACACGAACAACAGGTTTTTACAATGCCTTCTTTGCAAGGTCTCTGCCAACAATTATTCTTTCTGTATTTGTATGCTGGTCTGTTCCATGGGGGAAGATGGGAGATGGTTGTTCTGGGCATACGTCCTATACCTGTATGTCTAAGGCCACAAGAACCTCCTGGTAAATATCAACTAAAACTTGGGTGCATGAAGTACAAGGTGCTGTATGTAAGGGGTAATGAATATATCCTGTTACATATACATATATATATATAATGGTAGTTCAGTTGTAAATGATAACATAAAAATGCGAGTTGCTAGCAAGATGATTCAGCACGCTTAACATTTTTCATCCACATCCATGTGTGTTTCTTTAAAATACCATTTGTTAAAAATAATTCCACAGATTATTTGCAGAGAAGCTGGAGACAAGAGGATTTTGAGGCCAAGACAATGCTGGGGGAGATGGGGATGAGAAAGGGGTTTGGGGTATTGCATTAGGTACTTGTGTTACACTTGGGCAGGTCTGTACCACTACTGAGTAATGGGAGCCTTCTCTGAAATGTGGTCATTAGCTTTTTAATGTGGGCATAGAAGAAACTAATAGAATTTCACGATTCATTATTAAAAATAATTCAATTCCAAATAGAAAAGCACTTTGTTTTTGCAGCCTTAAAGTGAAATCCTTATATTCCTTCTAGTTTGGGTTATTTGTTTTCAAATTAGGCTCTGAATTTACTGGAGATAAGTCACTTGGAGATGATGTTTCTTTAATCCAGGCCTTTTTATTAATTGTATGTGTATTTATTTTTTTGCCATAGTACCTCTTCTCTTGCTTTGCTTCTCCATTTCTGAAACTATTTCCCAGTTTGTTGGAATTCCAATGTATTTGAATGCCTGGATCAGTACAGCAATTTATTTTGTTTCTTTGACGTTAATTTTGGTATCTTTAAAGTAAGGCGATGTTCATTTTTATATTTTATAATATTTTAATATTTTTGATGTTAAAGTTTCATGTATATCTAGATTGTGTTCTTGCAAATAACTTTTTACTTAATAAAAAATCAGAATTTTTTACAAAGTAACTGTTCTTCCTTATGTTTGTATAGGGGAAAATGCAGTGTTGCACTTCTGAATGAGACAGAATCTGTGCTGTCATACCTGGAGAAAGAGGTAATATGGGATTTCTAGTCAAGTAAATATTGGGATGGGTTTGGGTTTGGGTTTTTTCTTACAGCTGTATTTTTAATAAATGGGCAAACAATACTTTGAAAATAATTTTTTGAATGATAGGTTAGAAAAATTATTGTTTAAAATACTGTTGTTAAAAATGTTATTAGATAGAAACTTAATTGACACTCTTAAATGATAGGTTTGCTATGAATATGTATTTCCAAAATAATTAATTTGAAGTAATTAATATGGCATCTTACAGAAAAAAAATATACAGGCACATTTTCCTGTAGCGGATACTGAAGAGGGAGTTATTACATGACTTTTATTTCCCCCTTATTTCCTCCTTTTTTTTTCCTTTCGTTGTATAGAAAGTATTTCCTCACCTTTGATTTCCTCTGGAAGGTACTTAGGATGCTTGGCTTTACCAGAGGGGAAGAAAATTGCCCAAGAATTTAAAAGATAACTGTATTGCAAAATGCCTTCAAAATAAGCATATTTTTCTTTGGAGTGTCTTAATATAACATCAGGAAGACTGTGTTTTTTAACTGAAATTAGCATGTCTTTATTTTTAAATTTCTACCCCAAACCACTGATAATCAGTAAAAATATTTTTGAAAGCAGGACTTGCCCTGTACTTCAGGTGACTGTACCACATTTGCCAGTACTGTTTTAGTGTCTGAAAAAGCTTTATACAGGCAGTATTTTTTTTTTTTTTGGTGACTAATTTATAATGGAAAGTCAGTATGGTAGAGATAATTGTGAGTGGAAACATGTTAAACTCAGAAAGCAGTTAATATTAATTGTCTTCAAATCCATTACATACACATATTTTTGTGTATGAATCTTTTCATTATTGCTCTGTTCTGAAATAAGTCCCAATAATGACAGAAGTTTCAATTAGCCTTTTAAAAGTACCCGTGAAACATCTGTATTCCATAAAATAAGGATTTATGTCCAAAGCTGTGTTCTGTAAAGTGCGCAAATTTCCCATTAGAAGGTGATACAGGTTTGCAAACCTAATTTTAAAAATTATTACCCTGTTGCAAATGTGTCTTTTTTTTTTTTAGGATACTTTTTTTTATTCATTGGTGTATGATCCATCACTGAAAACACTTTTAGCAGACAAGGGAGAAATCAGAGTGGGGCCTAGATATCAAGCAGATGTGCCAGACATGCTTGTGGAAGGTAAATATGTGATCTTTGGTGAAAAAAATAAAAATCCTCATCTTGCATTATTGCTCGTGCTGACTTTCTGTACTAAACTAATACTTAGAGGCAGAGAAGTAAAATGGTAGGTCTGTGAAAACTGATGAATACCAGTAGATACTGTGAAGAAAGAAAGAAAGGATACTTGAATAGCTGTTGAAAATATGTCCATTTCCAGTCTGTGCAGTTTAGGCATTTGATATTTGCTTATTTAATTGTGTGGTCTGGGTAGTTCTTTAATATAGGTACACAGAGAGAAAATGTTGAGAACCACCCCATTTTGTAGAATAAAAACACTGTGGTGAAACAAGTGAAAAATATATTTCTTCTCTCCCTGACAAAACAAACTATGCATAGAGAATGTGTGTCTTTATATCTTCTTGTTTTAAAATATTGTCTTTCATTAAAGCATCTCGTCTGTTCTGTAGCAGGATTGAAACAAATATTTCTAGCCTTGGTATAGCTTTAAAATCATCAATATTTTTTAAATTTTCTTTTGTTTATTTATAATCTAGCACCACTACTTGTACCTTAGTCTTTTGCTACATAGGAACTATTCTTTTAAACAAAACTTCAAGTAAAATATTTGGTGTTTCTTGATATTTAAGTAGCATGAGCAGCTATGTCTTCTAATGTTTGCAATTAATTACTCACTAATTATTTTTTTAAAAACAAAGTTTCCTCAGAGGTATCTAGACATAGATACTATTTTCAAGAATCTTGGTATTTATTCTTTAATAAGAAAATATTATGTGAGAAGAACACCACTTCCAGTAAGTCCAAGGAGTTCTGAATGCCCCAAATATATATATTTGTAACCTTAAATGTTGTGTTTTCCATTCATCATGGGATGCTTTTTTTTGCTGCTATACTTTTTCTTTTGTACAAACCGCCCCGTTATTTCTAATTTCTACGGAGCTTATTTAATATATGTATAAAATGAAAATAATTTGATTTCTGGCAAGTGGCAGATTATTTTACAATGAATGCTGTTTAGTAGATCACCCACATTATTATTCTGAGTTTTCCCTTAGTTATCTGAAGTAAACTATAGGAAGTCACTTCCAGATTTGTTTATAAGGTGTACAGACTTGTTTCAGAACAAGTTTATGAATAGAATATGATACACTGCTGTTCTTGCTGTAAAATGTACCTGCCATAGGGAAAAAAAGTAACTGTGTACACATACATTCATATGCTCAACAGAACAGCTTGCCAGAGGGCTAATGCAAAAACAAATATCTCAATGTGTGTGTGAAGTAGCTGGGAAGCACTGATGTGAGTCCCAAGTAGCTGGTTTTCAGGATGAGCTGGTGGTGTCTGCCAGGCAGGAAGTCTTTTCCTACTACATCCTGATTACTTAAATTACTAAAGACAGAGCCTACTTATGAAATAGTGAATATGACATATAAAGTAAATGTTTTTCCTGTTATGGAAAACAGTTTTACTTGATTTTTTTCTAAGGTTAAATTCCATATTTATTAAAAGTAAAGTTACCAAATTCTTCTGGAGCTTTACATTGAGTTAAATCCTTGATTTAATGAAAATGTGTAGATCTCTCTCTTACATCATGAGGACAGAATTTCACTGTGTGTAACTGTCTTTTTCTCACACCCCACTAATCCCCAAAATGCAGTAGGTGATGCAGTCGTCGTGCTGTCTTCAGTCGAAAATAATAATCCATCAAAGCAGAGAAGCACAGGGCTACCCACAAACCAAGGATCTGTTGGTACACGGAGCACTTGAGCAGTTTAGATGGATTAATCTGTACTTATTTCAGTGGCTGGTGGAAAAAAGGGTTTGGTTTTGGGAGGATAAAAATATCTGAATTGTGGTAATTTTGACTGATTGTTATTTAAATGTTTCCCTAGCCCTCTGACCTGCAAGGAAAAACAAAAGATGATTCAGCTGTTGCTGTTGTCTTTATGTAAGCTTATGGCCTGGAAGTTAATCCCTTCACTGTTAAGCCTTTTCATTAATGAAAATAAATCTAAACATTGTTTAAAATTAATACAATAAAATAGTTCTATTTGGCAAATGTGAGGTTCTGTGAAGATTTTGAATCTTTATGTAAATTTTTCTGTCTGTATAGTTAAAAGTGGCTAGTGATCTGTATCTCCAAATCATTATGCTATAATGTATGACTCTTTAAAAGTCTAGAGCAATCACCTTAAATTAAAAGAGAATTTAGACAATGTCAAGTCAGTTAGGAAAAATCAAATTTTATGTAATTTAATAATAGTATTGTATAATAAAATAGAAAGCATTGCTAAATTTGTTCATACATAAAATTTGCCCTGTACTGCGATGGAAGAATGCCTTTTTGAACGTGGTTGATAGGCATGTTTTATATTTACAGAAAATCCCCAAAATCATTTAAAAGAATAAATTTGGACGTATTGAAGATTCACACACCATCAGTTGTTTTATTTTCAAAGTTACTGGCATATAAATCCAATTCAAATGACCAAATATATGTCAGTTCAGATTACCTTTCAGAAGACCAGTCATAACATGACTGAAAAAAAAAAGGTCTACAGACATGAAATTATTTTGTTGTAAATACACTGATGTATTCTAGTAGATTAAAAATTCAAATTGCCTGCACTTTCTCCATACTCAGATAACTTATGTTCTATCTGAGTGGTCTACTGTGTTTTTGGTTTTGGGTTTTTTAGTGTTTATTGGAAAATTATGTGCATTTTTTGTAGGAATAGGGGTTTTTTTCCTTTCATTAATGTTGCCATTCTTAAGTAAAACATACTGGAAAACTGGGTGTTTAGGCCAAACTTTGGATAATGCGGCATACCTGCTTTTCCTTGCACCAGGGGTGTATTGGATAAATTTATATTTCTCTTTAATTTTTGAAATGAAAAGGACATTTACTTTCAAGAGACTAAAAGCTTTATTAAAATCAAGATGCATAATTAAATATTCCAGATTCAACTATTTCCTGTTTTTTTCACTTTAAGATACATTGAATCATAAATCCTTTACATAATTACAGTAAACAAATATAAACAAAGTTTAAATTTGGTTGAAAATGTGTAAACCTTGTATATCTATGCCACTTTTGTCTGTAATGGTTTAGCTAAATGGCTTAGATCACACATTTAGTGAAGGCTGTGACTTTTGGAGAAAGAGCAGAGCAGATTTCTTTCTGCAGTCTCTTATGACTTTTGTTATCACCATCCATGGGAGTAACACTAGGGAGTAAAAATTGTCAGATTTGAATGACGTTATGGTTGTGTGGAATCTCCCCTCCCAGTGCCAAGTGTTTCGGTCTGTCTATACTCTAGTTTGAAGATTTCGCGAGGCCTTTTAGTTGCTTTTAAATACACTGGAAAACAGAGACTTTGTTCTATTTGGGACTCAAACTCTGGCTGGTAGGGTCCTGAAGAAGGTCCTTTCTTTGTTTTAACACCACATTCTCCAGTGGCTTCTTCTGTGGATGCAGCAGTTTATTTTCACATAAATGTATGGGGTAACATTCTTTTCCTCTGTGCAAAGCAGGAGTAAAAAGGTTTGTCTCTGAGAATCAAAAGCATGAATTTGGACAGGGAGTATCTTGTTTTGAGTATCCCTACTCTACAGTACAGGAGCAAGGTATTTGGTTCTCTGCATCCACCTACTGTATTTGATCAACAGCTTATAAGATACGTGACTACTAAGTGCAACAAATAAAGCTAAAGTCCCTAAACAAGCAAGAAAAAACCCTATACAGTGTTGCTTTGGGCAAGCCATTATTATAATTATTTGGTTACAAGGCGTACTTTTATAAATTGTTCTGAAGATGATCAGATTGTTACCACCTTTAACTAACAGATGTTATTTAGTCATGTTTTGTGTACGGGGAAATTGCACCCAGGCAAACCAGTTTAGATACTTGGTAGACTTTTATGTAACATTTTCTTGTCTCACAGCTTTAAAATCCAAATGTTTTTCAATTCTGGCATATCAACCGGTATGGCTCAGGCAGTGGAACTACTGATGCAGTGATAGGTTGTCTTGCATGGTTGGCTAAAAAGCAGAGAATGAGAGAGAGAAAAGTGCTAGCGTAGCATTAGGGGTATAGCTTATAAAGTAGGATAATGCTTAAGAATGGGAGAAACTGGAAGGGTTTTTTTTGCTCTACAGGATTTCATCTAATGCTTTATTTTTTCTGCCTGCACTGGTCTTTCTGCCTCATGCATGCTGTCATAGGCCTAATTGCCGTTGTCACACAGTGTAAATGGGTTTGCAGGAAGTAAAATGCATGACAGCTTAGCTAAACAAATACAGTCAAGTCGTGTTGCAGATAGGGAAGCCAATTGTTTACAGTAATCTCATTGGCCAAATCAGTAGTTTAAGTAATGCCTCCTTTCATTCGTTCATAGAGTTGTGAATCAAGTGTAAATGCTGCAACAAAGTCAAAAAAGGTCAATAATTGTTCTTCTGTCCGTCAAATCTCTATTAAAAACTTCTGAAGGAAAGGATATTTTCTAAATAAATGTAACAAAAAACTTTATCATGACTGCAGTCTGGTCATGATAGGTAAGTCTAGTGAAACTATTTGCAGTAATTCTCTGATAAAAAATTCCCTAACCAAACAAAAGAATACTAAATCATATTTTCAAGAAAAGTATTACAATTTGGATTAACAATTTCCTATGATATTTTAAGTAATTTATTGAAATAAATTTTCTGGTATTATATTTGCTTTTGTGTATCAGGATTTGGTGGAACAGTGCAGTGTTAGGCAATGGAACAGGTTTGTGTTGAAATCTGCATTTTCAAGAAGACAGCCTAGCAGTGTTGGAACAACCATGCTAAATCAGACCATCAGCTATTTATCCATGCAGAAGATCTTGTCACTTGGGGTTTCTTGGTTTTCTTACAACTTATTTAAAGCCTATTAGAAATCCAAGAGGTTGTCACCTCGAGCTTTCTTCTGTACCTCTATGATCTTTTTGCAGAACTTCAGGAACTTTGTGAGGTGAGATTTTTCTTTATTAAAGGCCTGTGGACCCACCTCCAGTGTGTCTTTGATGCAATTTCAACTAATTTGGCTAGTATGGCTGTGAACCTTGACTGTGCTTAGTTGCCCACGTTTTTTCTGTAACCCACATTCCCTCCTTCACATCCTAGGTATAACACAAATGGATTTGAGTTCATGTGTCTCTATTAGTAGCTATTGTATCCCTGAGATCCTGTAGCAATCTTGAGAGGATTGTCTAAACTCAAGTAACTTGTTGCTGTTCATATTGCATAATTATTCTGTAACCTCTCCTACAGATGCTTCATTTTTAAGGTAGATCTTTTAGGTCTCTCCTGATCCATGTGAACCTCTCCACTTTTATCCAGATGGAGAAAATTAATTTGATTTCTCTTCCAACAGTTATTTTGAATTTCTCTTACTTGCTTCCTTTTTAAACAGATCACATTGTCAAGGTCTTGGACCCTTTGGTAGTTTATAGACCTCTTGACTCTATTGATGATCTGAGCAGACTTTATTCATTTTAATGCCCTCTGAAATTTGGACAGTGCTGTAGGAAATAGGCGGATGAAAGAAGAGTGACAAGAAAAAAATTAATCCCACATCTAGTAATGTGTGTCAATCACAGACAGTTTTCTTCCTCTGTGGTGTGAGATGCCCTTAATTTTGTTCTAGCTAAAGGGAAAATTATAGCATCTGAAGGTACTCTTACTCGTGTTTTCATAAATGTATGCAATGTACTTGTGTATGAAGGGGCTGAGAGGAGCAGCTCTGCAGGAAGGGTCCTGGTGTGCTGGCAGACAGCAAGAGGCTGTTAGCCAGCCCTGGGCTCCTGTACTCTCCTGGGCAGCATCCCCGTGGCAGCTGCCCAGAAGCAGCAGTGTGCACATGGTTATCTGAGCAGCGGCGGGTGTCTGGTAGGAATGTTTACTGCCGGTTCATCGCCCGTGTGTAGCAGCAGCTCCTTTCAGCTCACGCTCCTCCTGCCTGCTGCCAGGATTCTGAGTGTCGAGCAAGTCAAGTAGAGCCAGGCATCACTGGGCAAAACTGAGGCACGCCAGAGAGGAAAATGGGATGATGGAGGCATGAAGGGTTAGGGTTGATCCGGGAAATGAGTTTTTAGTTTCGATGCAGGGGTATATGGAAGGAGACAAGCATCAAGAGATTGATAAGAATGATGTGGAATGATTTGGTTTAAAGGTTTATCTGGAGAACTGGCTGCTAATCCCCATTAAGTACTGCCGCCAGCAACGGCAGACTGTTTGCAAGTTTGTTTTAATTGCCTGAAGGGACGATCTTAGAGTCACTGTTAAGGGGATGTCCTTGTACTGCTGCATGCAAGTTTTCTCATGCTAATGGTCCCCTCCCAGCTGCAGTCCTGTTCCCAGCCCGGTGCTGCTTATCTCTTGCATCTGGGTTTAAAAGGAGACGCCTGTGTTCTAGGGAATTCTTTATGGAGCAGGGATCTGACACAATTAGGTTTCTCTGCCCATTTAAAGCAATACAAAGAGTATGGAGTGGGCAAGGAGGAGGACTACCCCCTACTAAGACATACAGAAGAGGAATTAGAGTCTCTGAAATGGAGGAAGAAGCAGCCTGTAGGAAAGATGTTCTGTTCGAGGCTTTTAAAAAAAATTTCTAGTAAGTAAAATTGTAAACTATATTCAAAGTATCTGTATAAAAAGCCGGAGTTCCTCTTGCATACCTGAAAATACCAGAGAGTGCCTAGAAATAGCACTTGCTCTTCCATTTTTGAAGCCAAGTCATTTTAAAATTAATGCAGTTCAAGTAACTGAGCACTTAGTAGGAAGAAGGGGAGCAGCTGGACAAATTTAAGCTGCAAATTTTGGGTGATGTACAGAGAAATAGTATCCAAAGTTTCTAAAATATTTCTGTTTTGAAAAAGAATAAATTCCTTTAAAGGTGGTTTCTAATGTGTTCTCTGTTTTTGTGCTTCTTACTACAACTCAGTTATAAGAACTTGTTGTTTTTACTAGATACATCAAATGGAAACTGTTAAACTCAGTTCAAGCCTTTTAATATTTGGGAATATTGGAATTTCAGGATTTTAAGCTTAAACATGGTTACAAGTAAAGAGACAGATGAGAAAATCATCTACAATCTATTTGGATTTTTAATATTATTAAAATTCAGGATGCTTAGACTTGGTGTATTGTATTTTCTGGTCTTTAAGTACTTCCTATATTACTAAATCTTCTTTTTCATTTAATAAATGAAAAATATATCTTAGAATAGTGGAACTCTATTGTAATCTAATGAGGAGGGATCTGTTCTGTTACTTTGTGGTACATAATGCTCCCATTTATTATATAAACCACTGCTGAATTTGAAAATCACTCATACAGTCAGAGACCCGCAGAAGTAATTTGAATGGTGCATCTGATTCTCTTGTCAAAAGTCTGTGTGCTGGATTATATCTGTTAGTGTTGATGTAGTTGCAATGATTTAATTCTGTTGTGAGAAGATAAAAATCAGTCCTTTTTTAAAACTGTCAATATGAAATATTTTTAGAAGATTCTGTATTCAAATATTTCAGTTAAAAATTGGACAGCCAGAGACTCTGCAGACAGATAATGTGTGTCTGTGAGAAATGTCTGATAGGATAAACAAATATTGTGTCTTCGTGTCCTATCGATTTCCAGAAAATATGGTCTGTAATTTGTGCAAAGTGATCACTTTTATGACAATTGCTGGATATGAATTGGACACATTAATACAATAGGTAGTTCTTAGAAAATAAAATTCAGAAAATACTGCTTCTTTCTTTCCTGAGTTCAATGTTTCACGAACACTACCTGTCTAGCCTTTTGTCTATAACTGGCTTTAAAAAATCATGAGGACTGATGATTTTGAAACCATGTTAATGTTTCCTTTGTGAGTGAAATAAATTGCAATTACAAGAATAACTTAGTGGATTTCTTGTAAACCCAGTTGCTTAGGTATGATCAATGGAAGAATTGCTTTTCTTGTGCACACAGAGAAGGTGACAACAGCAGCACCTTTAGGCTCCTCAATGAGCAGTGTGTTGGCATGTGAGGAAAGTATTTTCATGGAAAAAGCTGTGAATCATATAGTTATTTTTGGATGAGGTTGAGGAACTAATATGTCTACTAGCTTGCGTGCCTGCCATGTTCTACAGAGAGCAGTTTGGGAATTCACAGTCAGTGTCTAAAACCAGGTTGCCTGTGAAGTCAGGATGACCTCACTGGCATCCAGACAGCAGAAAGCAAAGCTCAAAGTCTGAAATAAAAACTACTTCTAGGAGCAAGTACAAAAAGAGATGTTTATGCCTAACTCAGGTTTGCTTCTGTATGCCCAGAAGCCTTGTAGGAATTGATTTCACCAAGTTCAGTGTGAAATGCATTGAAATTTTATATTTGAGAGAATATCTGGTAATTAGCAGAAAATAAATAAGTTCAAAATATTGGTCAGAATATGCCAGAAGCAAAGCAATCTTGGGAGTATGATCAGTTCAACTATAAGATGGTGGCTCTCTAATGGATTTTTTTTCAGAAGGAATGCATGGAACAAAAGATATAACTAGCAGATTCAGGAGTTCCTATTTGTGGAAGCTGCAATAGAATACCAGACATAAAAGTTGTGGTGGTGCTAACCCAGTAAGATGGGGTTACCTGTATATGGTCAGAGTAGAAGGATGTTGTGTAGACTTGATTCATCTTAGCTGAAAATGGATATCTAAAATAGATCAGATGTTTAGGGTTAGATGAGATGAATCTCAACAAATAATAAAATACCTGCTTATCAAATATATTTTGTTCTCAAATGGAGTTTCTGTTTGTTGCACTTTTGTCTTTGAATTAACACAATTTTTTTTTTTATAATGCCTTCTAAAAGTAGGAGCTGTTACTTAACGGTTAACCATCTTAAACATGGTAGTCCCTCGTCAGATTTGAAGGGGTTTTTTGTTATTAAGCTCAGTACAGTGAATTTTTCATAATTAACTGTCAAATGCTTGATCATCACAAACAGTAAAATACTCTTTACAATGTTGTTCATGTCAAATTTTAATAGGATTATAATATCCTTTACATCAGCTTTGCCAGTCTCACTTCTATGAACCTGAGTTAGTGATTTATGTGCTGGGCAATTAAAGGAATGTTTATAGACTTTTATTAGTTTTATAATAAATTAAACAAAACACATGTAAATGGCCAGTTTGTGCTTGTTTTCAGTAAAGACTTTGCTTCTGCCTAATCATGCAGTTGCAAGGAAAATCTGTAGTTTAGGGTTGCAGCCACATGCACTACAGAAGCTCAGTTAGAGCTTCTGTATTTGAATGTTGAATATTTGAAGCTTTGAATGATAAAGCATAGTGTTTTATGAGGTCTTTTCAGTAACGTTACTTAAAAATCCTGGTTGCCTTCTGGTACAATTTGTTGAGGTATTAAGTGCATGTATAATTTTGATCAAACACGCAATTATATGATCACAGAAATTGCTGAGCTTCAGTTCTCAGATCATTCACAACTCCTATGTTAACAGTTAAGTGATAAATTAGAAGAGTTGGAAATTGTGCTGTTCATCAGTTAGATTTTATAAAACCTGTTCAACAACTGAGGTGAGTTATGCAGGTTGTACTGCTTGGGGATTGTTGGAGTGGGTTTTTTTTCCTGTTGTTTGGTTCCTTGTTTGTTGGTTAGTTGGAATTTTTTTTTAATCCCTGACGCTGCCCCAAATTGTAAAAGCATGTCTGCCTTTCTCATGTTTGGTTTATGCTTAAGAAGTCAGTTGAAGTTTTGGTCTTCATAAAAAGAGCCGTGGTGCTTTTCTGTCTTTAGCTTCTTGAAGAGACTTAGGCCTCTGTAATCGGGGTCCTATTTTCAACAGCTTGAAGGAAATGGTTAAATCCTATCTCTGGCCTTCTAGTTGCAGTGCAGCACGAATGGTTTGTGCTGCGTCGTTGGCGTGGAAGGTTGGGCATGATGGCTGTCGGACAGATTTTGTTGTTAATAATAGCTGTAGAGCCTTGACTGAGATTGTGCAAATACTGAATGAGTTCTGTCAGATAGTCTTATGAAGGATACAGTTATTTATTGTATGCTGTGTATGTGCTTATTTTCCCTGTGAGCACTCAAATTACTTTTCAAGCAGCAACGTTTTAGGGTTTAATTGACTTTGCTGGTGTTTTCTACCCCAGTAACTTTGCCTAAAAGGACTTTTTGTAAGTTCAGATTTTTGTTTCTTTGCTGTTTTACTGCAAGTCTGATTTTTCTTCTAAGTTTATTCTGTAAAGATGAGAAACAAATAGCAGATGCTGATGAAATGTGTTTTTCTACATTTGAATAAGTCAAAATACGTTTCATTCTAAGCAATCTTTTCAAAGATTTCTACAGCACTACTTGACTGCCTCCATGATTTGATCTGTTTAGGGTACTTTTCCTCTTTAAGTGATAATATCCTGCCATTTAAGTGGAAAATTGGGAACTAAGTAGGTTTTTAAAGTGAGCTTGGCAGACAACACTTATTTTCTGGAAACCTCTGTCTGC
Organism: Atrichornis clamosus; assembly: GCA_013400975.1. Taxonomy (NCBI): domain Eukaryota; kingdom Metazoa; phylum Chordata; class Aves; order Passeriformes; family Menuridae; genus Atrichornis; species Atrichornis clamosus. The sequence goes on along the minus strand of WBMZ01002151.1, from coordinate 161,190 downwards.
CATTGTTGCAGTGATATTTAATATTGCAATTGTTATATATGGTTAGATTCTTTTGGTATAGATATTGCATTGCTTATATCCTATTTATGTCTACTGCCATTACAAAATACTGCTTGGCGATATTTCAGATTCACCTTTATCAAGAGTTGCAACAACACTTTATATTAGTAATTGTTTGCCTCTAATTGAAGTTAGAAGTGTAGTATTGCAATTTTTCGTTCCTTTTGCAAACTCGATTCAGGAGAGCGGCATGTTTCGATTGAATACTGCGCTGTGTTTGTATGATGTTTTCTCTTTGTGAGAAGTACAGTCTACCTGAATATTGTTATGATCTGTAGACTAGGATGTCCTGAAATAGTTAACTAACATTAAAGATATTTAAAAGCTATATATTAACAGATTGAAATGAAGTGCTCAGAGATTATTTATAAAATATAGAACATCACCCACAATGTGTCTGTCACAGATGGAAGAAATGAATGTATTGACAGGTGTGTAATCAATTGAATAAGTTTATAGACCTAAAATCCTATCCAAGATGCCAGAAATTAACAGTTTGTCTCCAGTACTGGATGTGAATTAGCTTGAACAGAAGTTGAAGTCCCATTAGGCAGCCAATTCCTTATTGCCTGTGTATTGGAAGAAAGTCATTTACTGTGTTTTTCTGAGAATATGACTGTGAAATTTGTTCCTGAAACATTAGCCAGACAGCATGATGCAGTCCTAACTTGTGTGCTTGCGAGGGATAAATATATACCACATTTTAATTTTCTTCCAGAATCAATGTGCTAGAGAAACTCACCATATATGATGTGATTTCAGAAGAGCCAGTGCTGGGTTTGCAGTCTGCTTCCAGCCTCTTAAGTGTACAGGTTATTTCATGTCTTGATGATACTGTGCATGTTTAGACTGGCTGTTTTCATTAAGTCATAAGAAATAGCACAGGCTAAAGTGATCTTCTGTGTGATCAGAGGGGTACCTACACAGCCTTGAACTTCAAAGCTGTGTCTGACCAACAGGTTTTTATTCTTGTAGTAGCTTGTAAAAGTCACAGACAAGTCCTGGCAACCAGCTAAACCTTAGTGTTTTTCACATGTTCACTGAAGGAAAAGCACACTCATATTCTAAAATAGCATGGAGAGACAATGATTCTGACTTCACTGTTGTCATCTGTTGTGGCCACAAATGTGTTGGCTACACCCCACAGGTAAATCTATAGTAATAGAAAATGTAGTGCTTGCTCCATCAGCCTCTGCAATGTTTCTTATTTTACTGAAGATACTGGTGTAGTAGGCAAGACAGGACCTAGGCTTCCTTATGAATATGACTCATTTTGCCTAATTCGCACTTCACTGTTCTTCCAAGCAGGACAAATGCCATGCTCTTGTGATAATGAATATAGGGCAAATTACCCCCAATTGTTTTGGCCATATGCATGTACACAAATTGTTCTGTTCAAACAAGTGAAGTTGGGAAATGATGATGATGATGATGATGTAGTGTATAGCAACTTTCTTGTGGTATAGCCTTATATATTACTTTATAAGAGGATAGAACTAGTTAATGTACACAGCAATTTTAATAATATGATTTATATTAGCAATACAGATAATGTAGTGGCTGAAGAGGTAAAAATTGTTTAAATGTAGTAGACAGCATTTTTGCATAATGATTTGTGTTTTGGTGGCATAGAATACGAATTGGATAGAATTTAATTCCTAAAGCTGGTTAAGTATAAAATTACTTTTAGTATGGCTTAAGTGGAACAATAACTTTTATGCAGTACACAAATAATTTAAAGAAATCACTGGTTACTCAGGTTTTGGTTTCAAGTTTATAGTAACATTCTATTAAGGTTCATTTATACTATGCATCCTAAGTATAGCTACATAAATGGAAATGCTGATGTTAAGGGAAGATACTTATTTTGGTGATGCTGCATTACGGAATTTAAATGGATAACTGCTGATTGTTAAGTAATCAGTGTGTGTGTGTATGTGTATATGTTTAAAAATGTACAATGTCTCTTTTAAACATAGTACAAGAACTATGCAGAGAGAAACATTGTGAGTAATAAGTGTTTTGTCCCATCTACCTTTTGACAGGAGAATTAGATGACAGAGAACAGGCAAAGCTGGAAGTAAAACTATGGGATCCAGATAGCCCCCTTACTGACCGTCAGATTGACCAGTTTTTAGTTGTAGCACGGTAAGATTAAAATCCTCTATTAAAAAAAATCCTTTTCCTTTTTCTACTGACTATTTATTCCCCTATATCATGTTACTCAACCTGTTTGCCATTTTGTGAGCCCTTCTCTTTCCCACAGTTAGCTAAAAGAGAAAATCAAACCATAACCCTCTGTATATTTATTGTAGCTACCAATACAGGAGAGAGAAAAAAAGTGAGTTTTGGAATAATGCTACACTCCCTGTATTTTAAGTTATAGTAGAATTTGATATTTTGAATGTAAATATCAGTTTGCTTTCCCCTCAGATTGAACGATTTCAATGCTAATAATTAAGTCTTGTGTTATGGCACTTGGATTTTCATGGTATAAAGTAGAAGTTAAGAGTAGAAATAAAGAAAATGTTAACAAATGAAATGGATGCAGAATTTGCCAAGTATGCGTATAATCTGAATAATACACAGTGCAATTATTTTGGATGAATGTTGAAATAAAGTTTTGAAGTGATGCATTTCATTAGTGACAAAAATCAGGTCAGTTCAATTTTATAAATTAACATGATTATACAGATTTATGAGAGGAATATTAAAGTGTTTTGAATTTGTAAATACCTTTAAAATTATTTATCTACTAAAAAAACCTTCAAAAAAATCTATAGGCTTCTTACTGAAGGACAATTCTACATTCATAGGATACAGCAGGTTTTACCTGTCCCATAATTCATATTTACAAATGTAGTACAAAGGTACTGTTCTAATGATAACAGAATTGTTAGTCACAGTTAACATAGGGGGTTTATCCTGAATTACTCCATCTCCTATATTTCCTGTAACCTGCTTGTAGAGTGTAGTCTCAGATCTTCTTAGGCAAATAATCCTTTTACGTGGTTTCTAGTTTCTGTTCTTTTTCTTCCTCCCTTTTGAACAAAACATTTCAGGAAGCAAATGGAGAAGTTGTTTTATGTTTTCCAGCTTATGTGTATGGTGATACGAGTTATCCTATTTACAGTTCAAATGCTGACTCACTTGGTTTTTTCCTTACTGTCCCGCTTGTAGTGCTGTATCTTTTCTATACAGTACTAAAACTTGCCTGCCCTTGTTGAATTTTCAGGCAAGCCAGAGGGGTTTAGGTGTTAACATGCATTTGTTCAGAAGGTCACAATAGAACAGAACCCAGGAAACAGAACTGCTTCTTCACCAGCAATATAATACCTCGACACGTATGAACAGACTATTATGGGGTGCTCTAAAAAATCATCTGCATGAAGATTATGTGAGTTTTTGAAGAGTTCATTCATTGCTTTTAAGTTCCTCTACTCCCTGTTTTGCAGCTACTCTGGGGAACTGAAGTAGTATACTGTGGAGCCAAAAATGTTCCCAGAGGAGTGTAGCAGTAAGCAGTCTGGTGGGAAGTGACAGAGAATAATTAAATGTTTAAAGAAGAACATACTTCTCTCTTTCTGTTGTTTAATACATCCTTTGCAATGCTCTGCCCTGACCAAGACTGCTTTTTTTTTTTTAAGTTGATATATTTCTGTAAAGATGGTTTCTGGTATGGTGGGTCACAGCTGACTAATTGTAATTATTCAAGGTCTTGTAGGCAAATGGCTGCTGTTATTCAGGTGTTACTCAGGTGCAACTTTGTGGATGTTCTTCCACAGAACTCCACTCATCTTTGTCAGTTGCTTTTCAACTGACAGAACTGTTTCTAAGCTCCTATATACTTGTATTCATAGGATGCTTTAAGTGGCTTCTGAGACAGATTTTCATCAGTTTTTGGAGAAATTGTTCTATGATGATTTTGGCAGCTTCCAATTCAGTATGTTGTGTGCTTGCAGGATTTATACCGGACCATTATACAGTACCATTAAAAGCTGCTTGAATAACAGCGGGGTTGGTCTTATGATCTGGTAAACAGTGCTTATAGACAGCTCTGCTGTGGCCTAACTGCAGATTGCTAGGCATTGACTGTGCCTCCTGGATTTCCAGTTGGAATGGTCTTTCTCTTGTTTCATTCTGCAAATTTGAAAATATGACAAGAATTTTTCCTAAATATCTTCCCAGGTGTGATTTTGATTAAGTGTGTGTATGCTACGTATTTCACATTTTAAATGCATTTTCAAGTGATCATTTTTAGATGCTGCATTGAAGGAATAGAGTATTTCTTCTCATTTTTTTTTCAGTTCAATCTGGTTGAAAGAAGACTCGCTTTTATTCTTAAATGATTTAGCTTTTTCAATCACACAAGCACACTTTATTGGTTTTTTAGAAGGTGTTTAAATACTCTCTCTGTTTGTGTTGCCCATTTGCAGGTATATTTATTATTTGACCTTGGGCACATAGTTTTCCCAGTCTTACAAGGTTTGTTTACTGTCTCAGAAACGAGAGGCCTTTTTCCTGGATTTATATGCTTGATCAGTCTGGACTTCTTGTTAAGCCCTAGTATGCAATAATTTCCTGGATAGAAATGCCTATCCTATCCAGAAATTAGAGGTAACAGTGCTGAAAAATTGGTGAAGATTTTGAAAAACCAGAAGGATCCATAACTTTGGTCCTCTAAGTAGTCCTGCTTGACATACAAATCTTGAAAGTACCTTGCTGCTGCTACTGAAGCATAATTTGGGTAAGGACTCTTGCTTGAACTAGCAAAAGCATCTGTTAGGAGAAGCCTGAGGCATCAGACTAATGTATTCTGGGTTTGAGTTTGTTTTGTTGTTTGTACTGTGGCAATGTAAAGTCCAACAGCATTTTCTACTCCATTCAAATAAGATACAACTTCATCAAGCAGATTTTTTTCTGTCATATCCACAATGTTTATTTTGGATCTGCTAGCTTCAAAGAACAGGAATTTGAGAAGCTACAACAGCAGTTAGATCTGTCCACATTAGCAAGTAGTTAAATACAGTAGAAGTGGATTTGTAGAATCAAAATGTTTGGTGCTGAGGACCTAGTGTCCACACTGTGCACATTTTGAGCGGTTTTATTTTTAGTCTTAATTCTAATCAGGTCCTGTGGACTAAATAACTATGAGTATGTGGAACTACTTTTAACAGAAACACAGTTTGTATGCTATGAGATACTTTCTGTTGTTGGTTAAAATGCAGTAGATAAAAAGGTTGGGACAGTGGCTTTGAAACTCCGTTCCTAATTTGAACTGACTGATAAAAATGCACCCTGTTTCCTCCAGTCATCAGTCTCTTATCACTTCTAATATACAAGGAGTACTTCATTTCATTGCCAAATCTTATGTTCTTTTTCTAGTTCTGTTACAAGTCGTGTAGTGTTAGGAAATAAAGGCTTTCCTATTGTCTGTAAAATATAATAGTCCCTTTTTTTCAGTTTGTCAGAGTCAAAAATTATCCTGCCCAGTCTCAGATGCTGTCGGAGGTGTGGGCTCTAGTGTGGACAGATGCTGAGAGCTGAAGACATGACCCTGGGCTTTTTTTCTGTCTTTTTCTTTCTGTCTGCTAATTTGGTCTATAATTCATTGCATGATACATTTTTGGTACATTCTAGTTCAGTTTATGTGCTTTATGATTCAGTAAAACCATTAAGAACTTAGTTCTTTTATTCTGCTTCATCTAACTACATTATCAACACTGGAAGGAATATATCTCTAAATGAAGCTATTTCACAGACATTTGTGGTCCCAGTTTATTTCCAGCTAAACTAGAGTTTTGAAATCTAATTAAAATAGCCTTGAAGCATTGCATATCTACCTTAAAATTTCTTTGATTTCTATGAAATTAAAATGGCATTACATACCTCTGTCTGACATATTTCTCTTCATTTGAATGCCTGCTTATTTCTTGATGTAAAATCACAGAAGAATGGAAAATTACTTGCTAGTCATGTTAAATTAGAGCTTGAGCCTTCCTGTGTTGTTCCTACTTTTCCGTTTTCTCTAAGACAGTGATTATATTCATTTTCTGTAGGTTACTATTGATTTAGTTATAAGTACTCATGGTGTGTTGATGTATTTGGAGGTGTTCTATGATTGTGTGTGTATTTGTTACACGAATTTATCTTATAGTGAAGAAAGGAACAAAATACAGCTTCAACTGGCAAGGTGTCTTTCATCATACTGAGGAAAAAATTACACTAATTAACTGAGAACAATAAGTAAAAACATTTACAGGTATGATCAAATAGTAATGCTCTGTTCTTGTGAAATAATTCAGTGTAGTCAGTGACAGTAGACAGGATTTCCAAAGCCCATAAATGAAAATAAATTCATAAAGACACTGGTTTGAGAGCTTCAGTATTACTGTGCTTCTGGATTCTCTTTAGGTGGTGAGAAGTAAAAGGAATTGGAGTTCATTAAACAGGTAATTAAATTTAATGGCAGAATTGCAACATAAAATTATATAGCAAAAATGGTGAAAAATCTTGATGCTAATGCTGCACTTGCAAAACTAGATGTTTACTAGCAAGGTGAGTTACAGCATTTAATGGTAGGCAGATGGTTTGACAATAAAAAGGAAAAATATGTTCATATGAAGTTTACTAGGCATATCAAAAATTTTGTGTTTCTGCCTGTCTCTCATGCCTGGCTAATATATGTTTATTCCTTTGTGCATTTGGTATTACTGTACTTCTTGACCCAAATTCATTTGAAAGAAACTAATTCAGAATTGGAGCTGAATTTCTTTTTGCATTTTTTTAATGAACTTTGATCTATTGCTGTATAAAGAATAAATTTCTGTAGCAGCATTTTCATGGAACTGCTTTTAGGGTGCTGTACATCTCCTCCTCTGTGACTGTGAAATTGCAGGATGGCATACAGATGATCACTTCAATAACATCCTCTGAATGAAACTACTTTTATGTATCAGATTCTATTTCTGTCAAATAAGAAAGATTTCACATATATTTCATTTCTATTCATATAGTAGTGAAAGTGAAGGTTGGTCGCAGCATACATTTATAAATAATGTCACCCTTACTCTAGTTTTGAGAGTCTTTCAGAAAAGAATAGTGGCAGGTGGCTTTTCATGTTTATCATGTCATCTCCCTTTGTCCTGTAAATATCTGAAGTGATAATAATGAAGCATAGCACTGTACAGAGAGTTGCTTAGAAATGCAAAGAAAATGTATCATCTTCTGGAACTGCATCATTTTGCTTTCAATGCGTTCTTCAGGTCAGATTTTGCAAAATCGAGTAGTAAATATCTTGGGTGTATTCAGCTTTTAATTAATATTTTGTTGTTTATGTGTATCTTCACTAAAGATCTTTTTTTTTCTTTCCAATATTTTAAGTATCTCAACACTTTCTTAAAGAGCAGTCAGATATTAATTGGCTGTTTGTAAAATTCAGAACAGTCTAAGGGGTCATCTTTTAGGACTGTTTCCAATTCACAGTGAAGGGGAACATTGAAGTGAAAAGAAGGAAAAGAAAATCTTTTCTAATATGTAGAAAACTGCCAAAAAATCACTTAATTCTTTTCCTTAAAAATATTAGCTCTGAGGTGAGGCATAGGTCTCATTCATTAGTTGGCAAGTATCTGTGGATAATTGTGAATTTGCAGATTCATTTATACACAGATGTGGCTCACTTCAAACAGCTTTGTCCAGAGTATGCCCACTACTTGTCCGGTATCACTGAAACAGACAAACAATGTATAAACGTGAAAAATTTTGAAATAAACCACCTCAGATTGAAAAACATGTATGTCTCAGCTGGATTTTCAAGAACACAAGGTAGAAGAAAATCCACAGTTACTGGCCTGCACCTAGAACTTTCTGGATCTGATTTGATGCCAGGCTGCTGTTGCTAGTGGGGAAAGCAGAGGATATTTTTATCCTGAGGTATAATTGCTGTGATTCCAGATTTTCTTCAGTAAATAACAGCCCTTTTTAGATCTACTTACTGACGACCCACTGAATCTCTTGGAAGTTTGTTAGGGCAGTCGCTTGTGTTTGCTGCTTCATAATTTCATTGGCTGCTATTAGTACTAATCTTACGCAAAAAGTTGAACAATTACTTTTTTTAATGTTTTAGACTTGATCTGTGAGAAATTTGGAGCAATATATTTTCTGTGTTCAAAATCTAATATGAAGCTTTGCCTAAATGTAGGTCACAAAGGCACAGCAACCCTAGAGACCTTACTCAGGTTTTTTGGACATAGATCTTGTTGAGTTTTGCTGAATTTATGGGTTTATTCCATAGCCTTAGATCCTGGCACTGGCCTATATCCATTTGTTTTGTTTGTACAGTCAGCTGCAATCTGTTATAAATCCTTGAGAGAAGTTCTTGGTTCTGGTCTTTATGATAATTAAAACAAGGAAAACCTAATTAAGGCAACACTGGATCATTTGGTCTAACCCTTAAAGCTCTTACGCCTGCTTGCTGATGCAGGCTGTGCAGAGAGTGATCTCCCTGCTGATAACGCCAATTGTTTGGCTTGTCTATCTCTCTGCCACCTGTGTCATTCACTGTCTGTGTGACTTTTGGCTTTAGCTTGTTTTGGAAGATGTGGGGGGTGTTGGTTTCTGTTTGAAGTCTAAGTATTTTAATTACATGTTGAATAATTCGTAAGTAGCTTGCTAAGCACAGTTTTTTGGGTTGGGAGTTTATTATTGTTATTATTGAAATAATTATAATTTCAGTTAACTGTTTACAGTTATTCTTTGGATTCTACAAGCTTAACAAGACTTTAATATTGAAGAGTTAATTAAGAAAAAATGAGTAGTTAGGGTGTGACTGTTCAACTTGTGTTGGCTTAATACTGAGTTTTATTTTGGTAGCAGATAGATGAAGACAATAGTGTGTCTTCTTGAAATGACATTGGTTAGTTATTTTCTCCTTTTTAAAAAAATTATTTGATGGTGGTATTACAAAAAAATCATGCAAGGAAAAATGACAAAGGTAGTGTTTTAACCTTTGCATCCATATTTTCCTCATATCTGTATTTTCATTTGAAAAACATAAAATTAAGGTAGTTTAGTGATTTTTTAAAATTAATATTGAATTTGAATTTGAATTGCATAGCTAGATTATACAGAGCACTGTATATCACTATTTAGTTTTGAACCTAGTTACTACTGAGCAGCCAAATGCTCTGGAATTTCTACACGTATTTGGATTGTCTGAAAAATTCACTGTTTTTCACAGGTTTCCAGGGAAAAGAGTACTGAAAGTTGCTTTGATTTCAAGAGAGCTGCAGACACACCTACACCTCACACCTCCACAACCCCCCGTTTGTCCTGTAGCATCTCCATCCCCATCCTCTGTACTGTCCCCATTGCCCCCCTCAAATGGCACACTGCCTGCATTTTATTATTTACGATTCGTTTGTTTTGTTTTTATTGTCATTATGTATGCCATTATGTCAGTATGCTATGTCATTAGCATACTGGTTTTGTTATATTTATTATATTTTTATTATTATATTTTTATTCTGTTGTTTTTATTATTTTATTTTGTCTTTATGTGTTTTGTTTATTATTTCTTTGTTTTGCACTAATGTACCCCAAGCTCCCACACAGTATTCTGATGGTTGCAGTGCTTGGTTACTCAGTACAGCACTGAAGGCAGTGTCAACTGGTGCATCAATTCCTACTTCTTTATCACTTATTCACAATAAGCCTAGCTTTATGTTATTTCTTAATTTTGACTTTATGTACTGGGCAACATAATACTCTTGGGATCTGAAGTCAGTCTCAAAAGTTTGATCTGCCCGAGAGTGACTGTGAGAACATGCTCTTTGTAATGTTCAGAGCAGACTCTGATTTTATTTTAGGAATGTGGTCAAAAGAAAATAGTTTCAATTATGCAAAAGGAAGATAAGAAGCTAGTAGGTAGCAGCAGAAGGGAAATGCAGTCATGCCACATTCACAGGTTTGAACAGCAGCAGCAGAGGGATCACAGGAAAGACTGTTAAGCTACAACCCTTATCAGTGCCAACATGCTGAAAGGAGTTGACTGACTATCAGGAAATGTGCTCACAATAGAACCTTGTTCTTGGGACTGATTTGTGGACAAACGCTATTTTAGATATTGCCAAGCTTTAAAGAAAATAGAATGTGCGTATGTGTTCTTGTCACATATTTGCCATCTCCACAAAGACAGAGCAGAGGTTGTGGAACAATGTTTGAATATCACTTACTTATTCCACAGCCTTTAGAAGTTTAAGCAGTTAATATCAGGAGCCTGGGAATCACTGCTGTTGAATCTTAACTGTGTCTTGTAACAGTTTGGCAGCAAGTACTGAAACGTGTTCAATATGAATTTGAGATTCAGGATAAAAATATACTAACAGATATTATTATCAGTTTCTCCATGGTCAGTTATACACTTCAGTGAGTTTAAATCTTTATGCATATTATTGTTGTTGAATATCAGATTTATAGGATACAATAATGTGTGTTGATCTGTAAGGGACATTCACCATTGGGATAATTCTGCGCTTTTAAGTTGTGTGGAGTGTAGTTGCTGAGGTGAGGCTTGAGTCCCTACACCAGAGGATTGCACTGCATTACATTTGTTACATATCTAAGTCTTGGAATTTAGAAGGGCCTATATCATAACGGCAACAAATAGATTTTTTTATGATATCAGTGTGACACAATGCACCCCAAGAGTCATTATATAGCTCCACGTACTGGAGAAACTACTGATCTGTTAATTAATAAGCTTTTGTGTTGCTGCATCTTTGCACATTTCCTGTATGAAATGCTGAGCCCAGTCAAATTCTCTGTGCATCTTTCCCTTTGCTGTGCATGATATGTAGATGTACTTTCAAGAAATGTTTACTGTTCTCCAAAAAATGTGTGCAGTTTAGAGCAGTCACTCTAGTAAGTATAATAGATGCCATGTACAATTCATCAGCAAAAGTCACAAAAAAGTAAAGATTTGGAGAAAAATGTGTCAATTTCAATAATGGAATACTTTTATTACATAGGTTGAGAGATCCATTTATTTCATTATTGCTTAAAACCTGTGACAAAAATAGGAGTTTGGAGGTACCTTAGACTAAGGTAATATGCCTTTTTTTGGCTCACTAATGAAAGTAATAGACATGCGCTACTGAAGTGAATAAAATGTTTTTCATTTCCTCGCGGGAACATGGTGAACCCCTTTTTTAATTTGAGTTATGATTTTTTAAGCAGTATTGTAGCTTTTTAATTTTAGAAATAATAGTCACAGTTGTAAACCCCAAACAGTGTAGAATCTTTGACTTTGAAATTATTAAAAAAGTCGATACTTTAAGAGGTTGGTACATTAGAATTCTCTGTGTACCTTTTGTTTCCGAACCGCTGTTCATACCTGTACGTTGTTACTTTTGGGGGCAAAAGGTCAGAGTTTTTGCTGCAGTGTTCAGTGATTTGTCTTTATCAAGTTGTTCTTTGTTAGCAAAGATCTGAAATCTTAACAGTAACAGTATGTGACTTCCATTTTTAAAAGGACACTTTTATAGATAGGACATATTCTGTTATTAAAAAAAGCGGTTACATCTTTCTGTATGTTTACTGTTTCTCCTGTTCCTCTGTTGTAGTGCGGTTGGCACGTTTGCTCGAGCATTGGACTGCAGCAGTTCTGTCAGGCAGCCCAGTTTACACATGAGTGCAGCTGCTGCTTCCCGAGACATCACACTGGTAGGTGGCTTCTTGAACATCCTACAGCTTCTACATCCATGAATTCAGAGTTACTTCAGAGTCCCCATTCTCTGCCTTCTGCCCTTTAGATACCTGCATACAAGGTAAAATGGATACCTGCATACAAGGTTGGAAAATCCTGTGTGCTTCGTGTAGTAAGCTTGTAGGCACTGCCCTTGTAACCATACTGTAAATCACCTGGCTTTAGTTGTGGATATCCACAGCAGAATAGATAGTGCACGTTGTTTAGGGATTCGTTTGGTGTAACTGAGCAACAGTGCGATTTAAAGTGTGTGGTAATAAAGCTGATTGAAAATTGTGTGGCTAATGCTTTGTACTTACTGGATGTATATGTCATCAAATTTTCTGATGGATAAGCAATCTGACTTTGTAAGCATATTTTGTAAGAACATTTAATGAGCATGTTTTTACTGTGTTTTCTTAGTTTGCTAAAATAGTCACTGTCAAGTTCCTGCATCTTTTAGAGAAAGTGAAAAATATATTGATTACAGGTTTGATCGTATATATTCATACTAGCTGAGATGAGAAGATGTGCTACAGTAAATAAAACATGCTAGGAAAACTATGTGAGAACAAAAAATACTACTTTTTCATAGAATCAAGTTTGACTTAGATTTCCAAAGATATCAGTTGTTTATTATTTTAAGTAGTTTTGTACAGAATCACAAAAATGATAGTTAAGGCTAAAGTAGATCTGCTATTTACGAGATACTGGAGTATTAGAATTAGAGGAAACTTGATAAAACTAACAGATCAGTTTGAAAGAATTAAGGCACTGCCTTATAAAGTGAATAGAGAGCTCCTGGAATTTAGTTGCACAAAATTTTGTGAAAACAGGCAATACCAGCAGGTTAAAAAAAGGAGTTAAAAAAATTATAAACCGTAGGCCATAAATTAGTACTGAGGAGAATAGGGAAAGGTGTACCTTCTAAACTTCCTAGTTCCCAAGGTTTGTAAATGCTGGTCAATGAAATGGAAATTGACCTCAGACTGTGATTAGACTTACCTGCATATTTTATCTAACATTTTGTGGTGCTACTGTAAGAGACAGAATGCTGGCTAGAATGGATGATTGGTCTGATTCACTGGGGAAGTTCTTGTATTCCAGATAAAATATATTCATTTTATATTCATTTCAGTATTATGAGAAAAAATATTAATACCTTTTGCATTGTACTCAAAGGCTATTGAACGGGAAACTGATTTAGTCTGAACTATGGTAGTATAGTAAAGGCAGCGGCAAAATGTGATGTTTTCAGTAATATTCAAAATGTGTTTTCTGTTTCACAGTTGCTGGTGTGAGTTTACGAACACAGTTCTGTTCACATTAAATAATTTGTTTTGTTCATCTTTAGTATTTTTGATTTTATTAATATTCTGTTGGATTAAGAATTTCTAATACATTTCACATATTGCATATCCCTTCTTTATTTGCATACTGTATTCAGTGATTAATAGAATAGATTTATCCTTATAGCAAGGATTTCTTGTTTGAAAGTACATGTGCAATGCTGCTATTAAAGGGATACTTTTAGTGTTTGAGTGCCATGTAAATGTTTCTCCATTGCAAATGATCCATTAAGTTCCATTACAATTAAGAAAGGCATATCTTATAATGAGGCATCAGAGGAGCCACTCTAGACTTAATTATTGTGTCTGTCTCTTCTCATTTTCCTACCCCCTCAGCTTTTTAAAACCCTTCTCTTCTGCTTTTTGGCAACGTACTTCCTTCTAAGTTAAGAAAAGACATATTTGTCATTATAATAGTTACTTTTTCAGACATTTCCATGTTAATTGGGAGCATATTTTCAGCAGCAGTTAAAGTTAGTAGAGACATTTGCAGAACTTGTGGTGTATCTCATTTATGCTTTGTAAGGGATATAGGTGCATAACACTAAGAAAATTATACCATCTATCTTCTTAATGCGAGGCAGATAACCCTTGCACCTTAGGTGGTATTAATGGCATTTCTGTATACCACACCTGTGACTTTCCAGTATTCCTAATTAGTTGTTTTAATCAGAGATAACTGTAAACAGACTGATACAAAAAAAAAAAAAGCATAGGTTATAAACATGAATAAACTCAGAGTGGATGTACACATTAGGGAGGTCTTGCAGCAGAATAACAAGTGAGAGGCTGCTTTCAGGCTCCTGTATCTTGAAAAGTAATGAGACAAGATAGAAAACACACTACTTTTAGAAAACCCTGCTGAAGACATGAAACAGTGTGTCTTTACCTTCTTAGATGGTAGTAAATGTGCTTCTCTTACAGTGATTAAGACTTGTGAGACAAACAACCAACTGAAACTTGCATTTCTGGCCTTCTCAAAAGCAGTATTTTATAACGAAAATTGATCTCTAAGAAGAGAAAGAGACTAGAAAGACCTTCAGATTCAGATTCCTAAATATTGCATAGTACATGTACTGACCATGAGAGCCATGTAAAGCAAAGCAGGTTGATGGCATTGCTTTCTCCTTTTGGTGGGTTTGTTCAGAAGAGCTTTTGTGACTTTACTGTAGGGACCTAAAGATGATTTTGGATGTCTGTTCAAAATGAAAAGCATGAGCTGATTTTTCCTTTGCATTTTGAATGGTGTCTCTTTAGTGATTTTTATTAGACTTCCATATATGTGACTCCTAAGATAAACATGCTTAAAATATTGTTCAATTGGAGAATCCACACTTGAATTCCAGTTGGAGTGCTGTGTTGGAGGCAGTTGAGTCTGATATTGCATCTGGTTTGGGAGCTGTGTGTTGTGGCTTGTTTGCAGCATGTCCTGTCATGTCCTTTCTTTCCAGCTCCATGCAGCCCTTCCTTAGTTTTGAGTGGAAAGTTTCTTCCTTTACCTGCTTATATGTGGACTTGAAGTTCCCTCTGTCTGTGTGGCTAACACTTTTTCTCTGATGGGTCCTCTTGTCTGTGCTGGACAGTATGCTCTGGGAAGAGTTCTTAGGGAAGGGTGGTTCTTCCTCTGTCCTTCAGGCTCCTCTTCGGGAGATGCCAGGTCTCACAGCCTCCTACTCCTTAGGGTGAAGCAGGTAGAAAGAATACACTCCAGGGCTTTTTCTCTCATCCTCTAGTGATGCCTTCAGGCTTCTCTTGCTTTTTCTACCATACCACTTGCTCACTGCAGTGTGGAAATTTGATGCAGGTGAGGGTTGACAAACCTGTAGAAGACAGTGCTGTTATCAGAGAACTTGTCAGTGGTCTTCTGTCACAGGACAGCTCAGTGAAGACAGAACTTATCCACAGAGTTTGTTATGAATCTTTTCTTTATACCAAAAAAAGCTTTATGAAATCAGATGTTTATTATAGATGAAAAACGAACATAAAGCAAGAGCAAGTTTCTGATTTATTTGCTTCTGTTGTCACTTTTAAGAAAGTTGGTATCAGTGAAAGTTCTGGATTCAGCAGCTGCTTGGAAAAATGCTGCTTTTCCACAAGGCCTGCAATTTAAACAAAGATTTAAACCTTGGTAACACATCTACTGTAAGAGTTCAATCTTTAGACCTGGTTTACTCGTTGCTTGAATGATAAGCAATAAACCAGTGATTTCAGTGTACATCCTCTGATATGAAGCCTATGGATTGTAGACATTATGTTACATGTTTCTATATCAGAATACTTGATTTTAACAATGGCTTTTCTGGCGAATTTGATTGAACTGTAAGTAAAATGACATATTGCTGGATAATAGTGACATTGCCTCTTGGACGCAAAACAGTTCCAGAATCTTGTGCTTGATAGCACTCAAAGACTTACAGTGAACACTGGAGAAAGACAATCGTCATTCATAAAAGATGGCAAAAGATGAGCAGAATCCATTATCTGCCATACATTTGTGTGCACAGGCTCTGCCGGACTTGCTGGACTGACACATAATGCAGGAGTGTTCCTTGCTTGAAAGGTTTTCCCATAGCTGAGTCTATGGCCGTGTGAGAGTGTCATGCTACACTTACAGCTCAGCACTGTGGTGGGACACAGAGGAAGGAGACTGATACACAGCCACAAAATTATTGCATTTATAACTCTAATTCCTCCTTCAGCACAGCAAGTTGTGACTGTGGTGATGGGGTCTTCTGGGACGCTGAGTCAGAAAGGCTTCTTGTACGCTGCTTGTTTTCCCGAAGGGTGGATTTGTTTGCTTTTCATATTCCCCATCGTTGGTTAGCCATGTGAGCGTTCAGTGTTACCTGCAGTGGGAAGATTGCTTTAGCTTGCTTGTTTTCCATTTTGCTCATTTATAACAGAAAGGGAATCAACCAAAGGAACCTTATTTACCGGTCTCTGACAACAGTGTTTAGCAAGGGACAAAAATCTTGCTTCTTTTTCAGTATGATGATAATGAAAACAATAAATGTCTTCCTTCACCAGCAATGAGAATATTGAGCTCATAGATGTCTGAGCAGCTGTTTAGTTACTATTTAGAGCTTCTGTTAATTGAAAATGGCCCCTCAGTCAATATATGCCACTGTCTTTATTGGGTTTCTTGGAACCAACTTCTACCAACTAAAGATTCTGTAGAAATGTTTGTTAGTAATTTACAGGAACTAATAAACTAATGTCACTTTTGGTAAACATTTTATCAAGGCATTTCCTTTCCCAAATTAAGTAATAAACCATTTATTTTCCTCATATTCCACAGGAGAAAGCTATGATATCAAGAGAGATTCTAAATTTACCATTATGTGAGGCTATTTGCTTGGCTTATAGAGAATAATATATTGAATTTCCATTAACTGAAATTGACTGCTGTCTATTTAAACACTTCTTTATTCTCTCCTTGTCCTTGCCAGTTTCACGCAATGGATACACTGCATAAACACAACTATGATTTGAGCAGTGCCATCAGTGTTCTGGTGCCACTTGGAGGGCCTGTCTTGTGTAGGGATGAAATGGAAGAGTGGTCAGCATCAGAAGCTAGTTTATTTGAAGAGGCATTGGAAAAGTATGGCAAGGACTTCAATGACATTCGACAAGACTTTGTAAGTATGAAAGTAGTACACTTCCCTGTAGCGGTGTTTTCACGTGGTTGAGCATAACTGCTTTCTCTAGGTTCAGAAGGTTTAGCTAGGGGAGAAATCTGTGTAGCTGATAGTTTAACATATGTATACATTTTATCTGGCTGAAAGTCAATATGCTTTCTTGTTCCATGATGTTGTTTGGAAAGATGGTGACAGAAGATAATCTGTTTAGTGGTAGGATGTTTCATGCTGAGATGTTTTGATAAGGATTTTTATGAGGATTTTACAAGCATCTGAGAAAGGTCCAGGATCTTTACAGAGCGTTTCCACAACTTCCAGTGAAATTCATTAGCAGCTACATGGCTGACTCCCCTGAGTGTTTTTGAAAAGCTGGGGTTTCCTACTATGGTTAGCAGAGAGAAATTTATATTCAGATAGGTTTTAAAGTGCTCTATAGGGAGTTATTTTGACATATTAGATGTTTTGGCAGTTCTGAAAAGTAAAAGTAATGTTTTCCAATATGTTCTAACTACACTGGGTTTGGTACTGAAGTTTCAGACTATAGGGCAGTAAACCTTTCATTTGCTAATTCTAATGCAGAGTAGTGAAATTAAATGGATTCTAACACTGATTGCTGGAATTGCTAGTAATTTGTTGCAATTTTTTTTTCTTCACATCTTATGGAGAGCCTTTTTCTTTCAAGGAAAAAGATTTCCTCTGTTGTACCAAGTTCAAGTTGGGCTTCGTGAAAAGGTTAAGATTTGAACCAAAGGAATTCCATTACTTAAGACAGAAGTTGTTTGAAACACTTTCACATTAATCTCATTCTGCTTGACTCTGAGAGCTCAGATTTTTTTAATTTTCTTTGCAAAAGTTTATTAATAATCTTTGTGAGGGGGAAAAAAGGTACTAGATGGTAAATGTAGAAGTCCTTCCAAGATAGAGTGCGGGACAGTGGGAGGAGGCTTGGCAATGAGCTAAGCTGTCTTTCCTTCATCTTCACAGTTTTGAAATGGAACAGGTAATTGAATGAAGGTGGGAAGGGAAGGCTATTGTTTTTCTGAAGAACTGACATTTTAATAGGTGTATTATATCTGCATGCTTAATTTTGAGATTCCCAAGGGAGAAAATGTTCACTGCATTCATGACATAAGGTTGAGAAGTGCATCACGGATGAAACAGCTCTTTCAAGTTCAAGAAAATATTACTGAAAAATAATATTTTGTAGATTTTTAAAACTGAAATCTTAATGTAAACAACAGTTCCTTATTATTTCTCATACAGACATGGTTCTCAGCTGTAATTGTACAGTAGTTCAGGAGCTGTGTCTTCTAATGAAATGGTTCCTATTATATAATATTTGGCTTTTCAAAATGCCTTAAGCTTATAACATGTTTTATTGGCTATTTACAAGATGTGTCCTAATTTGTGACCAGGTATACATAAGGCTTGTCTCTGGTATTTATCTAATATTTTTATTTTCTGTATAATTTCTGTGTTACCTAGGTGCTACATTAAAGTGAAGTTAGAGTGGAGTAACATGTTGCAAGAATTGCTTCTGCATTTGTAATATTCAAATACTAGATATTTGAACGATTCTACTAGAAATGGTTTACAATGTTCAAATATTAGCTGGGATAGATTCCTGATACCCTCCTTCTTTCACTGAATCTTCCTTCCCAAAATGCAGATATTTTTCTGTGGTCTTCTCCCAAAGCAAGAGACGTGCACAGATGGAGTGATAGCATTGCGTAGCCTGCTGAGGGCACGTTAACCATGAGTCAGAGGGCAGCACAAATGGATGTGGGGCACTAATTAATTATAGCCTCATTTAGTTAGAACAGGGATATTGTCTGTTCTCAGTCACTTTTTTTTTTAAAATCTTTGGAAAAGTGTCATTTTAAAAACATCATTAGAAGAACAACTATTTTATATCTCAATTTATATGGTGCTAGTAATAGTGCAGAGTCTTTATTTAATTCTGTGTAATTTGAAATCTTTCAGTTACGTTAATCATTGTGTAGACTTGGTATATCTTAATTTTTCTAGAGTAAAACGTATGTGTTCTCACTTCCAATGTAGCATTTTAAAAGTACAGGGATTTGAAAACACATTTTGCTTTTTAAGTGATCATTGAAAATAGTCCTTTAAGATTTAAATTGGGGGTATGTGAAAAGTTTCTGCATGATGAGGTAACACTTAAGCAGTGATTTCCCATGATAATACTTTTATCTGTTATCATCCCTCTCTTCAGTGGGAAGTCATTGGTAAGTTTAAGTACTCTTAAGAGTGTTGTAAGAGCAAGGGCAGGAAGATAATGCACCAACAGTGCATGTGTGAACTTGTTTGAGTGTCCAAGTAGCATCTAATGATAAAATTAAAATCCGTAGTGCCTGAGATTAAACTCAAACCTAAGCAGTGGTGCCACAGGACAGGCAAGAAAGTCACGTTGTGTGGCAGAAAGTGGTTGGTGGCAGTCTCCTGAAGCAGAAGGGTTGTGTGGCACCTGGCTGAGTCATTATATCCCAGAGGAGTTGCCTCTTCTGGGTTGGCCCAGATTTGCAAGGCACAGCATCTGCAGTTGCAGTCCTGACTTGATAGTTCTGTAAAGGGCAGATTCATTTAATTTTCCAGCAATTACTAAGAACTGGCACTCTTTGATGTTCAGTGTGCAGCTCAAGTACTAAGCTATAAACACTAAATATTAGTAAACAAGATTATTATAAATTAAATGGTGTAAAGGAGTTCACATTTTTTTCACAGATATGAGAAGCTAATTTGTAATCAAGTTACCAGTCTAGCCTTTGAATAATAATTTTCATCAACTGTTGACTCATTGACTCTTATAGGAGAGGGTCTTCTATCTTTAAGACTCTGTGTGAATCCTAATCAACCTAAACCTTACAAGCTAATTCAATTTACTTGATGTGCTTGAATTATTTCACATCCCAGGGTAGTAGAATGGAAGAAGAATGAATATTTTATGTTCTCCAAATGTAACTATTTTCCTAACAGTAAGACACAGCCGTTATACTTGTTAATTCTTAGTTTTTCATTATCAACAGTTTTCACAAATTTGTAACTATTACATCTTAAATATGGCAAGAAAGGCCTTGGTAATCAAGAATTGGAACTGTTTATAGAAAGCAGGAGCAACTGTTTTCCAGCTTTAGAAAATTGTGAAAACATGACTTAAAATTACCATGTTCATTTTTGGGTTCTTTACAATCCTAAGTTTTTCTTGCTGATCTGATTTGACTGGTCCATTTTTACCCTGGAGAAACGAAAGAAACTTAAAATCCCCCTCTCTGTTTTTGTAGAGCTGATGTCTTTTGCTGATTTGCTCCTGCAGAAATGTCACATAGATAAGCATATTTGCTGCTTTCAAGAATAGAATTTGGTAATGACAAAATTTTACTCTGTTTGTTCAGAGCCGCACTGGCAGTTCAGAGCATTAAGTACATAGGTAAATGGCATACAGGTTATCCATACTCAGTTTGTCAAACAGGTTTTCCAGGTTTGCATCAAAGTGTAAATGTATTACTGTTACTCAGTACAAGCACTTTAATTATCTTTCTTTAGTTGTGGATGCCTACTGAGTGACTGAACATACTGGTGTTGCAGTCATAGTTAAAACAGATTAAAGTATTTTCTAGAGAAATGGCAAACATAATTTGTAGCATGAATGTATTAATAAATGTTCAGGATGGAAAATAAATATGGATATGCTAAAATGTACTGCTTGACAATGGCAGGTAGTTGGGATGACAGCGAGAAGAGTATGGACCTGGAGACTGAGAATCATTTCATCTGTCACCTCACACCATCTTCTTGTCACTGACATTTTTTGGGGCAGGTTTCTCTTAAGGCATAATTTACCCGAGAAAGGAAAAGGATATTAGGAAACTGGATTGTGTTACTGTTTATTGGAACATCAGCATATGCAATTCTTACACTGTTTCTTTTGAATCAAATGCAAATGTTCAAGGGTTTGCACACTGTGGTACACTGCCGGAGCAAGCATTCACGGCTGACTCTGAATCTGAATCCTGTCTCCTGAAAGGCAGGGGTGGGAGCCAGGCTCAGTTCCTCCAAGTGTCTGCAAGCAAGCAGCTGGAGAAACTAGCTGTGAGCTCCTGCATGCAGGGAGAGGCAGTTTGATAAGGTGTTCCTCTGGCTTTTAGGAATTTAACTAAAGGTGTGGGAAACTATTCTTTTGGCTTAAGACACGCAGATAGCCCCAAAGTGGAGTCAGCAAGGTTGGAAAGATAGGTTTCCACACCTGTATTTTTTGTGACTTCCTAAACATCATTTCTAGAAAGCAGATAATATTTGCATTAATGCATGCCTCTAGAAAACGTCACACACAAATAAGTAGCTTGTTTCCAACTTAAGAAGAAAGATTGCATGAGCTATGTAAGAGATGAACTAATTTAAATTAGAGAAAGACCTTGTGGAGTTAAATAGATTATTTGGTGATAATTAAAAATGGTTGCTTAACTTTCTCCCCTAAACTTAGGTTAATACATTTTTATGTTACCAGTGAACTTGGGCACCCAAAATAATTGTCATTATCAAATGTACCTTGTTTGCACAGAGATTTTGATGAAATATTTATTGTCAGTATCACTCTTGTTGCTTAGGTTAGCATTTGTCCCTCACATCCTTTTGTTGCTTTATAATGGTTGAGAGTATGTGGGAGTTTAGGCAAACCTAGTGGTAATGTACGAGCAGCTGAGTTTTTATGAGATATGAAAAACCTGTGAACTAAGTATGGTATCTTTTGTATTTTTTAAGAGTAAAATTATCATGAGACTCAAACACAATCTTGTCAAGATGATTTCTTTTAGTCCTAATGTTGTTCTCCATCTGACACACTTTATAATAGAGATATTACCTTCTGTGTTTCCTGATGGAAAACTGCATTTTGTTTTGATCATTTTGTTTAACCATATGGCTTAAACAGAATAAATTGCTTTTAGATTTGGATGTGTGACATTGTAGTTTTGCATACTTGTTAACTATAAGGAAAGGTTTTGTATTATTAACTGCAATATGTGTTCATTTGCATATGGATGCTAATGTAGTTATTTAATACATTCAGGTTTTAGTATTTGTCTGTACTGTACTTGATTTGAACATGTGTTTAACAAGATGTGGACATTGCAATCTCTTGGAACCACTTGAACTTGTAACAAATGTTTTTCAGCTCCCTTGGAAGTCGCTGACTAGCATCATTGAGTATTACTACATGTGGAAAACCACAGACAGATACGTGCAGCAGGTAATTTAATTACTATTTCAGCATGAACCAGTCTGAGACATTCTTAAAAAAATGTGATCATGTCAAAGGATAAAAATCAGTTGTGTTCTTGAAAAGAAATATGATGGGAGGCCTGAGGTAATCAGAACCAGTGGTTCTGTGCTGTTACAGGCTGCATTGGCAAATCCTCTGATGCCTGCTGTACATCACATAGCTGTGAAGAGCTTTTTTAGCCATTTGTATTGTGTGCTGATTTGAAGCTGTGGGATTCCTGGTTCCTACTGCAGTATGGGCTGCAGAGCAGAGGCTTTAGGCTGTGAAGCTCTGCCATGGGACTGAAGGAAGCAGAAAAATACATTGTATTAAAGTGACTGCTGGTGTTATGAACCTTTTATTGGTACTCCCTGACAAAACATTACTTTGGCATAACCAGCATTTCAAAATTGAGACCATTGTGCACACAGTGAATGTGTTCATCCTTCTGATTGTGTTGCTCTGGAGCAGAAACCTGTTACGTTGGATACCAACACTGGGATATTGTTAGCAGGTTTAGGCAAAATTTCAGTGTTGGTGCTTTTTATCTATTGTACTCTTTATATATTTACTCCTTGATTTAGACATATAAAATACTTGAAAATATTCCATTTTAATTTCTGATTTAATGTTTACGTTTGTAACTCCTTTACTTGCTGCATAATTAATGGTGATGTTCTGTACAGCATGTTGAAAATAATTTTTTTAATGTGGTAACTATGACTCTACTGTTAGATAAATCTCTGGAATTGTTTCAGATTAAATGTGTCAGGAGGATGGTTGCTTCAGGTTGTTCTGGTTTATTTGAAAGTGTTTCTACATCATCTTGTTAGGGTATGGAAAGTGAGGGAAAGGTCTTTTATCACATACTAGAGTCTTGGACTATCCCTAGAACCTTTTAGTTCTACAGATAATACAAATAGAATATAACATGTTCTGTATAAAGGCGTGTTTATCTAGGTTTATCACCATTCATTTGACTTTTATCACTTTTTTTGCCCTGTTAATTTTTATCCTAGAAAGGTACTGCCAGCAGAGATTTGCTGTGCTTCTTGTCAGCTCTTAATGATTGGGCAACAGATTAAGAATCAGATAAAAAGATTTTATTCATACTGAAAGCCACAGAGTAAGGATAAAATGAAGTGCAAATTGTCTTTTGTCAACACTCTTAGGTTGCTCGGAGACTGATCTTGTTTCCTGTGAATTTTTTCTGAAATACTTGCTCTGGAGCGGTTGGCAAAAGGCTAAGTTTGCCTTTGTAGTTCTCTAGGGCTCTATTTTGGTTCTGTTGCTGCAATGATCAAGGTGTGTGATGTGTTAAGATTGCCTATCTCTTCACAAGATTAGGTTTTGTACAAGAAAAACACATAGGCTTAATGGTTATCTGCAACTTGAATGCTCTTGTAAATGCCTGTGTTTTACTTGTAACTGAGTAGACTTACAACATCCTAGCTCAGACCATGGCAATACACTCAGGATTGAATGCTTTAGGCATCTTCTTTCAGGGCCACATATGTGATCATCAATAACAAAACCAGTGTAGGCCAAATACCTCCATTTAATCCTGGCTAATGTTTCTGTAATCCTTCCTAAGAAGGGATCAGAATTGCATCATGCCCTTGTTTACTTAGTTGTGGAATGGTAAAAATTGATACAGTTAAATAAAAACTAATCTTATTCCCCAAAAAGAATAAGCTCTGATAATTAAATGCATTTCAGGGACAAAATGTGTTTGGTGAGAAAGTGGCAATTTCAGAGTCATTCTTCTCTGAATCTCATGCTTGATGGGTAGGGTGACTTGTGGAAATGGGAAGACAAAAAAGGTCGATGCATATACTTGAATCTTAGGCATAAAATGCAGTCTCTGCATTCTAGATTGGTGACATTGAATATGAAAATTTGCTTCTACTTATCTTTATTTCTTTGTGTGAATTGAATGTGTTGTGTCAGGCATAAGAAAGGTTTCTTTATCATAATTGTTACTAAATGTTATTCTTGCTAGGGTGCTAACTGGGGTGATTTAATGGCAGTGGAGATACTGCTACCACCTTGCTTTGAGAGCATCTTCCCTTCAAGTCAAAGTGAAGGGAAGATTTGTTAAAGTTCTCTAAACTTGTTTAGCAAAACTAATTCAGACCTTGGGTAATCATTCTTGGTGATATGGCACTTCTCATGACCACTACACTATATATATATAGTTTGAGGAAGGCCAGGTGATTGATTCCACTGAATGAGAAGTTATTTGTGGTGTTCTCCTTCAAAATCTGATGGAATGCGAAAAAGCTTTTACTGAGACTTCGCAAGAGGAAAAGAGAGAATATATTTCATGGTAGCTAAATTATTTCACTGTAACAATATATTACATTTGCCTCTTATTTATTCCACTGTTGAAAACTGTACTAATTTAGGGAAATGGTCATTTCTTTAGGTGTTTTTAAGTTGATATTTGTTACAAAAGTTCTTAAAAAGCACAAACATTCAGTTTCAATGCTAGTTGATTAAAAGTAGTAGACCTCAGGTGAAAAGCTGGGTTAGTGTAGTTTGACCTCCCCTGCAAAGCAGACTGTAAGACCTATTTGAAATACTGTTTAAGATGTAAATTGTTTTTCCAGGTAAAGCATCAGCTCTCTTTGTTACATTGCTCCAGTAATTTATTACATTGCTCCAGGGATTTGCTACAAACTGGTGCTTTACTTCTTGTCTAAATATTTTCAGTTCTCTAAATTTCTCTAAATTTCAACAGGCAGAGGTTTCGTCTCAGAAACTGCAACTATTGACAGGTTTTTTTTCTGTATCTTTTCCTTTCTCTTGATACTTTAAAGTTGGTAGGTCAGTGTGAATTCAAGCTGTGACATGTCCTGTTGCTTTTAGGAAGCAATGTTAGCCATAATTTTAACGTATAAAAATATAGCTTATAGGGAAATGGCATTGTTTGGTTATTTTTTTTAAAGGCAGTATATCATTCACTTTAGTAAATAAAAGGGGAAAGCAATTGTTAAATTGCATTCCCTACAACCCCCATGCCGGTACTATAAGTATGCTAAAATTTAATGAATGTGTATATAGTCACTTCTCACTGCCACTGCCATCAGGACTTAATACAGCTTCTGACTTGTGCCTTTACATTTTGACAGAGCTTCAGGGCTACTTTCCTCATTTCTTGCCCTTTATTGTACTTTTCTCTTTTGCTCATGGTAGGTGTGCAGTGAGATTTACTTGTTCTTTTTGTAGAATGGGACGAGTTTGTTAGGAAGCTCTCTGAAATGTGTGTTACCTATTGACTGGCAGTTTCTCATGCTTTTTCAGGCTGAAAATATGTTGTTGGGTGTAATATGAAAACAAATAGAGGCAGTTGCAGAAAACCTGTGGCCTGCTGTTAAGCAGAGGAATTTCACCATTGAGAGCTGCTCTGCTGGGGCTGTGAACTGTTCTCAGATTAAAAACTATCAGTTTATGAGACTTGGAGCATGGTGCTGCTGCTGTTCTTTCTCCTTGCTCTTGTAAAAACTGACCCAAGCAGGCAGAGCAGAGCATGTTTGCATTTTTTCTGTGGGCCTGCTGAAGGTAGAGATGTGTTGCCAAACCTGGCACTGGGGAAAGACTGCAAGTGTACCAGTGGTGTCAATGGAATTCACTTCTGTAGCTCCAAACATAACTGGGCATCTGTGAACGGCAAAAAACTGTAAGGAAAAAAAAGCCTATTTTGGAGATGAACGGAAAAGAGCTCTCACATTGCATGGGAATTATTTAATGGTGGCATGGGCTGATTAGAAGTACATTACTCCTTAAAGATGCAGTTTTTATAAGTGAGAGTGTTGTAAATGGAAGACACAAAGACGACTTTACGAAATGGAAAAGAACAACAGTTTCCACAAGGAGATTTACTCAGGCTACTGGACCAGTAAAGCTGAATAACCCTGTAACTCACCTCATGGCTCAGGCAAGGTACTCCCAGAGCACAGTTGTCTGATGGTACTTTTCTCAAGGTGGAAAATATTTTCCTGGATTATAAACCTCATAAAGATTGGATATCAGAAAGCAGGAGTATAGCACAGAGGAGAATTGTCTGTTGTAGGAGAAATGAAGGACTGAATTTTAATCACCTGATAAAGACAGATAGTGCTGATTTAATAGTGCTGGATATAAATGTGTCTCTCCCTTTTTTCGTCCTCTGTAACGAAATTGAGCATGTTTCAACTGCTTTTCTCTCTTTTATCTTTTTTTTCTTTCAAGTGAACTGAAGTAATGTCTTGAGTACAGGAATTGCAGGAAAACAGTGTTTTTTCTTCATCTTTTATATACAGACAAGCATTTTGGATAACCTGTAGATATCTGAACACTGTATTTCTTGTGCCATTGCTGAGAAAATGATCGTCTTATTTACTTGTATAACATATGGCAATAACTAAAACTTCTCAACATTTTGGAAATGCAAAATGATTTAAATTTGTTGCAAGTATGAAGGAAGTAATGGTTTAGTAAATTCATGGACTATCTAGACAGTAGTATAGCTGGCCTGTTACTGTGATGTTCCTGAGCCACAGTTTTAATGGCATTTAATGACAGTAGATGTGTAGTTATTTCTAACAGTCAGTGGCCTTTACTGTTCCTTATACTGCTTATAAAGCCTCAAGTGGTAGAAGTCTTTTTACATGACTGATAAGGGTCACAATTTCATTCATTTAGTTTCTGTTTTATTCTGCAGTGAGGGTTAACCACAATGTCGTGTTTATGTAGATGTAATTTATCTAAATTGTAATTGTAATTTTTATGGTTTTGTTGTCATTTGTGAGGCCTGTGAGTTTTACTGGGAGGGATGCTATGGTGTAATTTCAGACTAATAATAAAAATAGTAGACTTCTTTTTCATGATTTTCATCTTGTAGCTTTCTACACTTGTTTTGGAGGCTCTTGTGAAATCACAAAATAGAAATAATTTAAAGATGGATTATGTGCAGTTTTATGAAATCTAATGCTTTAATATAATAAAATATTTTAATATGTTAATTTTTCAACTAGAAACGTCTGAAGGCAGCTGAAGCAGAAAGTAAATTGAAACAAGTATACATCCCCACCTAGTGAGTATAACAACAAAATCATTTTTTGAATAATGTACACATAAAATTGAAACGGTTACATGCATGGTATTTTCCTAGTCATCTTTTTAATAGTTGCTTTCACAGTATTTGTTATATACAGAGATATAGTTGGAAAATGCTAGAAACTCTTGTCTGAAATGAAACCTTCATGCTTAACTCATCCCTTTTTTTCTTTGACCTGCAAACTGCCTGTCTGGAATGATGATGAGTTTTACAAAAGATGATCAAGTGCCACCTGTGGACTGGTCACATGCAAGAAGAGCTTTATCATTTAAAAAACAGTTTTCCAAAACAATGACTTCCAAATCCCTGTAGCACAGCACTTCATATTAGTGTAAATACAATATTTCAAGATAGAAGCAGTTTTTAATGTAGTTACAGAAAATAAAATCAAATCAGATAATTTCCCATTGCAGTTTTATCTTGCTGATAAAATCTGTTCATCTAGAGAAAAGAGATATTGTGGCTGTAGACTAGCACACAGCCCTAGATCTTCTATCTTTGAACAACTCCTGTTAATGCAACCTTGTTTTCTTCTGAGGGGTTTTTGATCTGTGTTTTTTTAGATTTAAACTTGATGCTACATCTGCTTTTGTTAACATGTAGTTTACAGGAACAAAATACAATCCCTCTTTTATATTGATAATTTCCTCAAGATTATAAGATTTTTCTAAGGTTTCTGTGGGTATATTCAGTTTACATATATATGAAGTTCCCATTGTTGTGAGTGTCTGTATAACAGAAGACTCTAATACCAAAGGAAGTATTTTGCAAGGATTTTTGATGACTTGTGTAAATTGCATACCACAGAGTTTCATTTCCATATTTCATACAGACTGTTCTCTCTTAAACAGATGTAACAATGAAAGTAGCAGACTGTTTAATTATTTTAATCTTATCTCTGAACAAGTTTTGTGAGTTTTGAAGGTCACATTTCTGATAAAAGTTGCAGTTTTTTTGAAAAAAGGTGAGAACTCTGGTATGAGTATTCCCTAACCTCAGAGAAATGGCTGCTTTAGGAGATCCTTAAGATGCTCAGTCTTTACATTATGCTTTTTCAATTTAATTTCCCTGGTCCATGTGGACAGTTTAGGATTTTCAATATGCTCTCAATAAGGTCTAAATGTATTGGGTGACAAAATGTGTTTCAAGATATGGGATTTTTGCATTTTTTTCTTATTGCCTGTCTTTTGCCTGCATTTCAAGACAAAATTCCTAGTCAATGATAAGACAGTGGTAGGACTTTTCATGTCTTTGATATCTGTGCAATCCGGGGTGGTCACAGGCAAGTGGATTGCTAATGCTCTGCTTCAAGACTAATTTATTGCATTTGAAATCTGAGTAGAATTGGTTCTCAGAGCTGAGTACCTTTTTGAACTGGATCATTAGGTATTTCCTGTAAAAACAAGGGTCTGTCTTCAATACCAAAGGGTCCCTTTCAATTCACGGCTTTTCTGGAAGGTAACTAAGCAACAGATCATAATGTAGAAGACTTAATGGTCTCTTGATCCCTTCTCTTGTACCTTGAGCCAAAGGTACTCTGTAAAGAATCTGTGGAAACTGTAAAAGTGTCTCTTGCTGGATACAGTGAGAAAGGAGAAGGCAGGAGACAGACTTGTTGGCATTTGTAATAGAGACGTGATACAGCAAAGGTTTCTTCAATTGCCTTTTAACTTAACTTGAATATATTTTATGCTACTTAAAATAACAAATAATTGTCTTAGGAATCCATGTGTCCAACCTTACATTGTACTGAGGGTAATTAGCACTCACAAAGTTAAAACTTTGGAAATACTGTACTTAACCTAGTGAGGAGTATATTAATTCTCTCTGAATTAACTGACCTGTAAAGTCCTACTTCACTGAAGTCGTAGTAGTTACAATAATTGCAAGAATGATATAGTTTATTAATATTTAAAAGGACAAAGAGTAATATCCAAAACCAGTTATTCAGCCTTCTCAGAGAGGAAGTAGTTCAGAACAGGACTCAGACAGAACAACCTGATACTATATGGGTGAGTTTTGCCAGGGTTATAAGACATTCCCACTTACTGCAGTTGGTGGGAAGGTGTATACTTCTGCTTCAGACAGGAGGCTGTTTGACCCTCTCTTAGGGTGAAGAACCTTGTAGTATTTTAGGCAGTGTTACTACTCTTGTTACACTTCACCCAAAGTCCATCTTCAACTTGTAAAGCCTTATCTGTTCACTAGAACCACTTTCTTGAATTCCATGCTGTGTCAGACTTTTCTTAATGCTTTGACCCTGAGACTTGGTCTTTTATTAGCTTGGCAATTAGCTCAGACCATGTGAGCACACTAAAGGTCACTAAAGATCTGTAAATTGGAGTATCAGAGCAGCTCTTTATAAAGCAAGTCTCTTACAATGCTGAAAATACTAGAGTACAAAAATTAGTCTTGTTTAGAGATTATTTTATAGATATTGTCAACACACATCAGAATTCCAGAATTAGATGGTTTGTCTTCATGTTGACTAACCAGTTAATAAAACCGCTTTCTTTTTTGATTTTTTTTTAATTTAAAGCAATAAACCAAATCCCAATCAAATATCCAGCAACAATGGCAAACCTGCTGCAGTCAATGGAGCAATGGGAGCCTCTTACCAGGCACAAGCCACAGTAATAGGTCGGGCTTGTGAAAGCTGCTATAGTAAGTAAATATATTTGTTTTAATAACTCAAGAGTTTGGGGTAATATGTGCTGGGGGTTTTTTTTTTTAAGTGTATGTACGTCTGTTTGCATGTGATAGAGGATGATTTTCAGTTGCTTTCATGGCAGAAATAACTTTAAGGTTAGAGCTGCCTTCAGTATATTAATTAAATGTCAATATTCAAATCTACTTTATTTTTTTTAAATTCAGAAAGTACAGAAAGTTTAAGTAGTATAATATGATGGCACTGATATGTTATTCCTTCAGAATTCTAGATTCAAATTTATTTTTGGTTCTCCTTTAAGGGGTTTTGAGCTGGGTTTTTTTTGTTTTTTTGAATAGCTTTGGGATGTTTTTCCTGCCTCTGTTGTTGTTAGGGAACAGGGAGAGGGCGTATTGTTTCTTTCTAGTATTTTGTGTGTTTCTGATAATTCTTGTTGGCCTTCAACAAAGGTTATATGAGAGTAGGTACCATAAAATTCAGAAATAGAAGGAATTGAAAAAGCCTGCCATAAGAGTTCTTTGCTTGTTGTTCCTATGGCTCCTTGTCTCTTATTAAATAGCAATTGAATTAAAAATGTCACTTGTATATAGAATGTTCTATACGTCGTTGCTTTTCAAATCTCATTTTTAAAAGAATACTTTTCTTGTGAAAGATTACAAAAGAAAAGAAAAAAAGGTTAAATTTATGTTTCTTTCTGGGTCTCCACATGCACAAGATAAACGCATTTTCAAGGTAGTTAGATGATGTGCTTGTCCTTTTCCAATATGCATCTTGATTTATGAGTGCTTACTTTGCATGACTTATGCAAAAAAGTCCCAAACAACCCAGATCTCAAGTAATTCTAGTAAGTAGCAAGCAACTTAATAATGGCCTGTCTTCCAGGGTAAGATAACAAATAGTGAGGGATTTTTTTTTTTTTAGTTCTCTGGAAGAAAATCTCTTCTTGGCAATACAAAGTCCCTGGTTTGAAATGTATTATAAAAGCATTTCCAAAATTTCCATTTGGAGTTGACTTCCGTAGTGCTTCTGTAAAAAAATTGAGCAACTAACAGTTCAGGTTTTTACTCTCCATGTCAAATATATTAAATATTTATCCATACAATGCTCTTAATATTGCCATTTATTATGGCCATATAAAGCCATCTGTTGGAGCATTTGGATGTATTGTAGTGAATGTAGTGTACACCAGTTCACTTGTGCTGTTTTCTCCTCCTTAGCTCCACAGTCTCACCAGTGGTATTCTTGGGGCCCTCCTAATATGCAATGCAGGTTGTGTGCATCATGCTGGATTTATTGGAAGAAATATGGTGGCCTGAAAATGCCCACACAGACAGATGAAGATAAACTGTCTTCCAGCCAACCTACAGAGGTAGGATTGTAGAGGTAGACAAACTTTTCTAAAACAGAATGTGGTGCCTTCACAAGACTACTGTGGTTTGATTATTTAATGGAATGGTTTTTTATGTATGTGTTCAACTTTGATATTACAAAATGCAGTTTATTAATCCTTTTTCTGTGTTATGCAGAACTGTACAGTGTTCAGGCCTTGCCATGTCTTTATTTGACCTCTTGGATGAACAAACATCCCCTTCCTGCATTTTTGGTGGACAAATGTCATTTTGTCAATTAAATGGTGTGTTATCTGTGAAATGTTAAATTGACTATACAATATCTCGTTTAGAATGGCATTATATGTCCATTCTCAGTAGACTGCTCTACTCTGTAGTTTACAGCATCCTACATAGGTCCATCTGCTTTTGGTATAGTGCTTATACATATTATTTGATTAGTCTTGTGAATGTGTCCACCCTGTGGACGTTCTGATGCTGTAATTCACATGTGTGTGTTATGATCTTTTTATTTCTTTCCGTAGGAATCTCATGTTCGAACTCACCTGTCCCGGCAGGCCACACAGGGAACTCCAGTTCGTAACACTGGGAGTCCAAAGTCGGCAGTGAAAACACGTCAAGCTTTCTTTCTTCACACGACGTGTTGGACAAAACTGGCCCGTCAGGTCTGCAAAAATACCCTCCGGCTGCGGCAGGCAGCAAGACGTCCCTTTGTCCCTATTAACTGTGCTGCCATTAAGGCAGAATGTAAGATGTTTTTTTAATTCTTAGTTCTGTGTGCTGTGCTTCCCACCCATTTTTGTCTTTTAATTTTATTTTCTTTTTCAATAAACATTTCTTGTCTATACGCTTTTGCTTTTCATTTTTTTTTTTCATTTGTCCAGCATATCACCAACACATCGGATAAAGTCTGGTTGCCTTGAACAGATCTTAGGCTGTGGAAACCTTTCAGATTACTTAAAAAGGGGATAACTATTACCTCATCCACTTACAAAAATTGTCATTAACAAAAATGGGGGGCAGGAAGGGACAAGCAATGCCATGACATACATGCTTCCAACTAGGCAGTGTGAAAGAAGTCTGCTTTTATATTGGTTTTTTATTCTTTTGCTGAGCAGAAAGTATGTGCTGTACCTTTTCTCAGTGGGCTTGGTCAAAGAATCAGGAGCTGGGGATTCATAAGAATTTAAATGTAGTGTCCAATATGGCCCTTTGTCACTGTGGCAATCAGATGGTGGTGATAGCCATGTTTGTTATTACATCGTAGTTGCATCATTTTGCTTTTGTCTGTTCCAGTTTTAAATTTTAGTTTTAAATAAAATTCTTTATTATGTTTGTTCTTTTTATAGCCAAAATACAAAGAGCTGATGAATTCTAGTAGTATGGCAAAAGGCTATGAGTTTTTGTAGATAGCAACAGTAAGTCTCTTCACCTACATATGTGTGTAAGTTCTTCTGCAAAGTCACAGAATATTTCAACAGCTTTTGTATCTGCACTGAGCACATTGTTTTACTCTTCACACTGCCTGGTTATGTTTCCCAGTCTTCCAGAGATACAGTTCTTGGAGCAGATACTTGGTATTCCGAGATGAGCAATGCTAGCTCATTGTACTGTCAATTGTGTTAGAATTGAAGAGAACTGTTAAGATTATTAGATGTGGGGTTTATAACCATGTTTACTAGATTAATGCTAAATGTTTTCCCAGCATGCTTATCTGGGATGCAGATGATGTCTGCATTGTTTACAAGAAATTTACTCCATGGAGGCTTAAAATCTGATTTTGGGTAATTATTTTGCCTTTATATACTCTAAGACCAGCCATTATTCACATGCAAACTCTTCACCTACTTCTGCAGTCCTTCAAAACTTGGTGAATATTTCTGTTCATTGTCCTTGTCTAATTTTTTAATTGTCCTTTGGCCATTTTCTTTCTTCTTTTAAATCTGTGCAAGCCAGAAGCAAGTTTCAGATTTAAGGAAACTACGCTTCTACTGTGTGAATAAAATGAGTTGTACTTTATAGAGGAAGTGTGTCTAAGGCTGGATTAGAATTATATTTTTAATCCTCAATCCAAAATAAGAGTTTTCTGAGAGAAATCTAAAAGGATGCTATACTTTTATGTTTCTGCTGAATCATGGAGAAAAATTTAGACGTTCGCTTGAGCCTTATATCTTTTTATCCATATCCCTATTTATTTTCACTTACTGCAGTAATGAAATTTGGAAGAAGATGAACAAACTTTTGTTTAAGGAAGAGAAACAAGAAAAAGGTTTCATCCAACTGTTAGTCATCATACTAGAATATGTGTTCAACTTTAAAAGAGGAGTGAAAAGCTGAGCTTTTCAGTAGGAAATAGTCATTCTTGTTTCAGACTGGCAGTGCTGTGAGTGCTTTCCCTTTGTTTTTTTGAGTGAACAAGTGCCACATCAGATTAATGGCAAAAGCAGAAAGAATTTTTTTTCCTGTAGTCTCTGACTTTCATTATTCTTTTTGCTTAACGCAAATTTTGAACCTTATGATTTTTGTCTCTTTGAATTCTACTGCTTCCTGATTAGGCCTAACGTAGGTTGAAGAAAAAAAATCGCAATTGTTAATGGTTTTTGAACACAACGTTAAAATTATGTTCTAATGGTGGAAACCAAATTATACCTAATTTAACTCACGTTTCTCTGTACACAAACACACATATGCACCCCCCACATGTTCTGTTTCTGGCCCTCTCTCTCCTTGTGGAATCATTGCAATGCTCTTACCTGCATTGTCATTGTCGTATTCTTGCTCTAGTAAAGTCGAAAAAGTAAGTAAATAAAAAAAATTGTTTTGTAGTTTTATTCCTGTGCTTACATCTGGTGACCTGTTCTCAGTGCACTCTGTAGCTTTTAAGGTTATACATGAATAGCCTCTCTTTTCCTGCGTATGCCTTGAATCCTTTTCTAAGGTTATCCTGAAGCAAATGATTTTTAAATTTTCAAGTGATACTGAATTAGCAGTAATGATTTCCTGTGCCATATCTGCTGAGTGATTGCAATACTGAATGGAGGTCTGTGTTCGTGTTAGAAAAGTTGCAATCGTGCTTAGATAACAACCTGGCCAGAGCACCAGGTCACCCATGATGTGATGTGGCATGGGATGGTTCGGACATCCAAGAGCTGATCTGGAATTTGTTTTCCATGTTGCTGTATTGAAACTTGAATCTGATAACTGTTTAAAGGCTTAGTCAGACTCACCTGACTGTCTGTGTGCCAAACCAATTCTTGAAAATGTTAACTGCATTTCCCAACTCAATTGCATTAGGCACCATAACACTCACAAGCCATAAAATCTGAAGACAGCAGGATTGGTAGGGCACTTATCCCAGCAGTGTACCAGGTTTTATGCCCTCTTAGTCTTGTGCTATTTGTTGAAGTGCCAGGTTGTAAATGAAACTAATTTCCAGATCTGAGAAAGACTGAACAAGCATGTCAGAGCTTAGCCATAAAATAAATTGATTTTGCATTCCACCTGTGTACCTAAACACATCTGCAGGTACTTCTGTTGTCTCGGAGGAGCAGGGAAGCCTCTGAAAATGTTAACCTAAGGCACAACCACCTTTTAGGTGAAACCAGGTTTCGGCAGAGCATTTTCTGTTGTAATTCCACCCACATCATCTCCCTCAGCGCATTATATCCACTGGCAGAAAACAAGGTCCTATTCTGTGTTCCTTATTCCTTCAGTAAGTGCAGAAAATTAGATTTTTCTCATTAATGAACCCTATAGCATGACCCCTGCTCAGATGCCAGCAGGAGGTAGTGGAGATGGTGCGTTTACATCCCAGTTCAATCTCGGGATGGCCACCAGGAGGTTGGGAAGGCACGGCACCTCCCGCTAGGAGCACAGCCCATCATGGAAAGCTCAGACTTTGTTCTGCCTGAACTTAACAGACTCACTCTAGTTGTTGACAATAAACTTGGCTGATGGATTTTCAGGAATAATTAGAACTGGTGAACTGCTTTGGTAAGAGGAAATTCTCATGCTCTAAATCTCACGTGCTACCTCCTGTTCAGTTTGAATATATTGCATGTTTGTTAGAAAGTTAAGCAAAGCCATCCTGTCTGTGGAAGGTCTCTTAATTAGGGAAAAGCAAAGTGAGCATTCTTCTGAACAGCCACTGACGAGATGGGATCTGTTTGCAGCTCACGAGCAGGTTGATATATGCCTGGCAGTGAGCCGTGTGTCTGTAAACATTATTACTTCAGCACAGGGAGAGCCTTGAGCGGTTTTTTTTTTCCTATTGCTTGGATATAGCTTTATCAATATAATTATATGTATTAATTATAGTCATTTAAATCTGGATAACTACATGCTGTCTGTGTAGACATGACTGTCAAAACGTTTTCAGTGCATGGTAATACATTGTCTGTGTAATATATTTATAGTTATCTGGAAAGGGGTATCCCGTTTGTGATGAAAATTTGTCATACCTTTAAATCTTCAGATTTATTAACAAATTTGGTACACAGTACTTGCTTGTGATCTAGCTTGATGAAACAGACAAGTGAAAACCTAGTGGAATATGGAAAATGTTACTGATTTGTCTTTGTAAGCATAAAGCTTATATTTTACTGACATAAAACTACCCATTCATCTGAAGTGAGTAAAATTTAGGGATGTTGTTTCACAAACTACTTTTTGTATCCTTGATTTTGATAGCTGTGGAAGAGCTTTTGGCTGCATCTAGGATGAAAACATTTTCTCTGCTCTTATCTTTGAATACAATTTGTATCAGATTTTAGGAGCCAGCAGAATAATTGAAAGAGCACACTATTTTTTTCTCCAAAGTTTCTAAGAAGAATGCAATTCCACGAATACATAGAGAACAGTACATTCATTAGATAATCTGCATTTTGACAGAGATATGATGGAATGTCAAAGAGAAATATCTTGCTAATGAGAGTCTATCTAAGCTTAAGAGACCCACAAATCTAGTTAAAAAAAAAGTTAATAATGAAAAAAGTACTTTCAGATCTAAAAGCACAGTCTTATTTGTTGTCATCTTCTTGGCATTCCTGATTTTATTCACCTCTGTAATACATTGGTCATCACACTTGGCATATTTAAAACCTCATAAAGAATGTGTTTCACGCTGGTTCATAATGTTGTTTCCTAGAATTCTTCTAATTGTACTGTATCCTCTTTAGGGTTGTGATGCCCCAAATTCTGTACACTTCAAGAAAAAGGTTTCCCATAATTTTAGAAAGTCATATGTTTTCTATTTTCCTATCATAATAATTTCTAACATTCTGATTTTGATTTCTTATTAGTGTTGTCTAGGTATTTTTAGTAAGCTGCTGGCACTGACTTCATGAATACTCTTCTGCTTTGTGATGGGTAGAACCCATCATTATATCTATATATCACAGTTATTTTACCCCTTAAGAATTCATTTACATACAATGCTTGATGCTGCTGCTATCCTTTGCAATCAGTTTTAGCTTTGATTATGCTCAGAAATTTCTTACCATGAAATTTCAGCTCTCTAATCACCTCTTTTCCTGACCTTTTATATGTTGAACAGCACAGACCATTTGGGGATTACATAGACAATTAATTTTAATAAGGTGCTAATTCCTGAAAAAGCTCTTTTACCCTATAACATCTGGACAGCAGAGGTCTTTTTGTGGCAGTGTTCCGTAAAATCTCATTGAAATGCCAAGATGGATGCCAGATCAGCTGCATGTGAACATGCCGTGATCCCTTCGGAGAATCCTGACAGACCTATGAGCCTGGCAGCTCGTGGTTTATAGGACATGTAGGTAGGAAGAGCCCCTGGAGGTCTCTAATCCCACCTCTTGCATATAGTTCATGTGCTCTTGGACCTTTTGTCCAGATGAGCTTTGCGTAACTCCAAGGTTGGAGTCAGCATGACTTCTCTGGGTACCTGTTCCAGTGTTTGATCAACAGCAGAGTAAATAATATTATCCTTAAATCTAACAATTTCCTGTCTCCCAGCTTGTGGCTGCTGCCACAGGCAGGAACAGTGGTGGCCTGTCCCTGCGTTCCTCCAGGGAGGGTGTGACTCGGTGTCTCTGTGCTCTGCTGCTGGGAGGCTGCTGGTGGCAATCCGGCATCCCCTTGTCCTTCTCGTGGCCAGGCTGACCTGGCCCGGTTCCCCCAGGCTCTGGGTGTGTCCTGGGCTCAAATGCCCAGTCAGCTGGGTGACTCTCTCCATCGGCTGGGCGTGCTCCAGTGTGTCTGCATCTCTTCCGTAGCGGGGATCCCAGAACTGAGCACAGGATCTGGAGCTGTTCCACATGGACTGAGGGGAGAGGTGACCTCCCTCCCTCGCCCTGCTGGGTGGCTCATAAGGCCCAGAATGCCATCGTCCTTCTTGCTGCAAGGACACACCACTGAGTAATGAGAACACATTAAACTTGTTTTCACTTTGCAAGGTCTTTGTTGGCTCCCTTGATGTTTCCATATTTAACCATGCCTCTATTAATAATGCAACCTTTCGCCACTCTGCAGACCTACTTACTGAAGAATGTTATCACATTTGCCCTGTTTTTGTCCTCTTGAATCAAGACCATTTAAGCATTCATTAAACACCAGCAGTGTATGTGCTCAGCAGTTTGTTTGGATGAATGCCACCTGGTCCTGGTAACTTGTTTTTATTCATTAACCAGTTTGATTTGAAATATTTCCTGTGGACACTTTGATGTGACACTGTTCTCCTACTGTCCTCATAAAAATATTTTGAAAGGTAGCTTCTTTAACTGCTTCTGCAAAGAACTCTGTTGCAAGGAATATTCAGTTTTTCTGGTGTGCCTTTATTGTGTATTTTCCTCACACTTTCTGCTTTTGCTATGTTTGAAAAATATACTATGAAATATAAGACTCCTTCTTTTTATAAATGTATTTCTTTTTCTCAGGGCTTCCACTATTTCGCTGATCTTACTAAGATTTTTATTGTTCATGTAGAAGCTCACATTTTATTTTAGGACTTGTTTTAAATTTTGGTTTTCTTAGTAACTACCTAAATTTTATTCTATGGTTTTACACTTGACAGTGATGCACAATCTAACATCTGTGTTTTTCTCTGTGTTGTGCATAAAGTTCATAAACTTTATTATACTTTTTATGGGAGTACCTTATTGTGAATCAAAGTTTGCTGCTGTTAAACATACTTAACTGTTTCAATAGATAGGTAAGCTTTCCAATACTCACAGTGAGTGAACATGCTTTATCTCAAGCATGGAAATTATGCTCTCCTTGCAGTATGAGTTCCCAGTCAGCATATTAGTATAACTCCATGATTCAATATCTTTTTTTACAGTGAAGACGCGTAGATGGAAAATTTTCTTCCTAATTCTTAGACGATGCTTTGCTGTTCTCAAAGTAACTCTAAAATACTGCACAGCCTGTGCTTCTTTTACTGAAGGAGTCAGTGGAGACACATCATTTTACTCAATCGTTTAAAATATTTCAGGTGTTGTGGAATGTTAAAAATGTTATGGGCACCAGGTTTGTGCATTTTTTTTTCTGAGAACAGTATATGTTGTTATTAAGAGAAATTAATAAAGTACTTCATGTACTCAGCATTAGGGCTCTGGAACCTTTGGGCTGCCCAAATACCAGCTAGCATTTCCAGAATTTCAAGTAGTTTCCTTAATATATTAAAGTAGGTTGTGCTTTGTCTGCTGCACTGAAAATATCTGCTTGAACGTCTGAAATACTTACTCCAGTCATTGCTGTGAATTTGTGACCTTCATGGTTTTTGCACAGAGCTAGATAGAATAAAGAGATTGTAAATTGTTCTATATAGCATCTTCTCCTCCTCCTGTGACTATGTACTCTGTCTCTTGCTGGAGTGAAGCAAACAGGAACAGTCTGGCAAAACACGAGGTGGAATTGCAATTATATCTCTTTTTAATGTGTGCCTTTTTGTAAAGCTTGTTAGAAAATGCACATCTGCATGTATGTGTGTGAAACCTGTACAAAGAAAGGAGTACATGTAGGTAGGTATTGGTGGGAAGTAATTCCATGTGAGAGAATTCTCAATCTATGTAATCACCATTTGAATGCACTTTTGTACAGAACAGAGTACCTGTGTTCTAGGTAGGCTGGAAGCTCTGTATGGGGATTTTTGTGTGCTCTTGGAAGATAGATAACCCAACCATTCTAAATAATAATAATTTACAAAGATAGTATATTTGCAATAGTCTTGAAATTATGTAGTGAAACCTAGTGCCTTGTGAATTTTTGCCTTAAGTTGATTGACTTCTTTGTCTAAGCATGAACCTCTTTATAGTAACAGTTTGCGTTTGGGAAATGTGAATGGAATCTCTGCTCATGTATTCACAGTGCCTTTTAAAGGTGTGAGCTCACAGTAGCAGCATGAAATTTAAGGCAGTTGCTGCACTGCTAGATTTCATGTACTTTGCAGTAAGTTACAATCTTTGAGACCTTTGAGCTCTGTAGTACTTGGTTACAACTGACCATTTTGTTCAAAAGTTCACAGTGAAGGTGTTGTTTTGGTTTGGGTTTTTTTTCCCAAGCCGTAATAGCCCCAATGTTCAATTTTACTTATTAAGCATTATATGAATCATCATTATGCAAGTAAGACATGACAAAAATCAGTAGTCCCAGCTTTAAATCCTTACCCCTGTATTACCCCGTTTAGAGATGGAGAAGCTTGTAGAAAACAAAAAAGAATTCAACATAAATTATTTTTAGTAGCCAGAACTGCATTTGTATTAGTACTCACATTTTCATCTATGTTTAATTTGCCTAGCTGACTATCTCCAAAAAGACTTTGTAAGCAAAAAATACCATCAAACTAGTGTTAAATCTTACATTAACTTAAAAAAAATCATAACATCACTTGCATGAATGAGAACATGTCCTGCCTTGAAATATCCATCATTCTAAGTATTGATGAGAAAAAGGAGAATGTGGGCTAAAAGGAAAAAAGCAATTTGTGTTAAAAGTGCAAGTCAGAAACTGGTTGGTGTGTCCTAATTCTATTTGTAATGGTAAAATATTTAAACTGAGTTTTATTCTTTAAAATTCTCAGATGCAGATCGACATTGTGAGCTTGCTGGAAATCCTCTGAAGATAAAGAGCACCAGAAAACCACTGTCATGTATCATTGGGTATTTAGGTGCGTATCTGCCTCCAGAGAATAACAAACCAAGTGAACATTCACTGTGTACTGAAGCTTTGTAATCTGGTGTGCGTAGAAAGAGAGATCTATGCTTTTAGTAATGAAAAAACCCACAAGTTAATAAATTAATAATAATGGTGGTCCACTCTCAGTTGCAAAACTGTGTGATTGAGCTTGCAGGATATGGGCAGAAGTCTTCAATACTGGTTTACAGTGTCAGAGTGAAACCTGATGAAATTTATAATGTGGAAAATAATCTGGTTGTCTAAATAAAAAAGTAACTGCTCAAAGGGGAGATAGCCAGTATGCTCAGGGCTGCTTTGCTCTGCCCTTTGAATCCATTTGCAGTACTACTTTTCACTTAAAAGAAGGGACCTCAGCCACACCAAGACACACATCTTGTAATCTGATGGTCAAAGTTGAAAAGGTGCAATGAAATCTGTACTGAGTTCACAGCCAAGAGCACAATGAACCCAAAAGTTAATGGAGAGAGGAAAAATTCTAGTAATAGTGATTTCCTGCTAAAAGAATATTCTCCTTGCAGGAAACCATCACTGACTATTAAATATTTTCACAGTCATGTAAGAATTGTGAACTCAGAGGCTGTTAATCCTCAAATGAATGTAGGAATCAATCCATTGACCAGAGAAGCAGTGAATAAGTCTGCTGTGTATTAATCCTGTTCTGCACAAGTGAAGCTGAGTGCAGAGCTCAGTCTAGTGTTTTGCTCATAATTTCAATCACTAGGAGGTTATTTTGTAACAGTCTCTTGCCTTGCTGCAATAGAAAATCAGTTATTAATGTTGTTACAACTGTTCTTCCAGAACATCAATTTTATGAATATCCTAACTTCAAGCAGGTGGATAATGAAGAATTAATGCCATTGTCACTGAATTTTGGTTCCTCCTGCCCTGCAGTTTAAGAGAAAAGGCAGTGATAGTTTCCTACAGGCATCCCAGCTGTGTATCCCAGCATTACAGATGTTGAAAGGACTCCTTTGGTTGACTTGGTGGAGTTGTGGTTGTAAGGGGGTAAGCTGGACAGGAGATGGTTCGTCCAGCTGGCCTGTCTGTACAGTCAAAAGAGGAAATGGTAATGTGGGTAAAGTTAGAAGACACTGCATGTGTTTAGTGCCATGTTATGTAGTCCTTGAGGGGTCATCTTGATACCTGTGGGAGTGTAAGTCTGTAGGTTTGATGAGAGTAAAT
Organism: Atrichornis clamosus; assembly: GCA_013400975.1. Classification (NCBI taxonomy): domain Eukaryota; kingdom Metazoa; phylum Chordata; class Aves; order Passeriformes; family Menuridae; genus Atrichornis; species Atrichornis clamosus. The sequence continues at coordinate 119,657 of WBMZ01002151.1, read as the reverse complement.
GGCTGAACAGTGTCAGGCAGCATTTTGTGTACTTAAATGAAGGTCTGGTAGAAGACTAACAGTGCTAAAATATGCCAGGTATCTGCAGAGTCTGCTCAGTGTTTGACTGTATGGGAAGTGAAGGGGTCTCACTGCAGTTGAAGGAAAATAACGTGTTATGGGGATATGAAGTTGTGCACTTGAATACTTGCATCTGGATTAGTTCTATAAGGATGGCTAGAAAATGGCTTTTTGGTCACCATTTGTCTTGGTGGTTTTTTTTAGTTTAGTTTGTTTGTGATCTTTTTTGTTTATTTGGGATTTCTGCATGCTTCAGCAAATAAGTAATTCTTGCATTATTTTTCTCATAAAAATAAGCATTAAATATCATGTCATACCTTATACAGGAGGCATTTATTTTCTTTTAAAAGTTCATCCTGTGTGATTCTCATAGACACTTATTGGCATACAGTTAACTGTTTTTGACCTTTCTGGGGAGGCAGAGAGGATTTCAGTGCCCTGCACTGGGTCATTGCTTCCCTTTATCCCTGTTCTGCATCTTGACTCCTGGCTCCACAGGTGAGGTAGGATAAGCACTGAAATTAGGCCCTGTCATCTCAAGGGCTGGGGCTAATCCCCTGTAATCTCATCAGGCATCACTCTGCCCCCTAAAACAAACCCCTAAGGTGAACCCCTGGATAATTAAATGTCCTATATTACCTCCTAGTTAGGAAACCAGGCTAACATTTCCAGCTGGGATACATGTTGAGGAGATGAGAGGATTGTGGAGTTGCCTAAGCACCTCTGGAATCCAGGATGTTTGTTTAGGTGACTCAACTTATTTAGGAGACTTCAACTTCTTTTTGTTTGCTTTGGTTTTGTTTTCTTTTACCCTGGTCCTATCAAATGGGTTCCTAATGTGTTACTGAAACATTGTTTCTTACTCCCCTTTTATTTTTATTTCAGAATGTGGTCGACTGGTTATTTGTTATGTAGGTAAAGGGTAATTTGGATGCTATAGCCTGTTCTCTGAGTTAGCAAAAGGTGCAGATGACTAGAAGATTTTCATTGGAGTGCTAGAAAATAGAACAAGGATAAGAGCAGCAGGAATTAAAAGATTGAAAATTACTATTATTCCATAATACAATAAAATGATGGATAATATAATTCAGGCAAAACCCCAGAAATGTCTCATTACCCTGCTCAGGTCTGAAGAAGAAGCTAGTCAGAAAGTGCTGATCTAAGGCATGAAAATATTTGATGCAAGTCTATATGTAGAGGAGGAGTAAGATGTAAAGACCCCCACAGGAAGAACTCAGTCCATTGGGAAGTGGTCCTGCCTGTTTAATTAAATTCCTTTCTAGAACTTAAATGTAGAGCTTGGTCTTGCTGCCTTCCTCTACTGCAGAAAGAGAAAAGACAGCCTTTGTGGTCAACTAATGAACAATTAGTGACACCTGAACTGAGGGAAAGTCTAAGGAAGGAAACGCTTCCTTCATCAACTGTTTGCTTACCCTGAAAATATAAAATTGCATCTCCTATAGGCTGTAGATGGAAGGAGTTTGTGTTCTCATATGTTGATGTAGCTATTGAGACTATTGTGGTTGCTGCTGAAGCTCTTTGGCAAATGAAATAATACTTTAGGGTGGTTAGCCCTGAAATTTACCATTTCCTTCAGAAAATTGGAAAAAAATTGCCAAATGAACATTTTAGAATGTAAATTTCAATTACCTTCAGCAAACAGTGCAAGTGTTTCTATTTCCGTTTTAAGTTTTGCCTTAACAATCAGTGATGTTCATAACATTAAGCACGCCTCTGTTACCATTTTAGCATTTTAGTAAAAAAGCGAAATACAAGGTGCTTGTTCCCTACAGCAAGAAAAACAGGACATGCCATGAAATCTTTTTTATATGAAAAGCAGATGAACACTGCAGTGAAAGGCAGTAAAAAGCTCTCATCTAATTAAGTGGTGGGAAATTCGGTGTTGTCAAACCTACAGGTCTCCCCTGCAGTGATTGCTAACCTGTGCCTTCCCTCTCTGCTCTTCTAATACTTGCCCTTGTACTACCTTGCTCTACTGTTCATCTGACCCTCTTGAAGCTTCTTGTGTGAGGGTGTTTGTGCTCTGGGAGTGTGATTGCAAGCACCAATCAAACCAATGGTGATCTTGTTAAGTAAAGTCTTTTCCACGTGACAATGGCATTGTCTCCTCCTGGCACGCTGTTCCCAGTGCAGCCTGGCCAAGGCCCTGAAACCAAGAGCGCCAGGCAAGGTGAGCGAGCACTTGGATGTTGGACTTAATTAGCATTCCTGAAGGAGGAAAAACATGCCATTGCGGTGGACTTTGACTTCATGCAATGGTTTCTCTTTCTCCTGAAAGATAGCCATGAACGGCAGAGACCGGAGAGCCTCCTCCTTGGATAGCTGGCCTCACCCCGTAGATTTTGCATATTCCCAACTTCTGTGCTTCACTTTATAAACAAAAGCAGAAAGAAGCACTCTTCAGGAGGTGCAAACCTGGGCTGCGACTGAGAAAGTACTTAATTTTTGTTTTCTGATCTCACTGGCCTTGGGCAGCTGACTCTGCTGATGGGGCTCGCAGCCCCCCTGCCCTCGCCACGTCAGCCTCTTCTGCTGCTCGGGGTGATCGGGGCTGCTGTAACTGGGCTGCTGGAATTGGGCTGCAAGCGCCTCTCCACCTGCGCAGGGCGCGCAGCTGGTGCCCTGTGGCTGTGTCAGAGGACGGCACCTGCCCTCAGGCATCTGACTTCCCACACAAATTCGGGTCCATCCAAGGTTGTACACGGTGGTGGCATTTTGAACCCAAGTGTGTGATGGGAATTAATTAACTGGTTCAGCATATTTCTGGAGAAGGACAAGCAGACTCTACTGAAGCTTCCTTTTGCCACTTTTATCTGGCAGATAACTGAGAAATTTCCATGCAGCTGTATCAGCTCTTGGCAAACACAGCAACTGCCTCCCTGAAGCGTGCTGGCCAGGTGCGTTTCACCACCTCTTACCCTCTTTATTCCTCTCTCTCCAAAACCATCCTGCTCCGTGAAAGATCCTGGTCTGTTTGAAGCTCCCCAGTAATGACTCTGTATGGGAGTGTTCCCGCCGCAGCTTTGGGGCAGTTTTAGCTGCAGAGCCCTACAGCGGCTGGCCCCCTGACTCCTGCACCTTGTGACTTGTGTGTGGGAAGATCCCTTAAGGCTTGTTACTGTGACAGAAAATATTGAATAGCTTGAGGTATTGAGGTGGTTTTGCTGTAGTAAAATGCTTTTATTTGCTTGCTAGAAAAACCTGTGGGTGTGTAGCTTCAATGCTTATAAACCTCAAAAGGGTAGGAAAATATAAACACAGACCTGTTTCATATTGTTTTGCATTTATTAGCTCTTCAACCTCAGATCCTTACGTATCTACACCATAGTATTGAACTTGGGTAATCTGAAGTGAAATAGATTTTTCTTACCTGGAGGACCTGTGGGTATGAGGACTTGTGTTTGAAGTGTTGTTCAAGGTCCTGTAAACACACAAGTGCAGAATAAACTTTCTTTCCTTTCACTGAAAATCAAAAGTAAGTTTCATATGTGGAATAGACTGGTTTTATTTATTTTAAAATCAAGTATATGTAATTTCTCTCTTTCTCTCTTTTGTCTCAAACAGAGATACATCCTGCTGTGAAACCCAATGTAATCAGGTCAACACCAAGCCTTCAAAGTCCAAGTACAAAACGACTGCTTGCACCCTCCAATCACTCTTCATTAAGTATTTTGGGAAAAAGAAACTACAGCCATCATAATGGTCTTGATGGTATGTGATGGGATGTAAAAGAAATATTCTTTAAATCTGTGAATTGCAAAACTTTCTGTGAATCTGAGATGACATTAAATGAGAGGGTACAGAGTTAGAAAAATGTAAGATATGGATGGCATGTTTCTAATATTAATGCAATGAATGGTGGTGCTTATTCATTGAACAAGAATATATTAAAGCCATCTCTTACAAAAACTCCATTTACCATTTCTTACTAATTTAAAAAAAAAGGACAAGAGAAGAGTAAAACAAATTTGTTAAAGACAGAGATGCAGCATGTTTTATTTTGGCTTTTTGAGATGCACCTTAGAAAGCCACTGTCCCTGCACACTCTTTGCAGAGGAGGAAGAAAAAGATGTGTCACAGAGGTGCAGGAGAGGCTTTTTCTGTACCCTGTGCAGTGCCAGAGGTGATGTTTATGCCTGGTCTATCCAGCCACTCATTACAGTACAGTGCAAACTGAGAGTAGGAATGAAGCTGTGCAAAAAAAAAAAAAAAAAAAGAAAAAAACTTTCAAAAATGAACATTTGTGGTTAAGGCTAATTTTCTCAAATAATCTTTATTTTTCATCCTGAAAAGTGACTGTGCATTATTGATTATTTTCATTTATCATTACCAAACAGAAAGATTTTTCAACTGTAACTGTAAACAGTTTTACCTCATGTCCAAATAAGAGGAGAATCCAGCAGGATATAATTTGTTTGCACTTAAAAAAAATGCATGCATTCCTGATATCTCTTTGTGAGATGTAACTTCTGTAAGCCATTAGCTTATTTGGTCTGTAATTGAATAAGGTTATTAAGGGTAGAAATCTGTCAGATGTTGGGCTCTCAAATAGACTGTTCAGGACATGACGTGCACAACAGAGGTGTCTGTGTTTTCATGCTTCACAGAATAGGTCAAGGTGGAAATGAGAGGACTTGTCTTTCAGACAAGCTAATAGAAATAGTATTCCAAATAAAGTGAGAAAAACTTGATTCATTATCCATCCTCTTCCCCACGATTGTGTTTTTCTGTCATTGCAAGCACTGCTTGTACATTGCAGTGAAAACACCTAGTGTACATTTAATAATACCTAGATAGAAATCATGACATCCTTTGACAAGGAGTGTTTATTTAGAACACACAGAAGAGGGGATTGCTTGCCCCTCTGCTCAGCGTGCAGCTGTTACAGCTTAGACAAATCACATGCATGGCAACTCAGGCTCTTCGGAGCACCACGATGACAGCCGTGTGACTTGCTGTTGGGAGAAAATATGCTAACATTAGCAGGCTGAGCCATGAGTGCTGAATTTCCACTGCAGTCTTTGAGGGTGAAGTTCTGCATGGGTGGTCTGGTAGCTGCTGCATGAGAATGTGAGCAAAGGCCTCCCCCCTCCACCAATGCTGGCCGTTAGACTGGATGGAGTCTAATGTGAGCTTTGAGTGATGAGTTACTTTTCCCTGGACATGAAGGCGATCACAGAATCTTTTCCTTTGGAAAAGACCTTGAAGATCATCGAGTCCAACCATTAGCTTAGCACTGCCACGTCCACTACCAAAACCCTGTGTGCCACATCTTTTAAATACCTCCAGGGATGGTGACTGCACCAGTTCCCTGGGCAGCCTGTTCCAGTGCTTGACAACCCTTTCAGTGATTTTCCCTGATACCTAACCTAAACCTTCCCTGCCATAACTTGAGGCCTTTTCCTCTTGTCCTGTCACTTGTTATCTCTGAGAGGAGACCGACCCCCGTCTTGCTACAACCTGCACATTTTTCCTGCAGACAAGGCTAGAGCAAGAACTTCAAGGTAAACATTATTATAAGTCCCTTCTTACTGTCCCTGTAATGAGGCCTGCTTGGAAGTCTGTAAAATTTTTCTTCTACTTAGTATGGATGTTCTCTTCAAAGTAGAGAGTGCATAAAACCACCCACTAGCTACACTGATTAGTTTGTATCAAACAGTGAGCTGATTGTGTTAAGGCAGTTTGCACAGAGTAACATCTAATTTGAAAAATTGCTATTGAGAACTGTAAGTCATTGCTTTAGGAGATATTTCTGCTTATCTGTTTTCAGTGAAAAACTTACCGGAAAGCATATATCCTAAATAACTGAAATCTGTATTTTTTCTTAGTTCAAATTGACTATTTTAGTATTTAAAAATGGCTATTCTTGTTCTTATTTTTGCCCCTCTCTTCAATTAATACATGGCAAAGTATAAATAAAATGCAATGAAAAAGTAACAAACCAGTAGTAATGATACTGAACACCAAAATTCCTGTTTCTTTAGACTTAAAAATTATTACCTTCAGTATTTAAAATTTACCTCCTCCTTTGATTATTGGTAAACATAATTTTTTTAAAATTGTGTTTTATCCATCTTCTCTTCAGTACACAGCAAACACTCAGTGATCAGATCAACTTGGGAAATGGTGCTTTCTGTGTCATTTCCCTGACCACAGCGTTCTATTTGTGCAGTGAAAGGTTTTGCCAACCCCCAGAGTTTTTGTGTTACTATAAATATACTAAAAAGCTTTTTTGGTTCCAAAATACTATCGATTGCTGCAGGGTTTATTGCATTGTATCAATTAACAGTATGCAGAAAGCTTGCTGTGGAGATGATGACAGATTCTGGCTTTCAGTGCATGTCTTGAAATTAGCAAACAAAAAGGAGCACAGGGGATTTATATTGTCTCATTTCTTGCTATTTTCATAATCTTAATGTTATTGACATAGAAAGGTCTGCATTTTCAAGTTTTTTCTTTTTCCAACAGCATTAAAAATTTGTTGTAAGAAAGCCACATAAATATGTTTACTTAAGGTATTTTACATCATTCAAGTAAATGTTGCTTAGGCTTGTGCAAATATATACATTTAGATTAGCATAATTGAAGTCAATCTTACTGCCTAAATGAGTGCCGTATCTTGACGGAATTTGTTTTTAAGCAAATTAATAATTATTTGCTTAGAATATAGCAGTACATTATAGAAATGGCATTTTTTATGTCTCTGTGGGGAAGTGGGGGAAGATTATGAGAACCATCATTAATATTTAGTTAAATGCTTTTAAAAATAATAAACACTAATATGATTAGCATTTCTTATATAAGTCTTATGTTGGCTTGAGTTTTGCTTTTAGCCAATGCAGCACAAGATTCCCTTTCAGTTTTCCATGGATGCACCTCCAGAAAGGGTCTGGTGAGGTAGTCTGGCATTTTTGACTGGCTGGATCATTGTCGAGAATGATGAGGGAGCTCATTTATCTCTTCATAAATGGGGATGTTGTGTCCTGATATCTTGCTGTTGAGTGCCAGCCATGGGTGTAAGGCATGGACATAGGTGAAATTGCACTTCTTACTCACTGTGTATTGCAGCTAGATAGATGCAGGATCTTGTAGGTTTTAGTGTCCCTCTTTGTAGGAGGGAGGCTTTTGCTGGATGGTCTTAGAAGAGGGGTTTTCATTTTGTTTTCGAACAGCAAATCTTGCATTCTGTAAGATGTGAAATGCCAGTGTACTGGCATTTTCCTGTTCTGGAAAAAAACGTCACAGTACTTTGGGAGGTTTTTGTGTAATATACATGCTTTTAACTACTCTGCGATGCAGCATCTCGATTGCTGCTGAAATTAAAGTCAGCATAAGATATTTAAGTGGTTCTCTGCAGTGAAGATAGCCTCTTTCAAGTGGGAAAATTCCATCTCCAGAAAATCACGACGTTGCAGAAGGTTACGTGTATCCAATTTTGTGACTGAAGTTGGTGATGGGAAGATTTAGGTGTGACTGTAAAGTGCTTTAGATATTTTGAATCTGATCTTTAAATTACAGCGTGTGAAATTATTCCAAGCAATTACTTTCTCCCACAAGCTGCTTAACTGTGAGCAACAGTGTGTCCAAGTAGCCAAGTTTCACGTCAGCCTATTGTTTTGGCAGGGTGAGTAATGATAATTTTGCTTGTAGTATTTGGAAACATCAGGTAGAGGTATTTTACACAAGAATAATCTCTGTCATCTGGTGTGCATTTCCTTACCTTTGCATGCATCAGAACCAGAATATCCACAGGATGTCCAAGACATCACTGTCACAAATGACGTACAGAAATCAGCCTGTTCATACCATTTACATGTGTTGGGGACAAAAATAAGAGAACCAATTGTTCGTAGCTGAAGAGACTCAAATTAACAGCCCTGATCCTCCTTTTCTCTTCCCTGCCCAAACTTTCAGTGCTGTATTTCAGGCTGAGATGTCCAGGTCCCTTCAGGAGGGTCCTTTCAACAGTCGAATTTCTGAATATACTGAAGTATGCAGCAGACACATGAAGTATCTAGGAACGAGACAACAATTTTGGTGTCTGTTTTTCTAGGAACCCACACGTCTCTGGCCTGGCAAGGTGAGAAGGTGACAGGGGCAATTGGCAAGGAGAGAAAGACCTCAAAAAATGTACCTTCTCTTTTACCTGCTGTTTTGGTCAATCCTTCTCTCTATGCTTATAGATAATACTGGCTGTTCAGGAGATAAGTAAGGAATAAAGGCCTGTTTTTCAATCCTGTTTTTCCATGAAGAATTTACAAGTTCCCTTTGACTAACAGATGAAATTATAAGCAGCCTAACTGACAAGCAGGGAGACTGGAGCTTTTCCTGTCCCAAATTTTCTTGAAACAGAGAAAACAATTACAATAAGTGCTTCATTATAATTAATTTCACATAACTCTATGTGAAAGTACATTAAAGGGAAGGAGTTTTCACTGTAGGATGGAATTTTTCAGCTGTGAGCGTGTTGTTTTTTCTCAAAGGTGTCTGATGGTTGTTATGACAATACTGTGTTTTGGATGTTCTGCTGTGGTGGCAGGCTAGCAGACTGCTATCAAAAAACACCTGGCACTCTGTTACTTTAAAAAAGAAAACCTTAAATTTTCTTTTACACATCAATAAACTATAAACCTACCAAAATTGTTACAGTCTCATTTAACATACCAGTGGTTTCCAACTGAAAAAGAAGAAATTAGTTGTGATAAACAAGCTACTATGTGAATCCACTTTTGGTATTTCTTCCATGCTGAAACACAAAGTATGGCTCATGTTGAATTGTGTATACTAATCCTTCCCAAAAGTTACTGTTCCACAGTCCGTTTTCCCTCTGAAGTTTGCTTGGGACATGTGCATTCTAGCTTTGTTCTTTGATATAGCCAGGAGATGTTTTGAAATATTTATCTACAGATCTCTTAGTCAAGTGTGTGCACTGGTATTGATAGAAATGTGAGCATGGAAAATAGATCTCTCAGGAAAAATTGACGCTGTGTTACTGTCATTTACTGGAGAAGCAGAGGACTATGAAAAGGGTGTTATGACACTTATTTCCCCATATATATTATTTTTGTGCTTATATCATTATATGAAATACTTGATTTTAAGAGCTTTGTCCTACCTTTCTATACAAAGTCATTAAAACCATCTCTGACCCGCAAGAGATTGACCTAACAACCTTTTTACCTTTAATTTTTGCAGCTTGCAAAAGAGTAGGCAATTTCTCTCTGTTTTCACTGTACAATTGGAAGCAATCATTTTAAATATTTATAAGAAAACTAAAACGCCCTAAAGCTTACATTTCTGTGGTCAGTATATTCACTTGTTTTTGCAGAGGTACAAATGATGATACTGAGGATGATGAAGTAGTGACAACTTCCAGAGCCCAAATAATGTGCCTGGAAAATGATGCAGGCCTTACTTACCCCAGGATGTTACTGCTAACATTGTCAATAATTTGTAGAACTAAGCTACTGTGTCTCATGTTTGCATGTCTCAAGTAATTTTTTTCCCCCTATTTAAATGTTTGTATTATAAAATAGAGAGTTAGTGATTCCCACTTCCCACTTCGGTCTTCATTCCTCTGACTCCAGTGAGGCAAATGATATTGTGACTTAACATGAAAAATAATCAACTAGGAGGAAAATAGTTTTGTCCAAAAAAATAGAAGAGAAATATATTTTCCCCCTAGAATTTCTTAAAATAGAGAAAACTATTTATTGTCTCACCGTGATAAATGTGTACATTGAATTCACATCGCAATTATCTCCCAAGTATTTGAGTTTCTTTGATTACAAATAAAAGGACAGTCTTCCATTTTGTGTCTGAAAACTGCTTAAGCTGCAGGGTATTTTTCAGCGGGAAAAGGTAAGCAGCGTAATTTGGTCACAAGAGTACTTGGGAAGAGCAACAGCATTTCTGCACGCCCATGTTTTCTTGGATTTCCTCTGAGAAAGGACCTGTTCCTAAGCATGTTGGATTTTTAAAAATATATACCATGTTTGCGTTTGTTTTGCTAAAGTCAAAATACAATTTCCATTCAACTGAAATGCTCAGATTTACTGTATCTTGAGAAATGTGAACTATTTCCCAGGGTGCAAGTACAGTAGGAATTGAATAAAGGACTATTATTAATTCCTTTTGCATTTATTTCCTTTCTTTCAAAAATGTATCTTGGGTTTTGTAAGGCTTCTTTGCCTACAGCTGATGAACAAAACAAGCACAAAATAAAATCGCATTCATGCTTTAATGCACTACTTTCAGTGTGCCACAGATCACTTCCTTTTTGTTGTACCAAGGAAATGAATGCTGATGAAAAGAGTGGAGTGTTGTATCCCTGAATTCTGCAACAGGTGTTTCTGATAACCCTGGTGACAGCAGGGATTAGAAAGAGCAAGACGTGGGATCACAGGTGGGGGAAAGGGCAGTTCATGGTAAAGTGCCCCATTTCTACTGTTTTATCAGTGTTTCTTTTTTTAATATGCAGGTAATGTGTAGACATGAAACTGCAGTAACACTGGCTTTTCTAATTGGCATAATAAATCAGCTCTTAAAACAGCAAACAGCAACAATGTAATTAAGTTAGCATTTAAACCACAATGCAGGTAGTCAGAACTTAATTCCTGGAATCACTACTTTCCCCGTGTATTATTTTAAAGAATTACAATTGCAGAAAGAGAATCCTGTCTGTTGGATAACAGCATTAGAAGCATATTACCTTCTGAATTACATGTTCTGGATTCAAGATCTGGAGTTCATACTCAAAGTGCTTCTGTGTGTGATTACTCTCAAGTAGGTTGATTATTTTTTGTAAGCTCTGATTGCAGAGCAATAGTTCTTAACAATTTTAGTACATAATGCAATAGAGAAGGCACCTTCAGAAAGTGCTTAGGCAGTGGAATTGGAAACATCTGTGTCTGGGGAACACACTTTGTGATAATTTTGTATGGTTTCTCTTTTTTCATCTGTATATTTTTTCTACAGTGTTTAAAATTTCTGTCTTGGGAGAATAAGTGCCTTCCTCAAAATCATTCTTAGTATAATTAAAAGACATTTATTTATTTATTTTTAATAATACTTTTGAAGTAACAATGTCACTTGTTCCATTGCTACAAACTGGGAGGAAAAAATCAATTATGTTTGATTACATAAAACATTCATAACCCAAATGGAAAAGAACTAAGCGGTCTTCCTTCCTCAGAATATTTCATAAGGTGGTCCATCCTGGGTGAAGTGAACCTTAAAAATCATGTGCATCGTGATAAGCTGAGAAGTTGGTGGGATTGAACAGCTCTCCTATTGCCAGTCTGCCTTTGCCTTCCACATGTCAAAATCACATTACTTTCAAGCATATTTATTCTGGAAGTTTTAGAAGTAGGACATGTTTCATCCATTAGTATTGTCAATGACCCCATTATATAAAAAAGAGAAATATCAAATAACTAAGTTTTCTATCAGCAGAAATAAAGAATATTGCATATATAAATAACACATGAACAGCTGGAAAAGGACTGGAGTGACTTTAAGGATGTGGGTTCTGCCCTGACTTGAAGAGATGTTAAGAGAATAAAAAATAACCTGTTGCTGGGGAGTAATATGTCAACTTGAAATAATTAGGTAGGTGACACCATCCTTTAGCAGTGGCTTTTCTGATATAGCCTTAAATGGTTTTCCAGTGGGAAATTTTATCATCTCCTAGTGCCTGGAAAGAGGGAGAAACACTTAATTGATTATGGTTGGTAAAGCACATCCTAATGTGAGGAAATTTCTTCTACAACTTACTCATTTCAATTTGAGTTCAAAAAAATATGTTGTAGAAAGAGCATATTAGGCAGTTTCTGCTGTTGGTGCAATTTTTCCACAATGATAAACTTATAAATGTCTTGTCAGCACTGAAGTTGCATTTACTGTACTTCACTCACATTGCAGCACTAAAAACCCTTGTTAGTGATGATGATGTCCGACCATTTCTGTTTAAAGTGAAGCAATCCACTTCACTGGCATTTCATTGGACACAATGGGAGAATGAGTCTCTGTCCTGGAGTTCCTCTCCTACTGAAGTGCTGGAAGTACAGACCACTATCTTGCACAAAATCATTTGCTGTAAGAACTCACTTATAAACCAAGTTTCCACTGGTGCCCGTTTCACTGAAGTTCAAGCCTGATTATTTAAATTCCCTAAGGCATTCTAGAAACTGGCAGATAAAACTGAAAATCCGAATTTTTGTTTTCTGTTCTGTTGAACACCAAGATATTTGTGTTTTTTAAATAAGCTCTGACGCCCTTAAGCTGCATTGGAGTTTGCACTGGTGTGCAGACCTTTCGTAAGGGTTTCAAAAGCTGTGTGACTGTCCTTCTAAGCAAGTGCTTTCTTCCTTAGGTGCCTTAATTAAAAGTTTTTTGCAAAATTGGCTGGTGTGTGTTCATGCATAAATATTTTTCAGAACCCTGCCAAGTCAGAGTGTAATTATTTTCTGGAAGAAATCAGTGTCTCCTCAATTCTAAAATCGGGATGTTTGTGTATCAGAGTATATAAGAGTTTAAATTGTGTAACAATGGCACCTTAATTAGTAGTCTTCGCTAGATCCTAGAATCTTGACTATGTCTACTTCTTAAACAGTTCTTCTCCTACCTTTTTATATATGGATATACACAGGTCTTTGATGTTTAGCAACTTAGATGATATTTCAGATGGTATCTACGGTAAGAAAAATATATGCAAATACAGAGAATGATTTTATTGTGTATAACTGGGATATTTACAAATATAACAGATCTTTTTTCACTTCTTTGCTGAGTTTTATTATTAGGTTATCAATATGGTAATATCCTGGAGTTAACAGCTGCTGGCATTGCATTAACAGGTTTTTTTTAAAAAACACACTGTTTAACAGCTTCCAGGAAAATTCAGTTGTTCCTCAGTTCACTTTAGGGAGATGCTTTCACTCAGTTGTCCGTGGAACTGAGAGGCTGTCTAAAGATTTTGGGACAATCATGGCTAAGCATAGTTTTTATAGATTTGTCATATAGAGCTATGCCAAAAGCACAGCACCTCTGAGCAAGAGGGAAAGTTTCATCACTGGTATCTGAGTTTAAAAAGCATGGGCTTTGGTTTGTTTGCTTTGATCATTTTGGGAGTCTCTGGAAGTGCTGTGCAATGTATCTTTTTTGTATTTCAAGAGACAAGAAGCCCCATTCTTTTTTTTTTAATGTGATAATTCTGCCTAAATTCAGGATTCTTTAGGAAATGAAGTTGTGCATTGGTTGGGATTTTTTTCTGAGTATTCAGGCTTATAAATGGAATGAGTCTTTTTCTCAATTATTCAGATGGTTATACCTCCATGAATGCAGTCTCTGCGTTTTCTCAGGAACATTCAAAAAAAGTGTTGTAATAACAAAAATTACTGTGAAGATAAAAATTTAACAGATTATAGAGTTCTTCACTCTACTGTGATCTTCTCTTACTTTATAAGAGTGCCAAATATGTTCAAGTATCAAAAACCAGTAGACTGTCACAATATTTAGTTTTTATACTACTAGTTTAAAAATTGCCTGGAGGACTGGTGACCTAAATGTATTTTTATATATGATAACTTTTGTGTGAAAAAAGAGAGGAAAAGAGGGCTGGTAGAGGAGCTCACAACTAAAATATTGCTGGCTTTAGGTAGATATTCACATTACAGTTCCTCTATCAATGTGACCTTAGTGATATATATATTTCTTATTTAAAGCTGATTAAGGATGAAGACTTGTACAAAGGTAAATGTAAACTAGATACAAGAATTTCTGTTGCATGTTGGCATTTCTAAATAGGTTGAGATGTTTTAAATGGCTTACCTTTTTTCTTGCAGTGACTGAACTATACTTTCAGACTGGTTAAGGTGACTCCTCAAAATGAAAGAGAAATACCATTTTGAGAGTGTAATTACCTCTTCTTTCCAGAAAGAGATGTGCAGCTGTTCTTTCTCATGTCCTTTTAATCTCTTTAATACTATTTTTAACAATAATAAAATCCCTGGAGAATTCTTTGTGCAAGTGATGGCATTAGGACACCCTGTAAGAGTCGCAATTTGGAACCAAGGCAAGAATAAAAACCCCATTGCAATTATTTTACGTTTATCTCACTTGCACAACTGAGACTCTGCTGATTCAATTAATGCAGAATCGTGTGCATTTTATGCAGAACTGCATGTAGTGTTCATAAATGTCCTTCCTTAAGAACTCTGTCTGCTACAGCCAATAAGATGTGTTACCCAGATTTTTGAGCAAGCCTGTGAGACTGCTATGAGTACCATCTTGCATCTTATAGACCAGCAGCAAATTTTCTTGCAGGTTTTACCTGTTTGTGAGGATGCTTTGTTACTGAAGTTGCACTGCTTTAAAAAGGAACAATGTCTCTAATATGTAAACTGTAGCATTTTAAAGCCAAAGAGAGTGAGATTTCTGTTCTTGGGAAAAGAAAAAAAGCAAAAGTAATCTGAGTTATATAGCAGGGTGAAATCTAAGTTAAGTATTGGCCTAGTAGTGATTGCTCTGCAATTTATATAAATACAACCATAAGTTCAGTTGACTGACTCCTGATTTATCATATAGAAGGGTTAGCATTTCTACACGTTCCATTTCTCAATGTACTTTGTCAATTTCAAACTGAACAACCATCTCAAAATTCTCAGAAAAAAGGTTGTCTAGTTTCATAAAACTTCTTCAAATGGGAACAGTACTGGAATTATGTTGATATTATCTGTATTTTTTTCTGCAGAGCTAGTCCTTCATGTTAAATGATGCCATATGTTAAAAGCAAAATGAAAAAAAACCCACTTTTTCAAACATGAATTATGAATTAGTTCCATTTTTATATTTCCTTGCAGAAGAGGATAATTAAGCAAAGAGAACGAGTGCAGTTAACAGCATATTATAGTATGCCATATATATTCAGGACCAATGATGATTCTCCTGCTTGTTTCATGAGAAATCTTTCCAATCTCTGCATTTTTGATGTGTTCATTTTTGTAGCTGAACAGTAGCATCTTAGCCTTCGGGGTGAACATCACAAAATAGGACTTTTAAGGATAAAGACAACATTCTAATACGCTGTGGTTCTTTTATTTTGCAGAATCATCCAGCCATACAACAAGAACAATAATGGTAAGTATAGAGGAGATTATAGGTATTGATCTGTCTATAGCTGTGATTTTTCCTTTAAAAATGAACTAGATATAGTAGTATCCTAAGCCATTGGCATGGGGTTTTTTTCAGAAAGTCCAGAATCACTGTAGGGGTAAAATAAGTCTGTCTGTATTTAATGAGAAATCTTGGGGAAAAAAAATGAGAGGTTGAATAGCTTAAGAGGTACCAGTTTGAATAGCTGAAAAACCCGGTTACAATACTGTGTTATGTGTTTAAGTGATTTTTGATTAGGTACAATTAGTGTTGATAAAATCTCTCACATTCTACGGTTATCACGTGTCAGAGCACATGTAAAGTTCAAAACAGTAGCTGAGTAATTTCTTGCATCACATTCTTCAGAGGCCAGTTTCTGACTTTAGCTTGAGTTTGATGGTTCAAATTCCAGAAATAGAGAAATGTTTAAGTGGACAGATACACCTTCAAAAATGAGATTAGAAAGTTTTACGTATAAAAGTGTCATGCACTTAGTGTCTATCTTGCATTTTTATAGGGTGGGAAATGTTGTGAGTCTCTTTCTGTTTCAAACTCAAACTCATAATAAGAGTTAGGTAAGGACTGAACAATAAAGAAAACCTTTCTCTGACAGGGAATGATTGGTGCCTCTCCTGTGGGTGTTTGAGGAGAGGGCTTTTTCTTTTTGAAAAAACACAATTTTTGAGGTGAGTTTTGAAGTTTTAGAATAAACCCCAGCAAATCATGATATGAGCTTTTTTGTTTTCATTCCTACAGCTTTTAGGGTGTCCCATGAAGTTTATTTACCTCTTCCATAGGTACTGCATTTGTAGGACATGTAAATTCCCACATGGATTTTTTGATTCAACAGGGGATAAAGGGTTAATATAGTTCATTGCTTTTATCATCAATAGTCATTAATAATCCCGTGAATATGGATTATAAATAGCTAAGGACTGCAGATCACAGATTTTCAAAATAGTAGGGATGTCTGGAAAAAGTGATGTTTCTGTTTTCTACTGGATGTGATGTAATCCTTGTTTGTCATTAGTTTGTTTTAAATACACTCATTTCAAAAGAAGATGCTTAGTTAGTCAAGTGTATTCCTCCGATATAAAATTTTGGAAGGGATTGAAAAATTTTTCAATATTTTTTCAATTCTGCATTGGTGTCAGGAAAAAAAGCAGGACAATTATGCTGAAGCTGGTGAAACCTTCACTCTTTGTTTCCCTTTACTTTTTTGTCCTATTAATTGTACTCTGAAGATGTCTCTCTTTTCCATTAATGTATCAGAACAGTTCTAAAAACTGACCCAAAGGAGTGGGAGATTTGCCTATATAATTTTTTTCTCACACCAAAACACGTCCAAACTTTAAAAGATTTTTAAAAAACTTGAGATCTTGAGGTTCCTATCTTGTGAACCTCTCCAGTCTCTCTGCTGACAACTCAGATTGCTCAGACAAGTGTTCTGCAGTCAGTATGCAATAATTGTTCATTGCACTTAAATAAATAAAATTAGAAATAAAAGTATTCTGCTTAGTGTGAAATCGTTATAGCAATGTCTGCTCTTCTCTGCAATTAAAGCAAGACTGAATGTGTGAAAGAAAATTTCTTATGCCCCAACAAGTAGGTAGAAATTGTGAGTAAAGCCGGAAAATATGCTTTTCCTTGCATTAGAAAGAGTATGAGATTATACATTCAATAAGGATGTAGTAAAGCAGTACTGCTGAGATCCAGTATATAATGGCTACTGCAAGAAATAGTTACTCTGAAATAAGGTCCCCTTTTTCTGGCTGATGATGGTTGTATTGTAACATAAAAAGTTAAAGCATGAACCTTAGTCATCAGAATGGGAGAGTATCACAGCAAATTTGTACTACTGCCTTGGATGGTTTGATGTAAAAAAGCTTTTGTCTTACCAAGGTGAAGCATTTGAACTTCTTTAAAGTTGCTTTTATAGGTGGTGAAGTAATGTAAGGCATTAGACCTGATCTTGTCTCTGAAGATTCAGATTTATGTTAAAGCCAGCAAGGTACAGAGTGTACCATTCTAAGGAAAACAAAGTGCAGTTTTTCTGAGAACATTACAAAAATTCTTCTTCTGTATTTAAATGCAATTATGCCTGCCTATTTTTTGTTCCAGATTCTTGTTCATAAAAATAAAAAAGCAGAAAATATTTTAAGAATCTGTGTGAGGGGAGGGAGAGGGAGGGCATGCTCTGTGTTTTAACTATACAATAAATTTCCTCTTGGAATTCTGTGGAGAGTTGCCTAGGTTAGTCTTTCATTACTAAGAAATAAATTTACATACGTAACTATTTACTTCAAAATGATGTCTTCTAAGACAAGTTTTTTTGAGAGGTTAGGCAGCTTTTGTTACCTTCTATGACACACAGAGACTATAAACATTGTAGTATTTTAACCCAGATGCTTTGGCAAATCTGCTGTCATCTTTTGGGAGGGTTGTTTCTTTTTGGATTTTTTTGATTTTTTTTTTTTCCCTGGTGCAGAAGAGTCGTTGACTTAGATGTTCAGCACAACAACTATTATAGATGTTTTGTGAAGGGTTTGATAGCAAATCCAGAGGTTCCGAAGTTATACTTGTGTTGACTGGTTATTTTCTTGTATATGATCTGTTGTTTGAAAATCTTTCATTTTTAATGGCCTTTGGGTTTTTAAATGAAATTCTATACCCAAAGTGATTGTGCACCTGCATGCTACTATCAACATTTGTGACTTCATGCTATGTAGAGATTTTGGGTATTAACTTTTGCATTCATCTCACATTTCTATGAATAACTAAACCAGCCCCAAATCTTGATGCTTATTATAGTATAATAGTAACCTCTTTGGAAATAAGAGTACTTCAGGTGTGGCAAAAGAGAATCAATACTTGATTTAAACTTAAGGTAATTCTAAACTTGTTTTAACTATGTCCTGTATAATTAGGTCAGTGCAAAATATATGGAACCAATTAGTATGGATTATTCCCAGTCATCTGAGCATAGCTGATTTCTTCTAGTGATTTTTTTTTCTTTTGTGCTTGTAATGAGCTGCTTTTGGGCTGGTTGATTCAAATTGATTTTTTGTTTAAAGATGCAACAAAAAAGAATTAAAAATGTTAATTTAAGGCAATGGAAATTTTTTCCTTTTTGAAACAATGGGAGAAAATGTAAGAAATCATAAATTGAAGTCCACTTAGGGATTTATGATAGTCCAGTTAAACATTCTTTCAGCCACAGCATAAATGTTCACTGTTAGTTTTTACACTTTAAATGACTGTTGATGTTATGTATTTCTTTCAAAGCTGAATTGTTTTTCAGACCTGAGTGTCTTTTCAGAATTTTTAGTGGCTATCAATGAATAAATGCTTGGCCACTTATATACCAGTACAACTTGAGAAACTTAGAGGCAAGAACCTTAATTGTGGTTTGGGACCTGAGTCCCATTTCTGAATTTGTACAAGATTCCTCTCTTGACTTATCATCATGCATCTCGGTATCCTTGTGCTTGAAATTCCTCTGGGAGCTCATGAGGACAGGAGATTTACCCTCATTAATAAAAATGCTATATTAATTTGCCACTTTAATATAAGGTGTTTGTGACGGAGTATCTTTGTAAGTGCCTTTGGAATGAATGGTATCCAAGCTTGGTAGGGCTCGCAGCTGCCACTACAGCACATGCCGTGTGCATAGTGATTCCGGACAGTTAATTCCTTGGCTTCCCTGACACAGCAGTGCCTCATGCCTACTGCTCCTTCTATTGAAAGGCCTGGATTTACAGTTGTAACTCAGTGCTGCTGCTTCCAGAAGATGTGACAGGGAGAAAGACATGTAGGCTTCTTCATAAAGGGATCTACTGCATTCCTTGAACGCTGGAGGTGTCTCAGTGGGCCACTGAAATGAATGTGTGTGCAGATGGGAAATTCATGCCCCTGCCAGGTGAGTTTTGATGAGCAGCACTTGCAAGCAGCAGAGAAATGTATCAGCAGGGGACAGGTGAAGCTGTGTAACAGTCTTCACATAAACTCCTCCTTGTTGAAGACCTTGAAAAGATTGCCTTTGGTCTCTGAAGGTGCTTTTAGTCTCCAGAATGGAGGCCTTCTGTTTGGCAGGTGAAACTCTTCCCAGAGATAACCCCATGCTGGCTTAAATATTTGTGTTCTTTACTGCATGTACCTTTGCCTGAATCAGAGCTCCCTTTGGCTTGAGAAGTTTTTCTTTCCAGTGCACTCAAAGGTTTTTTTCCTGATGTCTTTTGAGCATGGAACAATTTTGTCTTAGGGGTACAAGAGATCTCAATCAGATTGAGATGAAGAATTTGGGAGAAAGGAATCACTTGGCAGGGAGGAAGGTTTGTCCAACATGCAAACTCTGGGTAAAGCTCCTGATGCGCAGGTGCTGCCCTGTGTCGTGCCCCCGGTATGCAGACCCTTGACACCAGAGGCTCTGTTGCAAGCTCACAGCACAGCTTGTTAGTGATGTACAGAGTCAAAATCAGAACACCAGCAGCTGATTGCACACGGTGGTGCTGCCATGGAATTACTGAAGCTTTCTGCAAGCAGGGTTTTGAATGAGAAGGACTTCTCTAGTAGCACAGGAAGTATTCCTGAGGCTTTCATAACCTTTCTGGCATAACTGTGTGGTAGAGGGAGAAAATTTGAAATCATCATAATTTAAAAAAAAGCATTTAATGAGTGCTTTGTATGAAATTCCGTTTTACTCTTGGTATTGATATTAGAATGACAGTGGTATTGAATATTCATTTTTGTACATATTCGGTGAATATGTTTTTTGAGAGGAACTAACGAACTGATTGCCTGGTCAAGAACTTCAATTGTTTTTATTAACTTGAACTTAAAGATAAAATTAAAAAAAATTAAAATCTCTGGTCCCTAGCACAGACTGGAGAACAATGATCTTATTTTCTCTTGTTCTTATGTGAAATGTAATTAATTTCTTCAAATAGCTTGAAAGGGCCAGGGTAGAAGGGAAATAAAAGAGAAAATTCTAACCAATTTGATGCAACAGAAATGAGATTATATTGTAAGTCTTGTGTCATTTCCTCTAATGTTATCTCTTGCCTGGAATGAGAGTTAAGGGCTAATAAAAGTAGAAAATAAGTTCAGGATTAGTAGCAATAACTGGCTCTGCCAGGGAAAAAAGTATTATGAAAAGACATGTACTTTTTTCCATCATATTTCACTGTTCTTCAGAGTTTATGCCATAGGAAATACACTTTTTGTGCCTTGTACATTTCCTGAACATTTTTTGCCTGCATGTCTTATCTTGACTAAAGAAAACATTCAGTGGTGTGTTAGAAAGGAGCGTGGGAAAAGATACGAACCATTATACGTGATAACTTAAACCCATGATTGGCTAGGGAAACACAACAAAAAATATACCATTTGAGCCCTTGAATGTTCCTCTGTAATGTAAGGCACTACCAATCTCCAGATACAAATCCTTAGTGGGAAATCTGACGTGTGGCGATGTTTTCCATGTGTGACTTCGTGCTCTCTTTTTGAGCACTACTCACTTTGTACACTAAGAGATCAGCAGTCAAATACCTTCATGAATTTCTAATTTCATCCCACCTCTGTATTTTATCCTGAATTTATTCTAAATAACAGCTGAATGACTTCTAGTAGCATATTCCTTAGGTCTTTGTCCGCACCAAAGCCAATACAAAAAAATGAGTGAAAGCCAAATTGTAGTTTAGACACTGAATGAAAGAAAAGGGAAAAATTAGGTAAATATTTAGAAGTACTACAAAGATAGATTTATGACTCTATTTTCAACAACAACTAAATTCACCATAAATATTTCTTGTTTTTAAGACAAATGAAAATAGTTTAGCTCTAAGAAAAGTTTATATGTGATTCACTCAACTCTGATGTCTTGTTTCTCCTCTTCTTGTTGTTTGGTTTTGTTACATGAGATCTAAGGAATCACAGAGATGATCTCTCTTACTTGCAGTAGCATAATGAATACTGCAGTTTTCTGTCCAATGCATAAAGTTTGTCCTACTGGAGGGAGCACATGGTGTGGATCAGGATTTTATGGCATGATTTAAGAGATCAGTGTTGTGTTCTGTCCTGCTGATCTTTGCAGGTGCTACCAGCCCCTTCCTTACTCAGTGACCATGGTATTGGTCCCTTAAATACAGGGTGCTCCCACGAATGTGCAGCACTGTGTGCATTTTAGGAATATTACAAAAATGCCGTAATGGACCAGTGGAATACTGGTATTATTTCACCAAGAAAATAGTACTTTTTCCTAAGGAAACATGATACTGAATTTGAATCCATGTGAGATAAAGTAAGCAAATTTTCATCTTTGTATAATGTCTTCTATCGTACCTATTTTCATCCAAGTGTTGTTATTTAGTCCTGCTGCCAATCAATTATGTGGGAAACAAGATTCAGATTTCCAAGATTAATATTTTTGTCATGGTATATTCTTCCAAAACATTACCCAGATGATGCAGAAATCATTTTCATTCTCTCCTCACGTATCAGAAAGCAGCTTGTCTTGTTAGATCTGAGTACTTGCTCTCATTGCACAATTACTCCAGGTAATGATTTAGCGGAAAATTAATGCATTGTTTTCTGTTTTCATTGTTTTCTGTTTAATGTTACCAGTTATAACATGAATGCATTTCAGTTGTATTTCAGGCGTCTCTAAATAGATAATGACCAGTGAGTACACCTACAACTATGGCACCAGCATGGTGATATAAACCTTTGTTTTCCTGCTTCCATTTAGGTTAGCAGCAGGACCAAACCACTTGCCTTATTCCGTGACTTCTGTTTAAAAAGAAAGGCAGAGTAAGGACCTGTGAAGTGAGAAGTATGATTTTTTTGAAGTTAGTTTAATGCCATACTTGAATTAAAAAATAAATCTTGTATCTTGTTGCTTCAGATGTTAGTTTTTTGCTCAGAAAATGTTAATTCCCTGCTAAAATCAACAGGTTTCTGTTTCTGAACTGCTTAGTTCACAGCATTGATCTATGCCTCAATATCTGTTTGCATAAAATGGCATTAGCAATAGTTAATTTAGTTTTTAAAGAGTTTTAAGACCTATGCAGAAAGCATGTCAATGGGCACAGGTAGGTTGTTATCTTACCCCCAGGCACTGGCTGAGGCAGATGAGCTGGATTTTGAGACGTGTGTAGGCTGCCCTTTACAGCAGAATTAGCTAATGGAATTATGCTTATTCTCAGGCAAATACCTTTCCCTTTTATTATGATTTCAGCATGCTGCTCCCCATATCCATATGACTAATGGTAAGGCCTTGCAAGCCAGTGCAAGTGCCATTAAGACAAGCACCATTCCAGTGATCAAGAGACAGAGGCAAAATTGGCTTGATGCTTCAAATGATGGTTTCTTTATAGCTACAGAAGAGACCAGGTAAGAAAAATGAAATCTTAGAGGGAATGAGGCTTCACTGCATATGTGTTACACTATTTGAATAACAGTTTTTGACATTATTACTGGAGGTTGTGTTCCAGCAAAGAGCAAGATTATGTCAAGGCATGTGCCAAGCTTCTCATCTTCTATCTACTAATACTATCAGTATTTCATTAATAAGACTTAGGGCTACTTCTCTGTGGCAAAGACTAGAACTTTTAAATTATCCCTAACTGTAGTTCATATACAAGGAGGTCTAAGGCACGTCTGATCATTCAGCAAAATATAAATGTATCCAGTGTAGGTTATACTCTAAAATTTTCAGAACTTGAAAAATAGCGCACAGTGGAGAAATATAGAGCTGATAGCATCTTCTCCAGGCTAGAAGCTGATTTCCTTTAAAAGCAACTAAGATGATAATCTCCTTCAACCTTTCATGTACAGATTAACCGGTAAAATTTAGTAAGCTTTTGCTTTTCCCAGTAGAGAGGATATCCATTGATGTAATGGAAGAGTCACTAGTTCTCTGGAAGTTCCTCTGTTCTATTCTTTTCTGGCCATTCCCTGACTTAATTCAGACCAAAACAAGAAGTTACAGTCTGTTTTTGTAAGCTGTGCTTGCTGGGCCTGTTATTTAAAAAACCTTTAATATCTTACTTAAGCAAGGAAATTATTACAGCAACTAACATCAGACTGTTTCTCAATTCTGTGATTATTTCACAAGCCTAGAAAAGCTGCTGAAGAAAAATGTAAATAATAAAAAGAGGGAAGGGAGAGAACATATGCAAATATAGAGATAACCAAGGAAAATGTATATGTTTGGTCCCATTAATGGCAGATTCAGCTAGGAAAGTTAACATACTAGCACACAACAATTTAGTGGTTATTTCAAGATAATTAATTACGGCACTTCACTTTTTTTTTTGTATGAGGAATGCAACAATTCCTCATACAAAGGAGAGAGTGGTACCAAAGAGAGAGTGATAAGAGGATGATGTGCTCTTAGGCTTCTGGTTCCAGCCCAGATTGATGGCATTCACTATTTTGAGAGTTTTATGCAAAGACCTTAGTTATATCAGACTAATTCCTAGAAATTAGATCCTGAAAATGAGACTGATTACCTTTTGAAGTTTTAGAATTTTCAATTTAATGTTTCCCCGATGTTATAGGGAAGTGCCTGTCAAAGAATGAGATGAGTCTTACACTGACAGTGACCTCCCCACTTACCTAGACTAGATGTTTAAGTTCTAGGTGGTTGAAGTATGGTGAGATGAGTCCTGGCTTTGCACATTACTCATCCATGATAGCTCTGCTTGTTCCCATCCTAGGAAATCCCCCTCCCCACTCCCAGGGCTGTGGACACCACGCCCAGGCCAGGGAGCAAGGCAGAGCTACCACTGTTCCTGGCTCTGCACGTGGTGCTGTGTAAACAAGGGGTTACACCCCAGGGCTCCGGGTCTGCTGCTCCTCTCCAAATAATGAACAGTTTAAAGAGTAACATCTGCAATCTCCTGCTGTGGGGAACATAGGGAAGTTAGACCTCACTGACACTCCTCAAACAAGGAAGTGCCTGAACGTGTGCTGTCGCATCGCTTGGGCAGATGCTGGAGCAGCACAGCAGGGAATGCTTTTTATCTTTTGAAACTTCATTGCACATGAGATCTGTTCCTTGTGTTTCACAGGGCTTTTTCTTTTTTTTGTCCTTTTCCTTTTCCTGTCCTCATCCCATCCCCATTGATTCCTTCCCTCAGATATGCTTTCTCCTTTCTAATTTTTTCCTTTGATTCCTTTCAATTTTTACTCCAAGATTGCTTAGAGACGGTGTAGCTTGTTCTCCTCTGGGCTCTGAAATGTCTCCAGCCTTTAGAGCTCTGAGTGGAAAGCACTGGTTCAGTGCTAGGAATGCACTAATGTCCAAGATGACAATTAAACGCTCTGTTCTTCGGGGGAGGACGAAGGAAGACACCAGTCCCTGACAGCCAGCCTGTCCTGTGACAGGAGATCACATAGCTCAGCACTGCTGGGGCAGAGCTGAACGCAATGTAATTGCAATGGGAAAAGATGTCTAGGGAGGAGATGTTTGAAAAAGCAGCACACAATTTACCCAATCCTGATATAGAATGAAAAAAACTCCCACAAATAAAAAGGAGCTGCCGGGGAGCAGCCATTAGGTTCTGAACATGTTGTGAACACTCAGCTCAGACATAATCACCCCCATTAAGGTCACAACTGGTTCTTTAGGGAACTTTTTTTGTGCTGCATCAGGATCCAATCTGTTTTATCATGTGAATTTGTTCATTAAAAATGCATATGAAAGAGACATATGCTAATTATAGCAAAAGGAAAAATATTTCTCAGTGTAATTGAAGCCTGCAAAAGGGAAAATATTTTTCAGTGTAATGTTTTGTCTGCAGCAGTCCATAGCAATTTTCATTTCTCTATCCTGAAATGTTTTTGTTTGTCTAGTGAATTAAGGTTTAAGATGCACATTTCTATAAAACATCAAGTAGGCAGTCTAGAGGGTAAATTTTCACAGAAATTTAGCAAAAAAAAAATTCTGTAATAGATTGTTGATATAATCTGAGAAATAAAAAAAGAGTAATAATATTGCTCCTAAACTAAACAACGTGCCAGCCTGTTTCATGTTAATTCAAAGATGCACATGAGCATTCTAAATATTATAATTCATCAATAGATAAGGTGGATATATGTATTGATGACTATTTTAGAAGATATTTTAAAGGAAATAACAACTACCCTTTCCCTCTCTGAATTTAAGTGGCATTATTATTTCTGTAAAGTTAACTCTTGTGTATCTAATTGCTCACAGATTTGAGATATTTGTAGCAATGGATGAATACAGGGCTAAATATTAGAGGCAGTAAAAATAACTATGGAAATTAAATATCATCTAAGCTTCCCAGGGTAACCCGTGGAGTCACCCTAGAATTTTAGGGTGGTGTCCTTCGCTCTACACTCAGGCCACTGTTCAACAATGCCTGCAGGTGTCCTTAAAATTTAGCATGAGCATATGTATCCTTGAAACACAAGGACTGGAATTTACATCTGAAGTTCAAAATATTTTTAGGTGCTGATCTGGCCTTCAGAGTAGAACAGAAATGTACTTTTGATCAGTTGTAATGCACATCCTCATACATTTCAGGTCTATTTGTTTTTCGGTTTTTTATAAGTTGTAGCTGTTTGAAAGCAGTTTCCCTCTCGTTTATCGGTATCTGCACATCTGGGGAAGAATGGCAGCAGAACACCCATTTGTGTTTCCTTCTTTCCCAGACCAATTGCCTCTGCAAAGCTGGGCTTCACATTAACATGGTGCTGAGCCCATGGGGAAGAGACAGAGTTTTTCCATCTGTCTGTGTTTTAGTGCCATGAAGGGATCATCCTTGTGAATTTTTCTATGTGCATATGTCAATGCCCTTTCTGAATACCTGTCAGCATGGTCAGTGAATTTTGCCAATAAATATAGAGGTCCCCAGTTTTGCTATCTCATCTCTAGTGACAAGCTGCACTCTCCATTCTAAAACCTCCCTGATGCCTGTGTGAGACCAGCTCCCATGGGATTTCCACGCCTCTGTTTAGTCGCAGGCTCACAGCAGGCATTAGTCTAGGCAGAAGACCACATGGCAATTCTAGAACAATTATCTTTTGACATTACATCATAATTTTATGTTGATCTTTATGGGATTTGATATTTTTGTATTTTTCTTTATTTGTACCCTTTTTGAATGAAAAAGAATTTCTCATTCCCTACTGTGAAATAACTTGCTCAAGATTTTATTCTAAAGTGCAAATCTATGTATGCAATTCATTGAAAAATCACTCTTTAAAGAGCCTTGCATTTATTACTGCTCACCAAAAGAGTGCCCTTATTTCTTTTTAATATACTCAGATATTAGTTGCTATCATTCTCCTAGCACTAAGTGCATTCTTTAGGATCAGCCAAAAGTCTCGTAACTACAAAAGAATTTTAGTCATTACATTGTACTAAATCACCTTTGCTATAAGGAAGCTTTTTGGGTGACTAGCTGTGATGTGGATTCTATCATAGGCCCAATTAGAGGTCAACACAGTAAATTACCATATTGTGTGGAACTAAATTCTTTATGCAGAATCACTATTCCGGGAGTTAAATAATAATTGAAATATTTGAACAGTTCATATTATGGTCTTCAGAAGTTTAATAAAAATATAATTTATTGGCTTAATATATCTTGAGTTATATAAGATATAAACACAATCTATGAATAAAATTAGTAATATTACTGTTGAGCCATCTGATGTCAAGGGGAATATATCTGTTGATTAAAACTTTTCTTACCGATTCTAGGTATGCAGTGTGCCTATAGTTCCCATACCAAGCTCTGCCCATAACAAGGCGCATGTGCATGCCAATGACCATACTTGTATAGGGACAGATAGAACACTGGTTGGTAAATGAACTACTCTTTTTTTCAGCATTTGCATTGTAAGAAATGTGTGGAAATGTTTGGCTGAATGCGTTATAGCAGCGGATTCTATATGCTTTCCCTTCGTGGGCCAAGAAGCATATTTGCATATAGATCTGCAGTTGAATGACTCAATGCTTGTTTCCTTTCAGTGCTGAAGCAGTTAGAAACCTTCTCACGGTAAGTGCAACTCCATTGGGAATGAGTTAACTGCAACTGCTAAAATTAGAACATGATCTTTAGCTGTTACCAGCAGACATGGCTTCCTTTTTGCTGATAAAATGATTTGAGAGGCATCCCTGTGGCAGCATTATATAGGCAATTTTCATATCCCTCACTTCATGTTCTGTCTCCCAAAAGGAAAAAGCTTCCCTTGATTTATTGAGATGCTACATAAGGATATCACAGTTGCTGTGATAATTACCTGATACCTCTAATTTTTATTTTTGCATGTCTCATAGCACACACAAAAAAGCTTAAAAACTAAAGTTGCATGTTGAGAAAGAAGAGAATGTGAGGCTGACAACCAGCTTCTGCAAATTGTTGGGTCTTGCCACGCTGTCAGTGGTCTGGTTCTCTTGCAGAAGTGGGGGAGAGCCACGCTGGTGCTCACAGCCCTTTGTGCTCCTGCACATGCTGCTGGCACTCTGCAGTGTAGCTGTATCAGTGGAAACCCATACCTGTACCTTTCAAAGCAAACCAGAAACTTGGGAGAACCAAAGTCAGAGCTGTGGACAAGCTGCCCCTGCCCCTCCTCTCTCGCACGTGCGTTTCAATCAATGCTTAGACAAGGTCATGCACGGTGCTTGAGTTACCACTTGTAGCACGTTGCTGGGAGAAAAGGGAAAACTGGAGGAGTAAGGCTTCAGTCCCTGGGGTCTGATGCACAGGGCAAAGGTACAGGTCTACATCCAAATAAGAGTTCCAGTGACTACAGAACTCCAGTTCTGCTCCTTCTTCCTCTTCACATATGCAATTCCTATAACAGAAATGTCCATGGGTATGTTTACTCTTTCTTTTCCAGTTGTCCCCAACTGTGCAAAAAAAATTGTGCACAAAAAAAAAAGTATTTTTGACCTCTGCTTTTCATAAAGATGAGGCCCTTTGATTTGAATTGGGCTCCTGGTTTTGAACTACCCCATACTTGGATCCGGGGCATAGTGTATTTTAATTTCTTACCTGCATGGCACCATGGCCGCTACACCCCAGTCCTGCAACCAGCTGCAAGAAGATGCCTGGCTGCACTCTTGGAGCATCAGCTGCGAGCCTGAGAATGTGATGCACCAGCTCTCTAACAAAAAAGCCTGTATCAGCCTCTAAGGATGTAATTTTCTGGTTCCTTTACTTCTGCTGTATTATACAGTTGTCATACATCTTGAAAAGCAGGGATTACAGAATATATCCCTTAGAATTATGTCTAATCCCTGCTGATAGGATTGCAAATATCTTATTGATTGGCCACATCTGAGTAGAGGTGAACTGACAGCTATCTCCAGACTCCGTGACAATACTGCATATGGGGAATTCAGGGAGGAACTTCCTTACTACAGTTCAGGAGCCATCCTACTTGGTTAACTCCTGTTCAAAGTTGTTACATGCTCAAGAGAGAGCATAATAATTCCTGTGAGATGTTATTTTGACCTTATTTATTGTGGACTGCTGCACACTGTTTGCACCTTACAAATCATACTTTTCTGAGCCCTAGCTGAGGTACTGTGATACAGAATCAAAAGCAGCAGTGTAGAATCATAATCTCTTGCCATTCATTTCTCACTGAACAGCTTTCATTGGTGTAAAGACTTTTTTTCAATATTTACCTACACGACTTTTTCCTCTTGGACCTTTTATAGTACCTACTAAATCAAAGTAATGCTACTGTGATAATTCAAATGTTTGTTTTTAAAAACAGGTTCATTCCACAGAACTAAACCAACTCATTTGAAGAATGCAAATATTTTTCTAACTTATGGAATCATAGCTATACACAAGGAAAACATGTACCCACCAAACCCCTCAGAGCTCAGTATAAGTTGTGCCATTAGACAGAGCTGGGAGATTTGAAGCACACATAGTGTTATGAGTTTTGCTTTATCAGTCTTTAGAACAAATACAATCATTCTGGTTTGGAGCTCTGTATTAATCTTCTCACAGTTTAAAATGGAGTTTCAGTGGCATTGTGGTAAGCTATTTGCCCTATTTAAAGCTGTGTGGTAGTGGAAGGGTGTTGCAGTGGTTGGAGCACTTGCCTAGGACTTGGGAAACTTATTCAGTTCCCTGCTTTCTCACAGACTTCCCATGAGACCTCAAGCAGGTCTTTTAAGTCTGTGTCTCCAAGTGTTTATATACCTAACTCCTTGTATCAAAATTAAGAAGGTGCCTAAATACTTGGTTGACGATTTAGAGGCCATTGCGAGTGTACCTCCAGTTCTTCGCCTGAAAAACCAGGTTTTCATTCTTTCACAGGGCTGTTGTACACTGAGCAGGTCAGAAGCCTTACTGGGGATCTTCTTTCAGAGAATACTCTTTACCTTTCTTGGTAATAAACTCTCACAGAAGTGCCACCCACAGGAGTCCAGAAGCTGTTGACTGAACCTGGATGATTTGTTAGTTTCAGAGCTGTCTCCACTGATTAGCAGGTGACAATTAATTAGCACACAGCTTTGGTGATGACGGCAGGGAGGCTGAGGCTGGGAACAGATGGTTGTAAATGACCTAGTTGCTGCTGCCTGGAAAGTCACACCTTTGGCTCTTGTAAAATGATCCTGCCCTGTCGTGGGCAGAAATTCAAATATGCTGCCTCTCGAGGGGGGCTTAGATACCAGAGATATGCTTTGTAATTGCATCTTAGGTGGGAGCTTGAATGTGGTTAATTCATATGACTCAGCAAAAAAACAAAGGCACGTTTAGAAGGGTTACTCAACCACTTGCAATCTTCTCTACTGCCTTTGAGAAATGTCCTTTCACATTCAGACAATAGCTGCAGAAACTGACAGAAATTTTTATATTTAGGAAGGGAAATGCAATTTCTGAAATGAGCCTTTTTGTAAAATTTTAATGTCTTGGGAAACTTGGGAGGGAAAAAAACCCCAACAATTTATATGAAATACGGGGATGATAACAAGCATGTTAAGGATTGTCCTAAACACAGATGTTGGTGGAGCAGCTCCTGTATAAGCACTTGACTTTTCCATAAACGTTGTTTGCTCTGCTAGACCTTCCAGACCCCATTCAGCAAAGCTCTTAAATCCATTCCTGACTCCCACTGGAGCACAGTCCATGAGCTAGAGTACCTCACGTAGTCCATGATACACCCTATATGGCAGATGTTAAATTGGGATGCCATGCAATCCTTTTAACCTGTTTTCTTATGGTTCTTGACAAATTTTGAGTTTCCTGCAGTATGGTTGGCCATTTCAGAAGGTTTTCCTTCAGAAGCTCTCTTTTGTGTTTGTGCAGAGGATTTGAAGTAGCTGAACCCAATCCTCTTTATCGGATGTTTTAACTGAAAGTCTTAAGGCTTAGTCTTTTGTTAGCTTGCTGCTTAGCTTTTCCCTAAATCCACATGCCCAGTGGAAATGTGTCATCATGTAATATTTGGCCATCCTCTATTGTAGGATTTAAAACCAATTTGTTTTTGAACAAGAAGAAACTTTTCTATAAATAAGCATCTTCCTATGGGAAGCCAATTTCTCTTTCAAAGCCTTGGGAAACAACAATAAAAATGCAATATCCATCTGCATATTTAAGTATCAAACAAAAGATAAAACCAAGATTAATTATACAGTTGTTACCTATAGCAAGGCTAGAGTAACACTAGTTTAGGGCTAAAATTAGTCTACTCTCACCATTCCTATGCCTAAACCACAGAGGCTTATCACATTAGACCTTAGATATTGATGATTGTAATCCTCAAAGACTGTGCAGTATCAGTGTTCAGAGATATTTTTCACTTTTTGTAATTTCTGTGCTATATGAGCAATAGTAACTAGCAGAAGCTGGACACAGAGTTAAGAATTATTTCATATGAAGGCAGAGAAATACGCAGCAATAATGTGCATGTAGGCAGAGAAACGATGTGAGTCCTGTGGTGAACACACTGTTGCTAAAGTTAAATAGCAAAAAAGATTATAAAACCGCACTCCGGTGAGTATGTTCAAAAATATGGTGTCAGTGATCCTCACAGTCTTAAAATTCACACAGAACTGCCCACTGAATTTAATTTATAAGTTGTCCTATCGGACTCTTCATTTCAAATTACAGATAGAGGATTTAATTCCAAATTAGTCCATATTTCAGTGTATATATTTAATCATTTTTTCTTAATACTTTTCCTGATAGTTTGGGGTTTTTTTAAACTCCTGACCCTCTGGCATAAATGTAGGTAAGGCTGTGGAAAAACAAGTGTTATTTGGTCTCTTTTTGTGAAAAAGCTTGCATAAGTAACTACATAGGCATTTTAAATATAAAATACCAAAGAGAACATATTGACTGTGACTGTGAAAGTCAATCACAGAGATAACTAACAGTTCTTGTCAAACATCTAAGGAGACTTGATAACTAACAGTTCTTGTCAAACATCTAAGGAGACTTGACTGGCTGTTTTCATAACTTGTGCTATGGGTAGAGTCTAAAACAGTTACTTGACAAAATATTAGAGAAGTATTCTTGTGGAGAAAGCACAGATCCAAACTTTAAAATTCTGAGGTTGCCTCTGTTGCTTGATGTGAGACACCAGACAAGTAATTTGATTTAACCTTTCAGTAGCTCCACAATTTTCTCTGTAAGCTTGAATATTATTGATGTATACCTACTCTTTAGGATGCTGTGCAGTTTTTAGTTAAGCAGTCCAGCAAGAACTATGAGACACTGACATGAAAAGTGCTGGCCATAAGGGTGGAGAGGAGGGTGAGTGGCAGAAAATGGACTTGAATAGACCTTTGGTCACATGAATATTAAAAAAAAAACAAGCCAAAAACCAAAACCTTCAACCTTTGTCATGAGAATGGCCTTAGAAATTAGCATCAAATCATTTTGTGGCAAAGCTTTCCTCTCTTGATGCCACAGTACAGGTTTCTAACCCATATTCTGCATTGGAGCTTCTGTGCATAGAGAAGTGCTGATTATGCAAGAGATTGATGGTGTGGAGCAGAGCCCCAGGGGATGCTTTGTGAGGGAACTTTTGCTCTCCAACTGTTTCTGGTAAGACTGAATAATTTTTATTTTTCAGCCCTTGCTTAAGTAGCCAGGATGCCAAGAAGCTCCTCCAAATATACTCTATTGGTACATATGTTATTCCAAGAAAAGTATATGCATAATTGATAAAAAAGAAGCATATTGTCAATCTTTTTGAGCCTCAGGTAATATATAAGCTGTAATACTGTAAAGCACAGTGTTCAGGCCAAAAACCTCAAATGATATCTACCCTGAAATAATCAAATAAGGTAAGGAAAAGAAGAGGGACAGAAAATTACTAATAAAAATGTAAAAGTATCTCTTTTTTTCCCCTATGAAGCATGTAAGAATAAGTTCTCTGTTATCTTGTACCTAAATAAGCATAGTTAACACAACGTTTTTGAAAGTTTTCAATGCAGTATTTAATGTTGCTGGGGAAATGGCACTCGATGCTTGTAGCTCAAGGCCAGAAACAGAAGTATGTTCTGTACATTTTTGTCATCTTAGAGTCTGGGATAACGCTGGAATTGTGAATTAATATGCAAGGTGTTTGGGGAGTAGTTGAAAGCAGCATTGCATTCCACTGTTAGCCAGTTCTGATGCATCTTCTCTCCATTTTCTTGCCTGTCTCAGGAAAAATTATATGCTGTCATGTGGGTAATTTTTTTCATCTCATAGCAGGTGATGTTTAATCAATACACAGAATGGCCATCCCGCTGCAGAATAAATAGATGGTTTTGAAAATTCCTATTGGGAGAATATAAAGTTATGTAGTGTAGGAATTCATCCTCACCCTGCTGATATAGTTAGGAAGAATAAAGGAGTTGCTTTGAAATCTGCTGGTGTTTGTGCTTCTGAGCTGTAGAAGGCTCTCTGGCTCCTTGCATTCCCAAGATGCCTGTGTGTGGACACATCTGCAGTGATCTCGTGTGTTAGTTCACAGCGAGGAGAGGTTAAGCAACTCTTTATTGGATAGAGCAGACCTCCTGCCTTGCAGCCTATGCAGTGTGAGGTAACTAACAACAGGATAATGAATTTCAGATAAGGTGCAGAGCAGCTGTCCTTTAGCTCTCCTTACAAGTATGCTGATACCTGAGCCATTGTTTTGTTTTAAGAAGTATGAATAATTTACTTTTTTACCCATTCCATTGAGCTTCCTTTGCTGGGACTTAGTGGTTCTACTCCACTCTACAGCATTGGGCACTGGTGAAATGCTGTGAATTCAAAGAAAGTCTTTTTTCTCCCTTCCTCGAGGGAAGGACTGTCTGAAGGCCATGGCTCTGTGCATGGCTCTGCCATCACCACTGCTGTGTGTGAGGTACTGTCCCTGCTGAGCTCACAAAGCTCCACCCGAAATACAGGGCATGTTGGGTCTGTGGTGTCCATCACTCGTACCAACTAGGTCAGGGTTTTTTTTTTTTAACTCTTCCTACCATGACTCTGGTGGGGCCTCCATGACGCTGGCTTCTGTGAGAAGTCAGCCTTGCACCAAAACTGATGTGTGATCTTCATTGTCTCAGCAGCAGGTAACCTTAGCCTCTCAGTGGTAAACACCAAGCTCACAGATGATCTGTGAGGATAATCTCATTGCCGATTGTTAAGAGTGAGGTTTATTCATTGTGTGATGACAAGTATATGACAGCATCTCTTTATAATGTTTCTTAGGGTTTAAAAGTTTTTCTAAGTTCCAGCATTCACATGAAAAATGAAGTGATGCTGAGAGTAAGACTTTGTATTTTTTTAATTCCTTCTCTCCTAGCATCCTAAACCACTTTGGAATATTAATGAAATATGCTATTTTCAGGGAAATGAAATTATGAAAAAAACCTATTAAATTAGTTGATTATTCAAAAAGCCATGGCAGTTGTTTGCAGTTAAACTGGAGAGAAATAATTTCAACAGTAGATAAGGTACCTGTTGGTCTGGGCACTCGAGAAATGCACATAAAGAGATGGTTTCTGCTCCAGGGAGATTTTGATCTGAGTAGATTTTAAATCAGCAGTAGGTAGAAAGAGACAGAGAGGTGGCTTGTGCCGTACAATAGGTCAGGCATGACACAGTCATAGAAGTCTGTGCTTTAAACACTTGACCTGAATTTTTCCTCCCAATCAAGAAAATGCTTAAACCCCACTATTTGTGGCCTTCTACACATACACATGGTAGCTATAAGCTGTTGGTTTGAAACACAAAACATCAGAGAAGCCCTGAAGGTGACGACTTCAAAAAATATGCTATCTTAAGCTGCTTAGGAAGATCTGACACTGTAATTTGTAACTGGGGTGTCTAAAAATTATTGTTCATACAGAACAATCTTGCTCCATAAATATTGATAAAATATTGGAAGATAAACACTAGCAAAGGAAAGCATTTCCATGCTAGGAGGAGAAAAATAAGCTCTTAAAACATTTAAATAATGTTGGCGTGTCTACAGCAGCACCTTTCTAATCTTATAAAGGTTATTTCACTCTGTCTGCCATCTGTATGAGTTTTATAATGCAAGCACGTGGCTCATGGCAACAGCTTTCCAGTAGTCCCATGCTTATTAAAACCTTCCATTTTGTTTTTATAAATTAACATTTACCAAGGACCTTGTTTTTAAAAGGTGTTATCAGTGTCAAACCACTTCTGCCTTCCAAAACTATTTTTAACTAGTTTCGGTCATGTTGAGGTTAGATTAAAATTTTAATGGAATATGGGAAAGCTTTAGCCTGAAAGTGCTGAGAGGGAAAAAAAAAAGTCTAAACCAGCAAGTCAAACAGTTAAAGAAAATACTTCTCATTTCCACACAGGTAGAAATGCAGGAAGTGCTGTGAGTCATTCAGCCTGTAACCTGTCAGGTTTCTAATGATCTCTGCCTATAGCTTCATCACAGTTAAATTCCCTTTGGGCAGACAGCGTTGCACATGTTTTGGCCTTTTACTATGTTTAAAAGCCTGTTGAAATTAATGAAAAGCCTATCAGCTTTCTGAGACAGTGCCCCCTCCTGTAATTTAATCTACTAAACAGTTAAAGTGTACCTCTGGATAGAAGAAATCCTCAGAGAAATAAGCAATTATTTCATCTAAAACCCCCCAAGGAATTATGGTTATTTTAAAAAATAGTTGTTTTTTCTAATCGGCCTTGAGTTTGCTCTGAAAACTCACATTGCACAAAATTTATATTGCCCTGGAGTAGCAGCAACTTCACAAACATTTGTCTAGAAGACTTTCATTTTCTTATTTTTTAGCTTAATTTTCTCTCTGAATGGCTCTATGGTTAGACTCATTGCAAGTTTCGCACACAATTTGTGCCAGAACACAAAATTCTGCCAGCGTTGGCAGTATTGAAGTGTCTTACACATTAATGTTGCTGTTTACAGTGTCAAGTCATAGCAGAATACTTCACCCCAACTGAGAGATTATGTGGAATTTCAACTATGATTGTGCAGGAAATCAGCCTGCTGCTGACCTGGGCGTGTTCCCTGTGCTGCTAGCAACAATTAGCTAACAATACATTTCCACAGCACTAGTTCTTACTTGTAAGGATGTTGCTCAAATGGCATCAGCCTAAGAAATACTCAGGCAAAAATACCAAGCTCATTTAGGTAGAATGTGGAAAATAATACTATGTCCTTCAGCTTCAAACTCTGTAGCCAGGTTTGTATTAGGTCATTAACATATTTTTAGTGGAAATAGAGCGTCAAAAGCAATTCTAGACCTTGGTATTTAGGAAGAGTTATGGACAGCTCAAAAGTGCGTGTGTGTTGGAGGCAAATCCTCCTCCTAGGAAAATGTTTGTTTCTTTCAAAACAAGGTTTGTCATCTGCTTAAATATCAGCAGGCTCTTACATGCAATTAATTTCTTTCACTGTAGAAGCTTCTTCCATAATTTGTATTTATTTGATCTTGCTTCTTAAGTGCTGTTGACGTAGCTGATAAGACCAAAGTCAGCACAGTCCTCACAACTCTGAGTTGAGTGCAGAGGAGGCAAGACCAGTGCACAACACTTTATATATAGCAGCAGTAGCACACGGATACGCTCGATACCGACAGAGCTAAAGCAGGCACTGCCTTTCACTCCTACTAGAAAAGGCTTGAAAAACACATCCTTGACTAACATCAATTGGAAGCCACCTCTCTTTATTCTCTTCAAGTTTAAAAATTGGTGCTGTTTTAGTGTGTGGCATAATTAGAGAAGGGAACCTTGAGTCAGCTTTTACAAATGTGAAATTTTGCTACCATTTATCCTGTTCCTGGGAAATCTGGACATAATAGATTGTATAGGATTGTGCTTCACTTCACCAGATGGTTAGTTACATGGAACACACTTGGAACCTGAGGAAGGGTTGGTTAATTATAATGACTCACCTGATTAAATTTAAGCATGTCATAAATGCCCTGTACTGCTTAACTACTATTTCTACCCAGTAGGTTCCAGTCTGTGTATGAAACTTGGCATAGACAATAGGTCTTCATCAAGACCTTTATTAAGACTTATGTACATTTCCATATTTCCCTGACTAGGGGCCAATGTACCTTTATTTGCAGTTACTAATTGAAGTGTCATGCAGATATAAAGAATTTGTTTTATTCCTACCTTACACCAGTGCATCACATTTGACATAAAAATGAGCACACGGGGTTTTATAGACTCATCCCCTATTAAAATTTTAGTTCATTCTCATACCTGTGGTCTCAGGAGGGCTAGAAATACAATGCAAGGGCTTTAAAATACTTCTGAATTTGCATTTCGAATCTGTAACATCATACTACAAGCACTAGTACAAAAGTCAAAGGAAGAAAACAGGGGAAATGGCAATTAATCTGTCCTAACAACTGCAAAGGATGTTACCAACGATACAGATATTAAAGCCATTTACTTGCCATTGCCAAATAAAAGCTTTTTGTAATTAAAACATATGGCTGGTATTAACTGGAAGAGGGACAGGAAATTAAACACTTAAGGTGACTCTGCCCTTAGTTCAGTGTGTTGTTGTGGGAGGGTGAAGTGCTCTGAGTGAAAGGGTGACGACAACTTTGTCTTAAATTTACTGCCTTTTGTCAGCTACTATTGCAACCTGCATGTTTAAGTGTTAAAAAGACTCTGAAGAAGTATAAAATCTAATGAATGCCTCTCAAAAAGCTTGACTGTATTTAGATGTGAAATTCTTCGGTGTAAAGGATTCAGTCCCTCCACCTTCTATATTTTTTGCAGTAAAAAGAACAGGTTTGGCTTTTAGTGAAATGATTGTTTAAATATAACATTTAATGTAGTCAGTGGAAATTTCCATTCTTCCAGTTTTATTTCTGAAAGGCTGTATCCCAGAAAGCTAATTTCTGGAAGCATTTTCACAATCCTGTTTAAATAGAAGTGCTGGATTGCCTTTTCAGAGTGCATACCAGATTAGTTTTTCTGACAGAGTACATAGATCTGCTTTCATTTATACTCAGTGAGAAGTTGACTCTGTTTGTGGCTTGCTTGATGTAATAATGTGATGACCTTTTTGTTCTGCCTTTCTTCGTGCTGGTTTTGAACCAGTATTTAATAGGAATAACTATATCTCTTGCTTTACTGTCCTTAGAAAATAATCACAAATTGTAATCTCAAATACTTTATTGTCCTTACATTTAGTGTCAGCTGCAAATTACTTTCATAAGTAGGAACCTTTTGGCAGTTTATAAAGTTGCTTATTAAAAATTCAGAAGGGTAAACAATTATCTGATATTATTTGAACCTTGGGCTTTTCAAATGATTAATGACCACATTCCTTCTGTAAATAAATACAAAGTTTTGCAAACAAATATATCAAAAAGGATCCAGTTCTGTAAGGTTTTACAGGAATGATACCCATTAGTAATCAGTGTGGGTAATAGCTATTGTCTATTCACATAAATTTATAAAACCCAGCTGTCTCATTTTATAAAGACACATTTCTGCAAGTCTGAGGTTACATTTCTATGGTCTTACTGTTCTGGAAGGTATGTAATATCTTTACAATCATTTTAATACCTTCTTCGGCCTAATTTAAGATGACTATGTAAAGTGAATACTCACACAGTAAGTTTTTTGCTCAGTGGGATTGTGTGAAAAGCTGAAACTTAACTTTCTGGTAATTCCTTTCCTTTTTTTCTGTTGTGCTTATTGCTGAACAATGCTAAATCCTAATTTGGTATTCCAGACCATGAAGACATCCTTCTTTCAGATAGTTAAAAGGAATACATCACTGCACCTTTAAAATATATATAACAATAATAATAATATAATATATTAACCAAAATACATGTATTTTTCAGGCTCCCTTTAACCTCTAATAGCAGAGTATATTCTCCGGTTGTTTTTTTGGTTTGTTGGTTGGTTGGTTTTTTTTTTTTTTCTTTATGTTCTCTTTATGGCACAGTTACTTGACTTGGAGGCTTACATCCCTGTGGAATACTCAACCTGTAACCAACTAGTAACAAACTAGTTTTTTTAATTTAATATGCAAATTGTTATTTTAGAATTCAATAGAATTTATTTAAAGCTGATCCTGTATTTTCAATGTCATGTGCCATCATTTTTCAGTTTCAGAGGTAACAGCCCATTTAGATGAAAGGGAAAAACCACTTCTTGAGTTACCATCTCAGAACCTTGATGCAGGTAGGCACCTCATCACCCTGGATTTTGTAGGTCACATTTTCAAATTGGAAAGTTTGATTCAGAAAGCCTGGTCCCATTAAATATTAAAGGCTCCAGTTTGCTTTAATTCATTTCCATAAGTTCAAAATCCCTGTAATTTATAAAACTACCTAAATGAAAGCTAGGATTCTTGACTTGAGTGAATTCAGAAAATAAGTAATTTTCCAGGAGCATCTAATGCTCACATCTATGGTAATGGAGACAGCATACTCTGTGTGTACCATTTCTGTGTTTTCTGATACCCTACCCTGCATACAGCATTGTGGTTATTGATTTATAATAGTAGAGAGACAGAGCAGTTGAAACATAGCAAGGCTTTATGCTTCAAAATTAACTATCCTTGGGTATATAAGATTACAATACAAACAACATGGCCACCTGTAGTTAATATGTTTAATTTATCGTCTGAAAGTCAAAAATGAAAGTGAATTTACAGCACCTGAATGGCACCAGTAAAAAAGCCCAGAGATCTGGGTCCTGTGTTATCAGAAGTGGTACAGTGCAGATAACAACAATTGCTCCCAGTCGACCACTTTTACAGAGGTAGCACATTCACTCGGGTGCTAACATGGTTCTTCTGTGGTCTTTCACTCCAGTATTGATATCACGTGTGAAGATTCACCACTTGAGCATTCTGGCCCAAGATTTCATATAATTAATTATTGTTATTCAAATATTGTCTAACACCAACTCACTTTTCGCTGAATCATTATCAGACAACTGTGAATCATCAGTTGATGGACAGGGCTCACTCTTGTTGACTGCAGGTCTCTTTTCCATGAACTAGCCTTCCTACTGTGGTAAGAGTATTTGTTATGTTTGTTATTGGCTCTTGAGCAGTCTTCTGTTAAAGACTGAGATTTATCTCTTCTGTTGTCTCTCTCTTCCTTCCCTCCTTTCCTCCTTCCCTCCTTGCAGAAAAATCCGTAAGAAGTTCACCAGATCACAGCTGAAAAGAGCTTCCAGAACACCTTGTTCTCCGATCATTGCAAAGACAAAGTCTCTCATGAACAATAGGCAGGCCCGGACAGAGCCAGGATCCATCATGCACTGAAGATATAACAGCATCAGCACCATAATAATGTCAAAATCATGTTTAATTGTGAATGCAGACACAACAGGACTTCCCACATCTTTGAGACAGAAACATTGCATGGACATATTGTGGCTGGGTTCTGTGTTCTGGGCAGGATCCAACAGCAGCCCTTGTTCTCCCTCGTCTCTGCAAGGGCTACTTCTGGTTCACTGTGCAGGCCTATCCCAAATTCCCTCCATTCCCAGTCATCAGTGTTGGCTGGTCAGGGAGGGACGGTTTGCACTGGTCCCGCTGAAGGAGTATGGATGCAGAGTTCACCCATCACATTTGCCTATGCTTTCCAGTGGCTTGATACAAAAATATGCAGCTTTCAAAACTATTGCAATGTATTTAAATCGGGATTGAGCCTTCAGGGGTTGCATTTACAAAAATAACTGTAAACTTTGAGTGTTCATATTTTTCAGTACTGGCTTGAGTCACCTTGGATTTGATTTTCCAAACTGAGCGTCCAGACCCTGAAACAAAGACAAGGTATTGTTTAGCAATTCTGAGACTTAGATTGAATTAGGAAGTGCCCATAATTAATGGCCAATTTTCAAAATGTTAACCATATTAGCTTTGGTTAAAATCCTGGAAAGTATTATGTGTGACAGTGAACATCCAGCTGGACTAGTTGCATGTGTAGCAACTGGTCCCATTGTCTATATATTTTAAAGCACCCGCCTATTTCTTTGCATATTTTTTGCATTTCTTGAAGCCTATTCTGAATAGTGAAAACCAGCAGAACACCATTTCCAGAAAACACAAAGAAATAGATTATTTCCTATTAGAAATATCTCTCCACAAAATAATTTCTACATTTTGATATGTCTGGATAAAAAGATGTCTTGCAGAATGCTTTGAAGTTCATAAATGTAAGGCTACAAGTGGATACTTACCATGGAGAGATGATGTGCCTTTTGAAACTACTTGTAGGAAACTGTCAGTCTCCCTGAAGGTGGGAATGACAACAGAGGCAGGTCTTTTTTTCTACTCAGGTACTTACAGGTGAACAATCTCTGCCCTACTTTGAAATCCAGAGAAAACCAGTGTGTAGCACTGCTGTGTAAACCTAGTTGGGATATGTCATTGGCTGAGGCAAGTTCTCCTTCAATAGGTTTGGATTCCATATGGCTTTTAAAGATGTGGTCAGACACCGAACATGTCATAGTAAACTGAGAAGAGCTTCAAGACTTTTTTTTTCCCTTTCTTTATTAGGTAGCTCTAACAGTATAGCATAGATGTGAAGTCTTCACCCAGTTGTGGACATGCACCCAGCTTTGTGGTTAGAAAGACAAAGATGTGAGTGATGTCTCATACTTCTGGGTGATTCCCCAAAAATTATTTCCCCCCATGCATTTTATGATGTCAGTCTGAAAGAGCTGTGATCTCAGCCTATAACTAGCCATACTCTGTGTAGAATTTTGAGCTCTTAAGACAGTGACCCAGATGCTTCTTCAAAGAAGAAAGCACCCTGACCTCTTGAAGAGACTTGCTGATGTTTTTCCAGAATGATGGATCCAGGTCTTGTCCACCGTCCTTCACCAGCAAGAAAAGGGTGAACATGAAGGAGAGGTTTATGACATGAAGTGCTTGCTCCTAGTGCCCTGAAAATTTTAGTGAATGTCACTGATTTGGACTCAGTTGGAGAAGACCTGGGATTCGTCTGTGTACAGTACTTTCCAGTAGCCGCTGAAATGTGCAGCCCTAGGGGTCTCTTCTAGGCACAGGATCTGCTTTTTCCTCTAAACAGGAGGGCTTTTCATCAGATAGCTGAGTGGAGACAACCTACTCTTATTAGTAAGAATTGCCTTTATTAACTGCAACATATGGAAACACCTTCTGTATAATAGCTTCCTCACCCATTAGAATAAAGAAAACATGATTATTCAGCAATCTGTTTGACTGAAAGTATGAAAAACGTGAACATAATGAGCTTTGTCTCCCTCAGACATCAGTGAAATCACACACAGCAGACTCATTTTCAAAGTGTTGTTAGCTGTAAGGTGGTAGATTTTTTTACCCTGCCTTATTAAGCTTGTACTCAAATTATTTCTTTTAGTCAGTGTGCTCCAGTGTCTAGATGGTATTTTGTAAAATCTCTGTGTGTTTCTGCTTTTGACAAAAGTATTGGTATTCGTGATAGTCCAATGTACAGTCATGTTTTCTTCTTTCCCTCTGAGGAGGTATTGGTAACACAGCTCCCTGCCGTGCAGCCAGCTGCCTGACGTGTTACCTTTTGCATCAAATAGCCAAGGTAAGGAAGAATCCTTTGCAGCTTCAAGCTGAGGTGCTTCATCCGGATACCCTGGAAGTAATGTTTTCACCTCTGCCCAGCACTCATTTCCCAGGCTGCAATAGCCCAGCCCTGGAGTGGGTAAGGCACGGAGGAGACAGATTGCTGGAATAACTCGTGCTCTGTCCTTAAACTGTTCCGCATGCACTGCACAGAGACGTTCTCTCTCCTGCACCGCACACAGTGCGCAGAGACACTGCACACCATGTATCGCACCTTCGTTTTTACCTGCTCTCTCTTCACCTTACCTTTCCTGCAAGATGTTCTCCAGAGGTGGATAC
The DNA here is from genome assembly GCA_013400975.1 of Atrichornis clamosus. Taxonomy (NCBI): domain Eukaryota; kingdom Metazoa; phylum Chordata; class Aves; order Passeriformes; family Menuridae; genus Atrichornis; species Atrichornis clamosus. The sequence continues at coordinate 77,093 of WBMZ01002151.1, read as the reverse complement.
AGGATTTACCTGTGAATTGCAACTGAGAGTGTTGATGGAAGATTTGCTGAAGATGTGTTCCTCCTGCTGGGTTTGGGCATAAATATTCACATTTTTGTAGGAATTGTGACACTCCTTATCACAATATCATGCAATTCCATGCTTTCTGTTGAGTTAAAATATTTTTCAGTGACTGTGAGCAAAGATGACATATTCCTGTGTAAACTGAAACAGTATATCCACAACAAATCAGAGCTCTGTACTTTTTTATCAATATCCCCAAGCTAGTTATTTTAAAACTAGCTAACATATATCAGTCATCAACACTGACACTGAGTATAAACATAAACCTTGTAAGCAAGGACAAGAAGTTTGGTACGACATGAGCAAGAGAATCTAGGCAGCATCAGCACTGCATTTACAATATGATTTATTTTTCTGTTAGATAAATAAGAAATTCATCTGAAAATTTGCTTCTTCACTTATAAATATGGGGCTAGAAAAACATGCAAAATGCACAATCTTTTTGTGTCCAGAGGCCTCATATAGAAAGTAGGAAGATTGTTTTAATGTTTAAAATGTCTGTGTTGCCCTTTTCAACTATATAGCTGCTCTGCTCTCTGGAAATATTGTGTATATTGTTTTTAGATTATTTTTAAAGGCCTCTACTTAGTGATGGAAGTTTTTATTCTGTAGGATGGAAAAAGAAGGTTTTGAAATACTCAAGATTGCTTGAAATGTGTTGGTCATATAAAAACATCTTTAAAACCAGTGTTTTGTTTGAAGGCAAATATAGCCTTCATTTCTGCAGTCCAAACCTTGCAGCATGTTATGAAAAACTGGGAACTGGAACTGAAATTTAGAACAAACAAGAGGTAGAGATCGTGAAATGGAGCCTGCACTTACAGAACGTGCACTTTTTCAGTAATCTAAAGTAAGATTTATTTTTTTTTTAATAAATATAATTTCAACAGAGATACTTTCCTGATTATGAAGGCTTAAATGGAATGGCTGCACAGTACTTTCTGATATAGTCACAGCATAAATGCCACAACCTTTCACAGAGAACAATTATAACCCTTCAGAAATACTGTATTGCATAGTACGATATAGTGGACACAGTGTCTTTATTATGTGTGCTGCTATGGTAATGGAATTGTTAGAATCCTTTGGAAATTTCAGCAAAATAATATTCATTTTTCATTTTCTTTTGAAGATCCTTTATATAAACCTGTCTTCATAAGCCAGAGGGGGTGTCAAGAGATCTGAGTTTATATAACTGCACAGTGGAATTTTTTTGGAGTAAGTCAGGACTTTTTTATTCAAATGTTGCATGTTGAGGGAGGAAACCTAATTTTGGAATACATGGGTTTTGGATAAGAGTTTTGAGGTCGTACTATATAGTGATCAACAAATTTGCAGATTATGCTCCTGTTGCTCATAAAGATTTAACAGTTGATATTGAAATACAGTATTGATTAAATTAAAAAAAGAAGCATTGAAGAGTTGTCTTTTAAAAATTCTGTTGTTTAGACTAAAAGTGAATTTCTCAATGGAATGGTAAAACTGGGAAGCTCAGTGTTGGGTGTTTGAGAATGTGGAGCACCTTAGAATGAAACAGTATTATTTGATTTGCATTAAAGTGTCTTTGTGTACAAACTCTGTGACTCTTGGCCCTTTTTGCAGGACACTAAATTTCTACTTTGATACTGTCATCCTGTTTTGCGAGTAGGCTATTCAAAAGTCGAGAGACTGAAAATTCATGGACTGTGTGAGACTTTAAAATACAGGTAGATAACAAGGGGATGAGGAAAGAAGACTAAAACATTTGGAAAAGAGAGATATGAGGTATTGGTTCTAACATTGGAACAGTAGAAGACTTCTTAGGGCTGAACTGAAATTGAGGCAAGAGGACTCACAGTCCACAAAAAAAAAATACTAGAAGCTACAGTGTGTTGCAGTCTCCAGTGCATTGGCTCATCTGAACTTCTCAGGTCGGTATTAGCATCAAAAACTTTGCATGTTGTTTATTCGCTGGCACCTGGAACTGGTTGCTTCTATGTAAATATGGAACATTATCTGTATCCTCTTCTTTACTAACATCTAAAGTAATTTCTGCAAATTAATTGAATGTTTTTTTCAGAGAAGGAGAATCATATAAAGGGCTTCTGAACAGAAGCAAGGACTGCTGCTTCACAAGTTTGTTCAAGGCAACTGTTTCAATCTCCTAATTCCCTGGTCTGTCTTGGGGAGTGCAGGATGCTTGGTCCACATGCTAAATGTTGTTTCGAAAGTTTGCTTTAAAAGGGATCATCTTTTTCTTCCCCTGCCCCACCCACCCCTTCCCCTAAAGAGACCTGTGTTGATTTCAAGTAGAAAACTCGAGCTCTTCTGTGGTAGTTGGTAGTTGGTAATTGTCAAGCTGAGTTATATTTACTAGTCCTCCTGGGTGTGATGTATTGGTATCAAGGAGGGAATAATCTCTGGGAGCAGTCCTTTGCTGGCAGAACTGAGGAACTGGGCATCTCTTTAACCAGGCTTTGACAGGCTTACAAGGGATCTCAGTCAAAAAGGAAGGAGTCCAAGGCACTCATCGCTTTCAAAGCACGACTGTAAAGCCTTTCCCTTGTCTAGTTGAAATCAGTACTTAAGGGATCACTTTAGTCTCTCAGTTCTTTAGTTCACTGTAAAGGTATTGATCACACACACAAAGCCTCAGCAATGAAAGGACATAAAGTGTTTTTCTTTCCCTTGCACTAGCAGTCAGGAAAAAAAAAAATGTTAAAAACTACCAAGAAACCCAACAACCAAACAAAACAGACACAGCTCTACTGTCTACTTGAAAGCAGAAATTATTAGAGAGGGCATTTTGCTGAGAGCTGTTTTGTTCCTTGGTATATGTTGTAAATACAGAAAGCTTTTCTGTGAGACTGGTCTGACATCATGACACTTTTCCATGAAGTCAGATGCGTTATGGCTGGTTTATAAAACAGGAAAGTAGTTGATGCATGAGTGTTACCAAATCATCCTAGCATAAAAATCCTACATGAGCTTTAGGACCCTGTTATATTGCAGCCACTTGTTACCACTGTGGCAAGACCAAAGGTTCTTCAAATATACATTGTGTACACATTAAAGTGTGTTGCTTATAAGCTAAGTAGAGGGATCTTTATGGAAATTAAAACTCTTTATTACACATTTAAGTGATGATAAAGCCTAGATACCAGGCCAAAAAACTGTCTGTGGCTGATACACACTCAAATCAAAGTCTGCTTTGTGTAGCTGGGATGTTTCTTAAGCATTAGAATTGGCACTGCTATAATGCTATAGGGAGATTTGTTTTTAAATAGTTTAATGGGGTCTTATAAGGAAGAAGATCACCTTCAGGAAATAAATCTTAGTCTGTACTGCTTTGGGCAATGGAATGGGAAGAAAAGGATTAGGGCCAGATTTTGATGCTGATTCTCTTCCTACCAAGTTGTTAATCCATGACTGTAAAATTTCCTCATCAAAACTATGTCCCAAGGAGTCTGGAGGAGCATAGCAACTCTCTAATTTATTTGTAGGGATTTTTTTTTTCACTGCTGGCTGGCTATGTTATTACTTTGGAGATTTGCTGCTCAGTAATCTGAATCAATAATTTCATTAATGTGGAGGAGGCAGTTCATATCACCTTTGGGTTAAAAGTGGCTCTTTCCCTAGTTTATTTTGCTTAGGCACATAAAGGAACATTCTGTATAATAATAGCAAAAAAAAAAAAAAAAAGAATTGCACAACCTTAGACTAGCAGGATATAGCAGAATAGAGCACTGAACATGATTTTATTTTGTTACATAGGTACAACTGTTCATGACTGAAGGATCATGTTTTCAAGCAGTCCTCTCTGTTACAGCTCTGTGGACACTGCACTTGCTTTTCCTGTATTCGTCAGACTCCTCCATTTGTGCTGTTTGCTCTGCCCAGTAATCACATACTGGAAAAATGAGTTACTCAAACTCTTCAATAAGACAAGTTAGTGGGGCAAATGCAAGGGAAATTTAGAGACTATAATATTGATGAATGGCTGCATATTTGTTTTCTTTCCTTCAGTCTAGATTTCCACTGGAATTTTAATCTTTTTTTAAGTGGTGAATCTCAGAAAGGTTGCGCTGAATGCCTTTGATCCTCAGGATATGCATTTAATCCATAGTAAGGTAGTTGAGTTTCACAGTCTGCTTTCAGGAGCCTAACTCAATCCTCGCTGTTTGATAATCCTGCCCCATTGTTTATTTTCTGTATTAGTAACAGTAAGTGCAGCATTGATTGGCTTTTTCAAGCAGGCTAGACTCCATCCTGCAATTTGTATGTGCACGGTTAAGGCATGGTTAGATATTTTCTCATTTTTTATGGTCTCTGCTTGCTCTCCTGCTTCTTCTACATGTTCAGAAGAAAGGAGAGCTTGATGATGCTGACCTTCCCAGTGTGTGCAGTTTGGCTCAGTCGCAGCTGAGTGCTTGGGAGAAGGAGAGGTTGGATCACTGGTGACTATCCCTTTGTGCCCAGACTGTGTACTGGGCACTACAGACCACTCGGATGCTTCTAACTCTGGAATTCTAAGTGTGGGGGCGGCCTGGCTGGCTGGTGCTGCTGTCACCCACAGGAGGAGAGTGCCTTGCTCTGTGAGTAAAGCAGGCTCCATGGCACTCCATGCTGCACTCTGGAGTGTAATAAACAGTTCAGAATGGCTGAGCCCTCTGGAGATGCTCCCGTTCTGCTGCTGCATAACTGGAATACAGTGCCAGCCCTCTTCTTTAATGGCTTATTTGGATCCTAATTGTATATTTGGATCTGCTCCCCTTCTAAGATGCTTCATCAATGCTCAAGCACCCTAGCCTGCCATATCATGTTTTCTTTGCTTTGTTGAACCCTAATCTCTGGATTTTAACTCACTTTTCCAGAATGATGTCAAGGAAGATTTTAATCAAAATGCTATAAGCATCTGGAAGTTTTTGATCCCTCACCCCTTCATTTTTCAGTTTAAGGCCATTTTTATTCCATGATGCTTTCCTTTTCACCTTCCTTTCCATTGGTCTTTCATTTACTAATAAAGAATCACCAGACCTTATTTGAAATATGACATAGTCTTCAAAATAAAATATTTGTACCTATCAGGGTGAGAGCAGTGATCACCTGATATGTGTTTATAGCTCAAAAAGCCTAGGTAGTATATTGGCTAAATCCAATAAATCCAGATAAATGTTTTAAACCTGTTGGTATTTGGAGCCAGTGGTTTTGTATTGTCCCTTCCAAAAACTGGGGCTTGCTGCAGACTTGCAATCTCAATGTCTGTCTTGGTTTTTAACCACTCTTTGAGGTTTAGAGGAGTCTTGCTCTAGGGTTTGGCTCGACTGTACCTATTGCACATGCCTTGCCAGCCTGTAATTAGACCGACTACTTAAATGCTGAGTAGCTTTCTTCTGTTTGCTGCTCGTATGGATTAAATGTGAAAGATTTCAATAGAAGAATATAAATGAAGTCACTGCCTAGCTCTGGATTTTCTCCATCTTCCCTTGATGCACTAACGAGAATCAATTGCAGTTGCTTATTATTTTTAAATAGCAGTTAATTTGAGAAAATCTGATTCACTAGCTCTTTTCATTTTGCTGATTTGATTTCAGCCTTCTGCCCATCTGGGCCAACCTACATGTAGTGTTCTAAAACCAGTGCATAAACTCACTTGTGCACATGACCAAAGTCAAAGAGAACCTGACAACCCAGCAAAGTATTGTCTGCACAGTGTGCTCCAACCCTCTGAGTTCTTGTTGGTAAATCCTTGGGGCGGGGGGGGCACTTTACTTTACAATTAATTCTCTTTTGTGCCTGAAAGAGAATCAGAGTGATTATAGAAAAAGAGTCCTCCTTACCCATTCAGTTCTCTGAGTGTTCAGATGTGGTGACAGTGTATCAGACTGTGGAGCTGCATAGTCAGAGAAATTGTTTCCTGAGCAGATCAGTTTATTTTGCCTGGGGATGTTCTGCTAGAACCCCACACTTACCATAGGAACTGTAGAATTAATCTCTGTGAAGTCGAGTGACACTCCTAGAAATGGCCTTCTGGTCAAACTGCTGCATCTGTGCAAATCCTCTTGCCAGCAATAAAGAATCCTGAAGTAGGATTGTTAAGCTGTAAGCTCTTTAAGTTAGGGCTAATATCCTCCTGTAATTATTTAAAAATGCTTCTTAGATTTATAGCTTCATGGCAATGTCTGTGGTTAAAAAAAAAGACTATTCAGGAGCTGGTAGCGTAGATAGGGTCTGTATATGTGCAGATGCAGCAGTGGATGTCACTGGTTTCTACAGAATCACTGGTTTCTACAGGATCACTGGTTTCACAGAGGATGTGTGTTGTTATCTGATGTGAGGAAGAAAAAAGATGTATTCTTCTCCTCAATAAAGGGCTGGGTGAGGGTTACTAGCTCCTAATGGTCTCCCCACATTTAAATCCGTGGTGATTTCTGTTCACAACTTGTTAAATGCTTTTCATTTCATGGCAAAAAAAGATAGGATAATACACTGGAAATACAGGGTGGTTGTATGTGATGAAACATTGCTTTTTTTCATTATATACACACAGGGAAGTTGAAATGTTATTTGTAGAGGATAAAGGTGAACTTTGCTCATGATTTTATGAACTTCTTTATTGCACAGTTCTCTTTGTGCAAACAGCACTTGACACTCTCTTGCCTTTTGTTATTTCCAGCAGATTGGAGTCATTTGTTTTTAATGTTGAACTGTGACAGAGCAGCAGGTGTTGGATAAAAAGAATCAAGATCGCTTTCGGGTTTTGTGATCAAATATTTAGGGGGATTTGTGAAGTACTGTAAAATTCAATTAGTTTTGCTTCCCATGTCCTTTTTCTTAGAGACCATTGATTTGCAGTTCTGGAATAATTTGTCATCATTTTTCCATAAGTGGAGCTGGTAGCTGCTCTGGCCTAAGGCTTTTTGCCCACTTGGTGTTGCTGGGTTGGTATTCACTTTGCAAGCAGCCATGCTGGCTGAAGATGTCACCCTGAAACAGCTACTTGCTACTAATGCCCTGCTAAAAGTTTCTGCCCTCTCTCAGCAGAGAGACTCTGCTGTTTTCTGCTTCAGAGTTAGACTGGAAATTAGGTTGAACTCTGTGGTATTCTCTGAAATGAGAGAAGGAGGATTCAAGTGAATCCACTAACAATGAAAGAGGGGAGCAAGGAAGAAACTCTCATGGCCATGGAAGACAAATATCTCGGGTCAGAAGCCTCTGCAGCTGCACAACCAGATCTGGAAGTGGCCATCTGTCCACAGCCCAAGTCAGCCTCTGGGTTTGCCTAAGGAATTATTAATCCTGCAGAAATAAATAACTTTCCATGAGGAGCTATTAAGGTATTGAAAAAGTAGAAAAGATCTCAAATTAATCAATGCAGTGTCATCAGTCAGATTCAGGTATTTATATTTTCTAATTCATTGCTGCGTGTATTTCTGCCTGTGCCCAATCCAGCATTGCTGTCAGTGTCTGCTCCTCTCCAGTTTTGTGTCCACACCCGTGTCTGTGGCCACTGGTATTCAACCCCTGCCAGTTCAGGAGAGCCTGTCAGTCCTCAGCCAGGACTGGACACCCACTGAACAGTATCAAACTCTGAATTGCTTAGTCCTTTCTCTCTGTGCTATTTCAGAAGAGGCTGATTTGCTCAAAACTCAGACTGTAGCCAGGATAAAGGTCAGTGACATACTTGGTACAGTTTGTTTGAAATGTCAAGTAATATGATAACTTTTCCATAAACTAATAGGTTAATCCAATATGATCACTGAAAAAGAAATAACTCTATTATTTTCAAATGTTTCCACAACACAGTGTTGTCATGAACACAGACACTGAATTTCTGATGGCTGTTGAAATGTGTTTCATTCAGCTCTCAATAATGCAGGATGCTATAAGTGACTGCAAAAATTTCATAAATATGCAACTAAAAATCAGGAGTGATTATGAACAAAGGCAGTTTTAGTAAAATGATCAGCAGTCAGGAAGAGGTGCAGGTGAGTAACCAGTTTTCCCTGATTTATTGATATAAGTATGTTAATGTATTTTGCTAATTTTATGAAAAGTCTGTCGAAGTTGCCATTTATTTTTTAACTTGAGCACCATCTAGTGTGCATGACAAAAACAATTTAAAAAATAAATTTAGGGCCAGTTCATTATGGCACTTAGCAGTGGAAGTGCTGGCATATTTTCAATGTCAAAAGGCAAAAAACACGTCAGAGCTCACATCCTGCTAACTTTCAGTAAAACAAGCTTCAAGTGACATTCTTGCGAGTCCACTCCCCCTTTTAATTTTTGCTTCACTTAATCACTTACTTGCACTTAAAATAAATGCTAGAAATGAAATGCACAAAAATAAATGTGTTTATAGATAAACAGGTTAAAAATAAAAAACCCCAAACAACAACTGTTTTTTTTTCTAAATACAAATATGTATTTGTATAGTCATGCAAATATAAATGCAGAGTCCTGCATGTTTCTGAAAGATGATACTGTGTGCTTCACCAAACCCCTGGCTTTCAGCTAAATGTATCTTGGCAAATGCTCTCTAGATCTACCCAGACTTGGAATTCAGTCAGAGATGAGCTTCTCTCCTGTGTGCCTGGATCTGAGTGCGTTTATGAAAAGTTGAGTGTGCTTTAATTTTTCCTGTTACTGCTTCATGCAGCCTGTGCCCACGGCGTGCTGTGGGAGTGTCCCAGCTCTTATTGCCATTGCTAATGAAGTTCATACTGCTCTTTGCAATATATTTGGTTTGCACCTATACTCTGAAGTCCCTCTGGCAGCAACTTCTGCCCTTTTCCTAATCACCTCACATTCCCCCCTATAACAAGATTAAGAGCTGCTGCTGGGGAGCATTACTCATTCATCAGTCATTACTCCAGCACCAGTCACAGTTCTGCCCCTTGCTACAGGAGTTCCTGTGATGAGGGAAAGATCTCCTGCTCCCACGAGTATTTCTGGCTTATGACTAGTTTTAAAACCAGAGGAGATCAAAATCTAAAAACATTAGATTTTTCTTTAAAAAGCTTATGATTTGAGCATCAAGTGAGTGATTCTTTTGGGAAGTGGGAGGCAAAGGAAAGGGACGTTGCCAAGATTTTTAAAATTTTCAGCTTGATAATCTACTGATTTTTTTGCAGCCATTATTTTATGAAATAGGGGCTACTTGGGCAGACAAACCAGTATTATTTCAAGGCCAGAAATGAAAGCCAAAGCTGGTAGAACTATACCCAGAGAATCAAGTTTTTTATAAGACTAAGAAAAGGAAAAAAAACCTATTTGGGACATTATTTTCTCTGTTCAAACAAGGTTCTGGGAATGGACATCACTGGCCCTAACAGGCCCATGTGCTCTGGCAAACTTAAGAGCTCCTTCTTCCTGTAGTGTTTCTATGAGACCTGGCTCTAAACTGAAATAATTCAGATCAATAGTTACAATTTTTAAAGCTTAATAGCTGTATCTGGACGTAGCTTTTGAACTTGACCTACCATTTGTTGACTTGCTACCCAGACTTATAATCTCTAGTGCAGCACAAATTGCAAACTTTTCACCAAAGTCACACATCAAAGGAATTCTCAGAATATATTGTCCAGATAATAAGTGATAAAAGCTGCATTATGGTGAGTCACTCCACTGTGCATTGTTATCACCTTGTGTGTGTGAGAGTTGTATTCCCTATGATCTAGGGAACACATTTAGTAAACTCTGCTTTCAGGGGAATCTTCTGGTGGGATTACCTTCTCCATCCAGAATAATTTTTCTCTGAACTATGCTAACACAGTGCAGTGTTGGGTAACCTCTTTACGCAGAGGAAGTTTTCCCTTTCTAGACATTTGTTGCACTCCAGAAGTGAGCTGCCATATGTAAAATATTCTGAGTTAGAAAGAAAGGAGTGTCTCAGAGTACATTCAAGTGAGATGGTAGAAAATTGAGAATGCCAAACATTCACGAAAATAATTTTAAAAAATTGTTGAAGTTAGATCCCCTACTGTTATTAGTGTTATGTTTACTGTCTGGTAGTTTTATGACATTTATTTCAGCCCAGATTGTAATATCAATATTGCTGAATGATTCATAATAGACTAATTCAGTTTTTCTTTTGTAAAGGAAAATCTTGCTGCAAACCAGATGTTGTGTCTGATCTGAATTTGTAAATTGATTACAAAATCACACACAAATGTGTACTTTCTCAGACTCTTGAAAAGGGACAGAAACTGCTTATTTTCCCTGAAGTGGAAAGATGTTGAAGAGAGCAACAGTAAAGTGATTTATAAGGGCTGTGAAGCTTCAACCTTACTTCCCCCTTCTCCCTGACACATATCAAAAGACTTGTAATTTCCTACATCACTAAGGCATGATTCCCATTCCAGTCTTATCAAAGTTCAGGCAGAGTTGTTGTTTTCTGGTATGCAGCATAGAAAATGCCACCAACCTAAGAATTAAGCATGTGGTTCTAGCACTGCTGGAATCGGTTTGCTCGCCTGAAACGCACAGCACAGAGAATTTGGTGGTGCTGTCTCTTAGAAAGCTCTGCTTCAGTGGTTCTGCATTTCTTTGTGTAATTTCTGGAAAGTTTAGCATTAAAGTCCCAGGTGTTTTAATACTCCTTGCAGAGTCAGCTATTAAAGCTATTTGCATGGAAAAGAACCACTTCCCATTAGTGCTTTACTGTCCATACAGGACTTCAGTATCTCACAGAGGATTTGGAGCATGGTTTGAGAGTTTTGCCATTCTACTTTTTCATCAAAATTGTGATTTTTGATAGGATTATTAGATGGATTATTTGCAAGCAGAGATATGTTTTGGTTTTTTTCAAGGGTATGGTTTTAAAAGTGCTTAGATTTGGCTTAAATCTTTTCTTCTTCAACAGTTGTTTGGTAATACTTGAAGGCTGTTAAGTTTACTGCAGATATTCTTTGGCCCCCATTCCCTCCAAGAGTTTCTTTAAAAAATGGAATCTAATGGAAGTGTGAAGCAGCTTTGGCAGTGATATCACCTGGGATGAGAAAGGGGCACCTGACGACCCAGCAGGAAGCCAGGTAAAGTCCACACCACAGAGCTCGCAGTCTACAAGGGACTGTGCTTGAGTGCTTGTGACAATCTCAATGTTAAAATGGGAACAAATAACTCTTAAAGACCTGAATGAAGAAGAGAGCTGCTGGTCTGATGCCAGTGAAGTCTGAACACCAGCACACCAAGCTTCCTACCAGAACAACTGAAATGGCTTTGGAAGAGGTATCATGAGAGGTACAGTATAAGTCTCTCAAAACGTTGCAATATTTCTGTCATTTCACTGTGTGGGAAAAGTAGCAACTGGTCCTATTCCCTGACCTAGTCATCTGTCTGTGTGCTAGAGGAACACCACTTGTGAAATTAATGAGTAGAATGAGCTTACTGAATTCCTGTCTTACCAGATGTTCATTTTTGCTAATATCTCATGAAAGAAGAGAGCTGCCTGACTGAACAAATGGGTTATCTGCATTTTTTTCTGTCTTTTTGTTTTATTTATTATTTTCTTTGCAAGTCCAGGGACCTCAAATCTTCAATTGTTTCTTTTTAGTCATAAGTGAATACTTCTTTGTGCCAGAGTCTAAAGACCATACACCTGCATATTCTCATTTCCTCACCCTCTAACTACTGAAAGTGGCTCCCAGGAATATTTAAAATCTCGTTGATCTTATAAAAATGAAACAGACAGCCTTAGTAGAGTTGGTTACTTTTACAGGAAGAGTTTATAAAATGACTCTGAGCAGGGAAATTAAGACCAAATGAGAAGTAGCCTAATATTTGGTTGTGGTTATATCAAAGAGCATCCTTTACAGAAAATTCTAGCTGCTATTTTTTTTCATAGGGTTTTATTGCATATTGTGCTTTCAGGAATACTTGGATTAGATTATGTTAATCATTTCCCTGTTTGTGTTTGGACATTAATGTGACCTTTAATCTTTTTAGTCTGTATGTGCTATTCCTGAAGACAATAACCTTACATATCAGTGTGATAACAGAAAATCGAAATAGACAACCAGATATCTTTAAATATATGTATTGCTTCTATTTCTGTTTAGAGGCTTTACTATCAGTGATTCTGTAAGTCAGTGGAATTGTGCCTTACAGCATCTTCCCTGCCAGGAAGCTTATCAGGACATTTCAGACCAGTGCAGCCTTATCTAGAGATCTTCTGTGCACACTTTAAGATGCTTCTCCATCATCAGACACAACTGTAGCCTGAGATGGCCTAAATAGTTTGTTTCAGAGAGCATATTTACTGTCTGAATATTTCTGCTGAATCACCACAATTTAAAGCCAAGCATATGAAAGTAATTTGACTGTAGTGCCTGTTCTCCTAAATATTTTGGACTAATAGCTATGATTCAGTATCTGCTGCATCAACAGTTGAGTTGTTCCTGCAGCAGGAGCCACTGTGATGCAGTGACTGTTTTTTCTTGAACTTCAGTTGGCAGCAGGGGAACTAGAAATTGTCCTTATGCCAGGGCACATTTTCCTCATGTGACCTTTTTTTTCTATTAATTCAATGGAACACTTAAAATACTGTGCCACAGGCATTAAGGATGGTTTCTGGTCTGGATGTGAAAAAAAGAAGAGAATTGCTGGAAATAGTCACCTGTCAGAGAAAGATGTGCGAGAACATCTCCCACAGACATCTACTTTGGTCTGCTTGTATTTGGAGTTTGAAGGGTCATTTAATGCATGTGTAAGAGTCTCTCCCACGCTGTCCCCAGCCCACACAGCTTGTAACCCTTGATCAAGGCAAAACTCCCAGTGATTACAGTGGGGAACAGGAACACGTGTTTCCTCGTATCCATAAGGGACTTGTCAATGACGAGTAAGTTGAAGGGACTCACATGGTGTGATTCTTGGGGATGGTGCTGTGCAGAGCCAGGAGTTGGACTTGGTGATCCTGGTGAGTCCCTTCCAACTCAGCATATTCTGTGACTCTGTGACCCGCTCTGGGCTACTACCTGGGAATGGGGCTTCTCTAGAACCCACAGTAATGCATCCATGCTCATGATGTTCTACTAAGAGTACTTCTTCTTAAAAGACTATGTTTATAAACAAAAAGAACTAGTTAGAAAGGCAGGAATAAGTGGCTACCTTGTTTCAGTAGATAATGCCCTGGTCCAATTTTACATGATCAAAGCCTTAGATCCTTCATCCATGGACAATGTACAATCAGTCTGAGTTTTGCTCCTTGAAACAGCTCCTGTCTCTGTAGATTTGTCACCACTGAGCTCTGACTCTGTTTTACCCCATCAGACTTGTCTATTATGTCAGATCCACAGCTGTCTCTCAGCAGCTGTAAATCAATTTTTAAAATTTAATTTCAATGTTAATTTGTTTCTTATTCACCAGCTGAAGATCAGACCAAGGATTCATTGACTGACTTCCCCATCTGGGTTGTGATCTGTATTTCTAGCTAGATACTTAAAGTGATGGCAGTTTTTCTTCTGGATTTAACGTTTGCTCTGGGTTTATATCCTATATTAGATATTTTAATGCACTTCTCCTATTTTAGCAAGTTACAGTTACTTTGAGGTAGCTTATTGAATCACGAAACAGTGCACATTTTTTAATGGTAAAAAAAAAGAAAGTGGCATCTCCATTATAAAATGCCCTGTCTTCAGAATTATTGCCTGTAAGTAGTTGTCACCTTTCTGGGCTTTGATTTTTTTCCTTCCATCATTTCCAGACTGTAGAAGACATGAGGCTGTTAAACTTTGTGTCTTATGTTCCTTTTGACAGGGGCAGTTAAAAATCTGGGATATGTTGTAATATTTCCGAAAAAGCAAACAATTGCAATGTATTAAATTCAAGCTCTCTAGTTTGTCGCTGCCTGTAGAAAAAAAGAAATTAAGCTGGGTATTTTCTGTCTGTGACCTCGTGTTTCTCCCAAAGTTTTTTTAAAAATCCAGAGATTATTATTCAAATGCATTTTCCTTGTATTTGAATCATATTCAGATTTGCATTTTCCTGTATTTCTTATTACAAAAGCAGTACCTCAGTAAGTGTTTGGATGTGCAGCTACCATTCTAAGTGTGCCACGAAGGGTGAATGTCCCCTCTGTGCCTTTACCTTACAGCAGTTGCTCACCTAGTCCTCCTGATGATGAGACAGCTCCTCTGAAGAGGCTCACCTCATTTCTCACTGCATCCAGAAGTCAGAGTGTCTCGAACTGCTTTCTTCTGTTCAGAGCTTTCAGAGGTGCTGATGCCAGCTGGAAAGGGCTTTGTCTTCCCAAGTGCTTACTCAAGATGTGCTCTCAGCAGTCACCATAGGAAATGGTGAGTGTTACTTAAAATAACTGGTGCAGCTGCAGGTAGCAATCTCTGCTCCCTTCAGGATTATAGGCACTCCTACAGCCACTGAGGAACACTCTGGTAGAGGTTAAGAGAGGTTTTTGAGAAACATGGATAGAATATCTTCCAAAAATCTCTTTCATCATGAATAGCTGCAATGCTGTGCATAGTCAGGAAGGGAACATTAGGATCTCTCTGTATCCCTTTTACTGTTTTGTCTTCAGTACAAACTCATCAAAAGCGTAACAGGGAAGTCTCACTTGCTAACAGCAAACTCTAAACTTGTGAAGGAGGCACGTGGCCTTTGGCAATACTTGTGTCATGATGCAATGCTCATTGTGCAATTGTGCAATGTGATGCGCAGTGTCATAGGTTGACTGTCATGTTCATGGAGGAGGAAACAAGGGAATACTATTTTCAATGAGAGAGGAAGGGTACTGAACCTCCAGCTTGTTGAAAGTAATTCTTTTTAGCAATCCATTGTAATTTAAAATTAAGTAAGCTGATTTACTGTTGTGAGAATCACACTTCTTGAAATAATCTATCTTCTTGGGTGAGCAGAAAGAAACCAGGCATTTGCAATGCCTGTCATCTTGAGGAATGCACAAACTCGCTGTTACAAATGTCATCACAGCATAAACTGCATGGCAGAAACACACTCAAAGACTAAAAATAGCTGCATATGAGAGCCCATTGTAATATGATCTCATGATAGCTTGTGAATCATATGCAATGGATGGAATAGAACCTCATCCTCAGCAAGGTCTTGCTAAACTTCAAAACTAGAATTTTGATGAGGTTCAAATATGAACAATGTTTTCATCTCTGAGAAACTGGTGACCTCCCTGGCTAAAGTGAGGAATAAATGGTAATGACTGGTTACACCTTACACAAAATTACAACTTTGGGTGTTATGTCTGTACTCACAGGAAATGGGTGCCAGCTGCTTGTAAAGGCTTCTCTTTAGGTCGAAGTATGCTTATGAATGTCTTAATTTTTATTTCTTTCTGATAACATGAGGATTAGTAGGAGTGCCTACGGCAGTTGATTCTGGTTTGCCTCTTTTTGATGCTGGGATATGGCACAGGAGAGTCGTAAGGGAATTAATGAGCTCTTAGAGCTGGGAAGTGCTTCCGGGTCCATAGCACAAATTGGCTGCTCTAATCAGAGAGGAGATAGAGTGTTCTGGTGTAATTTTGAGGGACAGCTTGAATGAACTGCTCCTTTGCTTGGAGGTGACAATTCATCTGGATTTCTTGTATTAGGGAAGAGAGGGCAATATCTCTACTGTACTGAAGACATTAAGTGTCGTATGCGTCCAGATTGCATGAGTAATCTAATATCTGAACAAGACAGAAATACACACTAGGACAAACAGAAGTTGAACTGCCAAACAGTTGTAGTATCCCAATCAGTAAAATAGCTATGGTTTGTATTAGAACTTTATATTGGCTTTTTAAATTAGCATTTATCATATAAAGGTTGCAGTTGGAAGGGGCTTCTGGAGGTCATCTTGACCAGTCCTCTACTGAAGCAAGGCCACCCAGAGCCTGTTGCCTACGTCCAGATGGATTTTCAGTATCTCCAAGGAGGGAGACTCTACAACCTCTCTGGGCAACCTGTGCTGGTGCTGGGTCACCCTCACAGTACAAAAGTGCTCCCTAATGTTCACAGGGAGCCTCCTGTGTTTCAGTTTTTGCCCGTGGCCTCCTGTCCTTTACTGGGCACCACTGGAAAGAGTCCGTCTTCATCTTCTTTACACCCTCTTTTCAGGTATTTATATATCCATTGGTAAGATCTGGCCTGAGCATTCTCTCCTCTGTGCTAAACAGTCCCACTTCAGCTGTTTATTCTGCTTCACCCTTTAAGAACCTCATTAGCTTTTAGACAGGTCATAGCTGCTCAGTCATTAGCTGTGATCAAGAAGAATGAAAAATCTTTTTCCAGGTCTTGGCTTTGCTGTAATTGCAGCATTAGCTCTAACACTGTGATGGAACTCCATCTTTGGGTTCTGATTTCTGCAGCATGCTCTGCTTTGCTTGCAAGGCAACATGTAAAAAAACCCACATCACAATGAGATCAAATACTAAATTTTGGGCATCAGCTTCCTTGCTGTGGAATGTACCACAGTACTTTGCTCTTCTGTAACCTGCACTGGTCAGCTGTGCAAGCTGACTGGTGTCTCTAACCCCAGACAAAGTACCCACAGTTCCTTAAAGAGATCCACATTTGAGGATTGTTGATATGACAAATTGGAATTGGTGGCGCAGGTGGGGTATGGGGCAAGTGCTTGTGACATTTCTTAGCAAATGGAGAGCAGTCACCTGAAATTACTTTTGTGTGTAATGACAAAAATTATTAGAGATTTTACCAAGACAGAGAGAAAACGGAGCATGCTGTTTCCCCTGCTCTGTTAGGAAGAACATGATGGAGACTTGCTGTGGGGAGAAAGGTTGATGTGATAATCACCAAAGATTGGGTTATAGAATATCACAATTTAGTCTTGAGTATGTGGGAAATTTACATACATTTCTCATTTTTTACAGATATCTTCTTATATTTCAGGACCAGTGTGGTTGGAGTGCTGAATTTTGTGTGTGTAACCTGTGCTGCCTGTTAGGTCAGAACAATAGGTTCCTAGTGGCTGGGGTACCTATGCTTCTTTGGACTTTCACAGGATTAGAGAAGAGAGGAGCTGCACTTTTACCAATGCTGGTACATGTTCTAGAGAGCAACTCACCTGACTCAGCTCTCAGAGGGAAGCCCAACCAGGAAATTTCATACTGTTCATTCAGGGCAGCTGGAGGAGCTGCTCATCCCATAGCCCGTCTGCTGGTGACACATCTGTGCAGCCCCAGAAAGCTGCCTCTGGAAAAGAGCTTCTGTGCCTTCCAGCTAAAGCTGACTTTGGCAGCCCTTCAAGAGTTCTGTGTGAATTTTGACTGTGCCTTTGCATCAAAATATTCTGAATTCCAGTGGAATTATACTGGTGTCATGTAAGGGAGAAGAGCATCTGCTTTCCACTTGCTTTCAAATGGGTTTTTAAATTTAGTAGTTGGGTTGGATATATTGCAGACTGTTCCATGCAGGTATAATAAGCCTGATGTGTAAGTACCATTTAAAGTGATTTAAAGTGCAACACTTCCATCAACTCCTTTCAGTATTTCCCACGAACCAACTTTTAGGTCACATGCATCCCAAACTAATCAAGAAATTCTGTAGTAAAAGCTATTGGACAAATTGATATCTAACTTTTTTTCCCAGTGTATTCTTACTCTACTGTTGTTTAAAACTAGAGGATATAAATGAAATAAAATTATAGAAGAGTAATAAATCTATTATATAATATATTAAATGCAATGTTGAAAGGGACATTTTTCAACGACATCTCAGTAGAAAAAAACCCTATTAGGGTAAGTATGCAAGGTTGGATAATTATGTTCAAGACTGTATGCTACATTTGTCACTGCCACTGAATTTGCTGCAAGTGATTTGGATTGCTCTTTTTAAATTAAATTTGGAGTTTATTTAATTTTTTTAGAAAATACTACAACAAAAGTCTGAGAAGAAAGAAACAAAGATGCTAATTGGACACCAGGAAAAAAAAAGTTTTAAAAAAAATCCCTTTCCTTGCCAGCACCTGAGGTAGTACAGAAATTAATTAATTAATTGGTACTCAGGAAATCACCTTCAGCAAGAAACTGTCCTTGTTTCAGATATACAAGGACAAACAGTGTAACTTCAAGGGTGCAACACACGGTGATTGTCAAGTTGCTTGTCATCTCCTCCACTTCCTTTGTATTGTATGGAAAAATTGGAAGGAGTATGGATCAGGCTAAGCTCCCCTCCTGTGGAGGCCAGTGGCGTAGTGTGCCTCAGGTGTGCTGGTGCTGGGGGTCACTCAGATGGGTCACTCAGGATGCTGGTGTGGGTCCTGCAGCTGCTGTTCACACTGTGCCTGGGGAGAAGCAGGTGAACCAGCACTGCAGTAAAACCTCCAGAGCTGCTGATTGATGTTTTCTGGGGGTACTGCAGGTGCAGTGGGGTTTTCGATAACTCTGGTAGCCCTTCCTGGCCTCCTGCTTCCTAAAGCTTTTAAAAACCTGATGTACTTTCCATCACTTTAAGAGTTTTTGTCCTGGCTGTTCCTGCACGAGGTAGTTCTCATAGACCCCGTGGGCTGCTAATGGAAGTGGGCAGCACTTTATGCCTGCCTCATGTCCTGGCCCACAACGAATCACTCTCCAAAGTCCATTATAAACCAGTCAGGGAGAGGCTGTTGCTTCATCAGAATGTTCTGTAATGCAGAGAATTTCATTTCTTTGTCTGGAATGGAGAAAGTGCCTTTCCAGCACGTAAGGCCATGAGAGCTGGGCTCTGAGCTGCATTAGAGACCCACCCTGCACCGTATTAAATAGCTGACTGCTTTTGTATGAAGAACTGCTCATCAAACTCCTGTAATAAAAAAACTGTCAGAATGGACTTACACTTCTAAAAAGCCCTCCAGGGTCAGTAAGAATCATTAATTCTATTTCAAAAAGCATTCAGCTCTCTGAAACATGAGGAAATGTGTGAGGCTTATACTCAAGCCTCTCCCCTCTTTCCATTTATCTCAAAAAATTTGTTAAATTTTTCATATAATCCCAGAACTCTGTGAACTTGAACATCAAAAATTTACTTACTGTAGTACTCAATATTAAAATTGACACTGTGCAGGTATTTTTTTCCTGCATAGGACTTTTGTAGGTTTGGATCAACTATGGAAAATACAGTTCAGAGAAAATATGTGGATAAGTAACTCAAAAGAAGCAATGAAAAACATATTTTCTAGTTATTTTTTCCTAACCCTCTGAAAAATACATAAATTTACTGAACTTGCTGTTTTCTATGGCTGACTTATGACAAAGCTTTGAATCAATAATTTGGTAAGTCCATTATAAGGACCATTTTATAAGTAGTAAGAACAATGTTGTTCAAACACATTTCAAATGCAATGAACATTCGGAAGAAACAATAATAATCACGGCAGATGGCGAGCAGAGACATAACTTGTTTTGAATGCAAAACTGCAGTTCAGGCAGCTATTTTGATTTTTTTCAACTCGTAGGTTGTCTGCCAGAGATCCTTGCAAACCAGATGTATGCAGTTAATCTCACAGAAATCAATGAAATTGCATGCAGGAGTGTGAGAGAAAAAGATCTTTTTCAAGAAGGTAACTACTCTACTTAACAGAGTCCCCTGCTTATGTTTATATTGCTTCTATGTCTCAAAGGTTTCTAAAGAGTATTTGCTCGGATGGTCAGCCTCTGTGTCACTCACTCTGCCTGCACCGGGTCAGAGGGAGCTGTAGCATTGCTCCTGTCTCTGCCACTGTACTGCTGGGGCAAAACACTGCCATGGAGTCCAGCCTTGGCAACGGAAATAGAAATACTTTAGGACCTCAGAGGCAAAGTTAAACACGCAAGTAACTTCCCTAACCAGTGTAGCTATTTGAATTTACCTCCATTTGCTCCAAATAGTTGGGCTGACTGTATTTTTTTTTTATACTCAATATTGCTATCTCGTAGGAAAACAGTGGCGTTTTGGCAAAAATTGTTTTCAGAAGTATCTCACTTGTGTCTGTTATTTTCCTTCAAAAATAGAAATGGTTGAATAGGCCAATATTTGGCTGATAATAAGACATTTCATTCAAAAGTTCTGCTAGAGTGCATCATGGGAATAATGGTTGTCTTTTGTTAGATGGTAAGACTGAGATTTCAAGCTCCATTGAATTGGTCTTGATGTGTTCTGACCACAGAAATCCGTGATACACCTGACTTCTCCAGGGTGCAAAAGATTATGTTGCAACAGTGAAAATGTGCAACCTAGAAGACAAGTCTGTGAGGGAGATTAGTAATGAGAACTATTAGAGTGATAGTTCCTCTGGATCTCCCATTTGGCAATGCTTCTGAAGTGAAATAATTTATTTTCTTCTGAAATAATTTTTGTTGTTAGGCTTCCTTTGGAGGAGGGTTGAGTATGTGGATATGGTGGTGAGGAACAGAAATAATTCCTTGTAAAAATGCTAATAGCTCTTTTTCATTGGTTTTCAGTTTTTATAGCATTTTTTCTGGGAAAAGTCCTTTCTTTTCTACCAGCTCCTTTAGTCAGATACTTTATTAAAGTCAGATTCGTTATTAAAAATGAAGCAGTGTGAAAGGTTTGTTATGACTGTACATTGCTGGTTTGGACTTGACAAATGAAACTTTAAAAATGCCTTACATTTGAAACAAAAAAATTTTATCTCCTTATGTATCCCAGCCATGGACCCAGAATTCATTTCTGTTCATTTTTGTTCATATTCCTATGAACAAAATGTCAAACATATGGATGTTTTAAAAAGGAAACAAAAAAGGGTGGTAAAACATTAAATCACATTTCTAATTAGAAGTCAATTGAATATCTTTGGTGATGCTAATGCTCCTCACACTGTTGCACTGGCAACTCTTGGCAAATATTTAATTTTCAAATGGTTACTGCTCTGTGGTTATTCCAGGGAATGGATTTCGAAATTGCATTTGATGCTGGTGAAAAGGATATGACTCTAAACTGGAGTTGTGAACATGAACTTCAGGTTCCAATGTGTACACTGGATTTTTGCCTTGGTGCTTTCTTCCATGTGTGAAGGAAACCTGGTAATGACAGATGGAAAGGTGCTGTGGTTCAGGTCACCAAGCTGAATGTCCCATGAAAAATATTTGTGTTTTGCTGAGTAAGGTGTATAAATTAGATCCCATGGAAGCAGCACAGCTGCAATGAACATACACGGTGAATGCTTAGTAAAATGATATGGCAAGTATTTCACAGGGAATCTATTGTCTCATTCATGTTCCTAGAAGTAATTCCTTTCATATCTCAAAAAAGCAGCAAGTTAGTAGTTAGTAGAAAATCTGCACATGGATCGTTTGCATGAAGGGAAAACTGTTAAGTGCTTCAATCAATGTCCCACCTGACTGGTATTGATGAGGAAGGCCAGCAGTCAGCTGAAAGGTAGTCTGTTGAAATCTTTAAGCACTGATTTCTTATACCAGCAGGATTTCCAGCTCTGACTTGATAGTCTCTTTAGGTCATGCTGGCTTTTTTCGGGCTAGTCTTTGGGGAGAGGACTTTTTTTACTGTCTGGTGTCATGTGAACTGTAGATAAATGTGTGAGCTACATGCTGTAAGTATCTCATCTGGCTCAACCCACATTCCCCTGTAAAGGATACCTTACAGTGGCACCTGGAAGGAGAGCTGGAAATATGTACCTGTGGAAAAGAAAAACCACTTCAAAACCTGAAGCTGAACAACAAGGACTGTCTGGAGAATAGCAATAGTATGATTTAGTAACACATGCAACAGCCATAACTTCCAGATTAAAGAGGAAAAGTTATTTGTTAGGTGTCAGGATGATGAATAGATTGTTTTTGCATTACATCAACACAGCTTTTTTTTATATATGTTGCAGCATTGAATCAACATGTTACAGTTGCTGAATGCAACCCTAAAGATAAAAGGGGTTGTTAGGCCAGTAGCAAGAACCAGTAATTCATTATCTATGACACCTTCAATAATTACAATGAATAGGTGCCCTGAAAACATATCTTCCAAAAGCTTGCTTCTACCCTGTGCTTTAAGAGATGTTGGAAACTCTCCTGATGACTGTTCCAGCTGAGGAATTGTTTGTCCTCTTAGTACATGCAAATTGCCTCAGGGCTGCCTCAGGGTTTCGTTACTGAAAGGATGAAAACAGCAAAGTCAACAGCAAACAGCTTGTGTTGAAGGGAGATCATGTCAGAGGATCACAGAAAAACAGTTTGGAAAGGACCTTACAAGATGGAAAGGACCTCTGGAGGGCAAATCCCCACACAAAACAGGACAAAAACTTTCCTGGGACATTGTCTGGTCAGGTTCACACAGGATCTTGCTTTAGGAACAGGTGGATCATCTGCTTTTTAATCGTTTGCACAGGCATTCTGAATCTGGATGTTTAAGGTGTACCCAGACCAGAGGAACTGTATCCGGAGCTTGTTGCAGGAACATCTTTCCTCAGATTTTCTGGCTTGCTTTCATGAGTGATTCTGCCATGTGGCACAGAGGCTGTTAAAGGGAAGGCCAAGGGGAAAAAGGGGCAAGGCTGGTTGTCACTGCACCTTCATGACCACGCTTTGATTCACAGTGGAGTACAGTGAGTCATAGCTAACGAGAAAATGCAGACAGGAACAGAGCGCACGCAGCCTTGGCACAGCCATGGAACAACATGTTACACAAGTGCATTATGTGAAACTGCTGGGAAGATAGACAGGGGTATTGCTGGGTACTGATGGGATTGGCAGCCCTCTGACAACAGTGGCTATGAAACCCTCAGGTAAGGGAGATCAAGGGAAGCCTTGCTATGCAGATACCCAGCACTGTGGGGGAAGAAGGAGGACACTTAGTGAAACTGTTGGTTCTGAGCCACTGAACAGAGCCTGACTGAGTCTGGATGCAGCGGAGTGTCAGGCAAGTCTTAGCCAACCTGCTCAGGTGGTAACTGGTCTTGGTTTGTGTGTGCATGAGTGAAAAGCTTTTTCAGCCTAACAATCCCTCGCTTGGTCCACTTAAAAGGTTGAGCTTAGCAGTGTCTCTTTGCCTGGTGTTCCTTTACATCTGAATCTCAGGCTGACAAGGAGTCCAGATGTCAGTGCTCACATGCACTTTTCTGAAGCTGAAAAGTGCTCTTTGACTTAAAATCGAGCGTCTCAGAAGCTCAGACTGTGTTTCTCTATGGAGGTTTGCTGCAAATAGTGGTCCTTCTTAACAGTTTAAAACCCTTCTTGAAATATGAGAGGATTCCATGCCATCAGTGGTACTCTGGTTAACTTCATGCCTCCGTGTTGCATACAAGATAACAGTAAATGAAAACAGTGCTTGGTTCTCTCAGTTCAGTGTCTGGCTACCAAAAATACCACAAGAGGAATTTTCATATTACAGCACTACTGCTTTAGCCCAAAAGGAAGGGACTAATTCCACACAAAAATGAAGGGCTTAAGGAGCTCAAGTCTCTCTCTGAGCATGTGCAGGGAATAAAATTCACCATAAAAAACCCAATGTCCTTTAATCACGATATTTAAACAGCTTCTCCCTCTAAAGCATTGGGCGTGACTCTAATGTCATGATATCACCATAACATAGATTTCATTCAGTTGATAAAACACCAGATAAGCCTTTTGTAGCAATATGGCATAGCCTTTCCTTCTGGTATTTTTAAATTAAAATTGAAGCTGGATGATAATTCAGAATATATCCACAATAAGGCTCTCTGAATTACTGGTGACCTGCTACCACTGTCTAGAAGACTATCAAGGAACTAATTTTACAACAGCCTCTTAAGGCAGAAATGTTTATTTAAAAAAAAAAAAAGGAAATTAAAAAACAGAATTAAATTATTTTTCCATGACTGTTTAAAGAAGAACACCTAGAAGTTTGAAGTTCTTCTTACCATCCCCAGCCATTAAGTGCAGTTCTTTAGATCCGGAAGAAGCAGATGAAGTTAATTATTTTTCTCCTACTGCTGGCGTTTTTGTGGTAATGCTTTCAGCTGCACAACTATTGTCTGCTCTACGATAGCTTGGAAATTTTAAATTACTTTTGAACCTTGGCCAGCTTCATAACTGATATAATTTGACATTGCTCCATTGACTCTGCAATGTCGACTGTCACTAAAGGCAGAGATGACACATGATTTCTAATGTTTACAAAGGCAAGAAGAGTTCAGCCGTACGAAAAATTTAAATGCTGTGATCTTTAAATGAAGCATGTGAGAATTCTTATTTAATGCCAGGTAAATACCAAGGTAATACCAGGTTAATCAATGCTAACAGAACTGAAACGCTGCTCTAGGAAAATCCTGTGAAAGCCTATCTGGATCCACTAGTGATACCAATAAAAATGTACTCCCACATTATTTTCTGCATGATTCAAAGACGAGAGCTCATAACGTGATATATGCTTCCTAAGAGGAACTGGTCTTGCTATTTAGCTGTTTTCTAGAGACTAGGTAATAATGTAAACAATGGACTCAGACCTCAGTTCTCACAATCTGTTTTTCAATTGCGCATTGTTCATTCTACACTGGATACAAAGTGCAGCAAATTTGGATTGAGAAGTTTGGTTTGATTCTAGATTGTGCCAATCAAGTCATGCAAACCTGAATTTTTTCCTTTTCTGGTAACCAAGGCAGAATGTACACTATAAGAAGCCAGTTTCTGATCTTAGTATTGGAGTGTCAGTCTGAAGAGGTCCCTTGACTTCAAACCCCTGCTCCTCTTTTTTTCTGCCAGTGCTCCATCTGTTCACATGTGCTTTCACTTTATCATTCTGTTTTCTGTTTCATACCTCAGTGCCTCTTTTAATATAGGGCCCGTGCTTGGGCCAGCCTTTCATTTTGTATGTCAAGCATAGAATCACAGAATGGCTTGGGTTGGAAGGAACCTCACAGATCACGCAGTTCCAACCCCCTGCCATGGGCAGGGACACCTTCCACTAGACCAGGTTGCTTAAAGCCCTCTTCAACACTGCCTCTTTATTGAAAGTGCTTCTCAAAACCTATTTATTACACCTTGGTTTTTATGTCATACTTAGGTTTCTTAAATGACATTCTGAATTAATTGAAGATAATTGCAACACTCCTATTGGCTTCCTGAGAGACAGATTTAATTTTCTGCATCTGGATTTGTCAGAGAAAGATTGAATAGTATTTGGGACAGAGACAATTGAATAGATTTCCTGTACCTACGATGGTCAGACTTTTATTTTCTCTATAGTGCTTAACTCTTCTAAGAGGATTTTTCTACTCCTGTTAAATGAAAGCTCAGTCCCTCTGAGATTGGGACTTCAGAGGTAATAACATTTACACTCTTATTCACCCTACTTACTATCAGCAATTTAGCTAAGATCTCTGTGTCAAGAATTGAGTCATGCTAGATTTCCTCTGTGATCAGTAGGTGGAGAGAAGCAGTCTGAGGAGACAGGTGTATTTCTTTACACCAGCCTCTGGATGTGCTGCTGTCTCCAGTGACTGCAGTGGTGTTTGTGCTGACTAGACTCCAAGTTTGGGCAACTCAGATTTCCTCTGAAACCTTAATTCACAGAAAATCAAACAAAGTATTAGATGAACACATATAGATAAGTGAAGCCAATTCAAAATTCCAAGGCCACTTGACTTGCCCCAAGTTTTATCTCCTGAGAAAGGACTATAAATGCTAACCAAGGATTCCCTCATCCTCCTTTTTTTCTGATGCCTTACTGTACACAAATTACACATGTATCCAAGATTGTATCCAAAACCCAAAAGCACCATTTTAATCTAGTAAATAAAAACCAGGAATAACAGAGGGATGCAAACACAATTCTGAAGCAGTTCTACTGTCAGAACATTAACACCTTGAAAGACTGCAGTCTTCATTCTAAATTTCTTGTTAAACTCATATTTTCATCTGTTACAGGGGTCTCTCTGAATAGATGTAGCTTTCTTTTTCTTTTTTTTTTTTTCCTGCATCTATTTAGGTACCCTGGACTTTAAAAGCAATGGCACATTATTTAGGTAGGTAAAGGCAATGGAAGCATGGAAGAAGTGACTACAATACCAAGTTTTTGTAATGCTTTACCCAGTGCCAATCAGAACAAAAAGAAGAAGAGGAAAGAAGCAGGCAATGTGTGTAACAATTAACAAAGAACAATTCCTATTAGCACTTTATATCTCTTTGGACTGTGTTGCTTTCAGCCAGCTGCTTCAGTTTGAAAGTGATGCAGAAAATACTGAAGAAAACTCCTAAAAAGCAGAAAAGAAACCAAGTTTTATGCCACACAAGAGCTGCTTGTATCTTAGTGTATCTTAGGAATGTAATTTTGACAAGATTTATCATAATGAAAAGCTTTCATGGCAATGGCATGGAGGTTCAGCATATTGATATTTTATTGAACTGCTGGTGCAGACGAACCACTATAAATAACCAATCTAATGTGATGACAGCAAGAAGTACAATAGTCCTGCTTCTGTTCAGAGGCAATGTGAACAGATTAAAACTGCAGAGAAGTTCTTTGGAAATCCAATGTTCTTTTTACACGTTGTACTGCACAGGAAATGTCAGACTAATCATGAGTAAGAAATCAGTGACAATTACACTGAAGTGGTGTGTGATGCTTGATCTCTGGCTGTTCCTGTAAAAGCACAAAAGATGCTCAAAGCAATCCCACTGCCAAGCACAAGGTCAAGAATTATCAAAACTGCATAATGGTCACTTGTCCTTTTAATCGTTGCTGCCTTTCTGGAATCTTTCCTGGCTTCATCACCATCGTCATTGTTGTTACTCACCGTCAGTTGGTAAATTCAGCTGTTTTCTAGCCAAGAGTCTGTGAAGTGAGCTGTGGAGGAAGTGCAGTGAAGTTTCAAGATGTGATATGTTTATATGCAAATTATGAGTCATAGTGAGTATGATGGACCCCTTCATACTGTTAAGTGAAGTGACTAATAATTAATTTGTTCAATAAAGCCTTGCCATAGAATGCAAAACCTGGCTGCTCTGTTTTTAGGTCTCCAACAAAACCGCGGGTGCAGCAAAGCAGTAAATCTTGTTCTTGTATTCATTCAGCCTCATCCAGTGAGAATGGGCCCAAGACCAACCAGCGGTTTCCTTTATTTGGGATACCACATCTGTAGATCAGTGTTTGTTAGCCAACAAGTACAGCGTAGTTCTCAGAGAGCCTTTTGGCAAAGCGTTTGGACATCTGACCTGCTTTTCAATACACTGACATCCACTAATCTTCGTCTGTTTCTGTTCAGTACTTTCTACAAGTGACACCAACAGCTGGAAAGAACTTTGTAGCTAAGAAGCCAGGTAAGAGAGAGAGACTCCTTGCACTCCCTTACTGGAGGTACCAGGCTGCTGCCTGAGACAAAATGTTTAGTGTTGCAACTTCTTCTCAAATTTTTGCTGATTAAGTTTTTCCTGTTCTTTTCTTATTTAAATATTGATATATGGGAACCTTTCTAAACTGCTCCTTTTTTTTCTAATGGGTAGCAGACACTGTTTGCGTGGATATGGTCTTATCTCCAAATGATGCCATGTAAGTTCTGCAGGAAGTCTTCTAGATATGTCTAGAAGCTGAAGTTATCTAGTAGAAGTGAGTTTTACAGGCATGTCTGTACCTTGTAAAATAATGTCTTCTTACGCATTAATTTTAGGTAAGTTTTCTTATGGAATATCCCCTTTTTCTTGAGATGTCAGAGGAAGTAAGAAAAACATTATTTATTTTCAAAGTATTTATCATAGTATTTAATAATTCAAGGAATTTTTTCTCTGAAGAATTATGTTTTTTATGATTATATATCACAGCTCTTAGAAAACCAGAAGAAATTCTTGAATAGAAACAAATAATTTTGAAATAGAAAGAGATGTTGATGTTGATTTTTGACATATAGTATGAATTAAGGCCTCTGTTTTCAAGAAGAGAATAAGAAAATTGTGATTTCACCTTCATAAAACTTTTCTAGAGTTCTCTAGGATGTTTGAAACCCACAAACTTGTTAGTTTTGTAGCTTGACAGCTGCAAAAAGCCAGGGACAGAAGTTCTTGGGTTTCTTCATCCTGGGGCGTACCCCTTGTTGTATCCTCCCTGCTGCCCATTCTGGGACTTCAGGGGGCTTGTATTGACAAAGACCCATGAAGCTGCACATGAGAGGAGCCACAACAACAGCACTGCACCCCTGTCACACGGGTCCTGGCATCCAGACCACCCTGCACGTGGGAAAGTAGCATTTGCAAGAAACAATTTGCCACCCTTTCTTCCTAGAGCTGCTTTTTTATGTGTTCTCTGGCCCATCTCATTTTGCACATTTCAATAGACAACTAATGAAGGATTGTGATAAGGTTTCGTGAGGATCCTTTGTAGGAACCTTTATAAATTACAGTCTTTTTCAAGTGTCTTGCCTGTGATGATATGCAGGTGGGGATTTGCTCTCTGTGATTTTTGGCATGCAATGTTATGTGTGCCAGACACATGCTGTGCCCTTAAGCTGGTTGGAGCTCAGTGCTTCTGTATGGATTTAGTTCTCGGGACACTTTTGAGACTCAGCAAAAGGAGATTGCAGTAAATTTGAGCTAACAGTAGTATATTTGGCATAACAGCAACAGAACGATTAGACTGATTGGTTTCTTAGCATAAACTACGCCTAAAATATGCAGCAGCATTTGCCTTTCACAGCACATTTCTGAACTGTAGCTGAAGTTGTTTACTAATAGACAACTTTGGATCATCCTGTAAAGGTTTATCAAGTTTAAGAGGATGGTTTCACCTGCACCAGTTCTGAGTATCTTTGAACTGTTGTTGTCTCATTATATTTTACATACGTCAATAATTGCCATAGCACTTTATAAACTCCATGCATGCAGGAAAGTTACAACTTACACAAGATTTCTCAAACATGTAAAAAAACCTTTTCCAATTTACTCACAGCTCTCTTTGGATAACATCAAGCTAGATGAAGCATGTTTGCAATCTGACTGAAATGTGTGATTGGCAAGCTAAGATCCTGGATGTAAAAATGAAACAATAACTTCAGAATTAGGCTCAGTTTATATTTATATTTGCTGCTCAACCATTTAAAATTAAGCTTGTGAAAAGTTTAGATGCAAAATTACATTCTTAATGGTTTTGGTCGGTGATTGCAGAAGCATGCGTATATGTGTTGATAGAATATTTAAAAATATCTATGGAATGGTACTCAGAATATTTTTGTAACATTGTTGCCCCAAGATTGTTTTCTTCTTCTTCTTTCTTCTTCTGATATTGCTGACTTAGAAGTAGTGGTGAAGAAATATATTACCCTGGAGTGTTGGGAAGAGCAAGTGTTAAGACATGTTAAAACCAGCTAATTTTGTAAAAGAGTGACCCTAACACAGGAAGTTACAAAAGGGTCCACATGGCACCAGTCAATAAGATTAATTTTGTGCACGTAAATACCAATGAAAATTGTTGAATGTCAAGTTGTCCTCTTAATTGAAATGTGTTTGGTTGTGAGAGAGCGACGGGGTGACAGTGACCCAAGTGACTTCTGTTAAGGTTTAAATTTTATCACATTCTTTGCAAACTTGAAATGCATAAGGAGATTAAATAATAAAAATATAAATGTCATAGAAAGCACATGATAATCCAGTGGGTTTGGGCAAGTTTTAGGCTTTTTTTTTTTTCTTCTTCTTCTTCTTAGTATGTGCCTCAATGTGGGGGAAGACAGAGAGATCATCTTTTCTTTCCTACCCTCTGGAGCAAGAAGCATCACTTTTGGTCTGCAGTAAGAAGGCTGCCTCCCACAGGCCCTAAGTAAGCTGTCCTGTGTTCCTGGACTCTGGAAAAGGCACCAGTGCCAAGCAGAGGTACTGGGGATACAGCCTTATGAGCCTGTTTGGTATCTAAATCCACAAAATCAGTTTAAGCGCCAATTTCATTTATGTACTTATGAAAGATACTGAAATTGTTTTTTTGTTGTTTTTTTTTTAATTAAAGGACCTAGTGATTTGGGGCAGAAGCCACAATTAGAAGTAAAAATAATACTTATGTCTTGCACTTTTATACCATGTCTAATTTCTGATCATGTTTACTACTGAATAGTTTATTTTGGGGCATCACATAAATTGAGCAATGCTGTTCCCAGTTGTGTGAGCTTTATGATTTGATACATGCTTTTAATTATAATATTGTTATTTTCCTTTGACCATGCCAGCATAAACCCATGTAAAATTAAATCCAAACCACTTCGGGGGCTGTGAACACAAAGAACATTTCCTCCGTTTTAATTTTGTATTTTATTTGCTTCCCTACCTTGAATTAGTTTGTTTAGTTGATGATTTTGAAAGATAAAGTTATCTTGTTTTTTTGACAACCGTGCTTTGCATCAACAGCTAATATTTATAGTTTTTGAAAAAAAAAACCTAACAAAAAACCCCAAACATGTTATAGATAGGTTGGAATCTTCACAGATTGTTCTAGAAACCTCTTGCACGGTTTTGGTCACCTTCTACTGCTGGACAACACAATATGGCAGATGTCTGACATGTCTAGTTGGTTAACTGGGTCATGTCCTTCTGTGCTCGTGTCCAGAGTGAAGTTAGGTTAGGTTTCAAATTACTTGTTGGCATGTGTTTTGTGGAGATGGCAAAGAGGAGCTTGTGTTTTTCTTGGAGCTTTAGGGAATGAAGGTTTTTTCATCCCAAGTTCTTTAGCCTGTGACACAGTTTCCTCTGTGACATTTATGCCTCCTCTGATGTCCTGTTTCAGAGCTCTATCTGCAGCAGACCACAAAGGAAGAGGTTACTGCAGGAAGAGCTGTCTGAGCTGAATATCTCTAGAACAGGAGAGAAATTCAGGAATGTAGAGAGGCATTGCCTGCCCCACCTGTTTAGAACCTGCCATAAGAGGTTGGGACCTTGCTGCGCTTTAGGACATCTGTACCTGCCAGAATGCACTGCATCCTTGTGGCAGCGAGACATCGTGGGAGTGTAGGACACACAGCTGTCTTCAACTGCATTTCAACAGCTAATTTCCTCAGAGTGAGAGGTGGCTTTTCCTGTACGTGTGTTTTTATACTGTACATAGGTTTGGAGCCTGCGTTCTCCAAACGCGGACACCAACCTGTCTCACTTTACTGCACCCTGAGCCCTTCCTGTCCAAGCAGACTTTGTTGTTTTTATTAGGCTTTTGCTTGAGAAAGGAAACAGGATTATTGGATTGTGCCTTGGCTGTATATAACCATTTTTCACTCTTGTTCCATTATTACAACTGTTTACATTAATTGAATTTTTAATAAAAGCCCAAGCAATTCACACAGCAGGTGCTCTCTGAGGCTACTCACAGTCTGAGGTCATCACAGCTTTCACAGGATATTTTGCATCTTTTTTATTTTTTTCCTGCTGTTCTGTTTTACTTTGTTTTCTACAGGTGCCCAGGAGAGAAATAATTGTGTGTTTTCTTTCTCATTTACTTTGTTTGTGGAGGGACTGTACCCCCTTCTGATCATTCCAGTACTTCTGTGGTCAGTTCCTCTTCAGATCATTGTGGTGAAAGTACCATAATGTGCTTTTCTAACTGCTGGCTCACTGATTGCTTGTTGAAGTGTGTTTTCTGCTTTCTGCTATTCATTCCACCCATAATTCCATTGATTTTTCTAGCTCCCCTTTTTAAATTAGATGCTGACTAATGCAGACTTCTCAAACCTCTTTTCTTCTGCCCTGTGAGACTTTTAGCACTAACTAGTGCAAGAGACTTGACAGGTGGGTTTCCTTTTTTTTGCTTTTTAAGTGGTCCTTCCTACCAGAGCATCACACAATAGCCATTAGACAAAGTGCCATATTCTCTCTTCCCCCTTTTTGGGGTGATGGATAAACAAGAGTGAGGCATAGGCAGGTATCTGGAATTCTCAGAACAAAATACTCTCTAGGGCTCAATACCTTGGCCAGCATTTGGTTCCAGGGGTTTGCACCCTGCTGAGCCCTGTGCGCGTCTCTGGGCTGCAGCACTCCCACGTTTCCTTCTCTGCACAAAGGCTCCCTGATGACCCCTGAAAGTTCACCTTGATTCCTCTAGGGCCTTCAGCTGCTCTGATCTGTGTGTGAGCTTCCTGGCCCTGTATATTGCAGCAAACTAGGGGGTCCCTAAGTTGGCTTTCCCAATACTTACCAGATAGTCACGTTTTGTTACCCCTACAGCAGTTTTAGGAAGCTCAGCGTCGCTGTTTCAGTTTCCTTAATAATTTATATATTTAGCTGTGCTACCTTGTGCCTGGGGATACCATCAGACTCAAAGGATGTGCTTCAGCACTGAAGCTGCCAAACACTGATAGATGGTAGGCAGGCAATATTACAGCACTATCTTGTAACTATCCTGACACCAACAGTATATAATCACTTAATGAAAATAATTATCCTCCTTTAGTAGTCCCTTCACACAGCAGTGAGACCTGAAGATGGCTTTCTCAAGGATGAGGGTGACTTTAAGTCCAAGGCCTTCATTCATTTGCAATTACTTCCACTATTTTTTCTAAAAGAAAAAAAGTTAAATAACCACTAATGAGACTTACGAAGGCTTGGTCTACACACAGTTTTTCTCCTGGCAACAAAAGGTTTTCCTTTTTGGTTTTTTAATCTTCTCCTCCAACTCAATTATTCCTGGTAAAACAATATTTAAATGAAACTGCACTGGTATAAGTCAATTTTCTCCTCATCTTGTAATTAGTCTACAATAATGCTGTGATTGAATCAATACTAAGAGATGTGAAAAAAGCATTTTTCTATGCACAGACAAGCCCTAAAATATATATTTCCCCTAACATTTAGTACCATTGAAGATACTGTTAGTACTTTGAGAATATTAAAGGAAGCTAGATTAATTATTTTATATTTAACATAGTCCTACTGTCTTTCCTTGTATGCCATGAAACAGGCCAGCTGATAATAAAATCCTTCTCTCTCAGCTTTTAAATTACTTTTTTTTCTTTTTCACTTTAAGTTCTGATTACATGAAAAAATTTTGGGTCTTCCAAAACCAAATTCCAGATAATGCCACTCTAAAGGAACTGGCCTTCTTCAGTACTATAAAATAAAAAATATTATTGTAGGAGTAAAAATGAGTGAAATAATTTGAATTTTACAAATATCCTCCAAACTCCCTGTTTCCTGATTAAAAAATATATTTTTTAGTCATGTCTTTACTTAGTGGTCTGTATGCAGACAGAAGGGCTCATGAGAAATACATTTTCTGCTCAGCAATGTTATGCCTGAACTACTTTTTTTGCATTCAGGGAGAATTTGAAAGCTGAGATTATCAGAATTGTGACCTCGGTGCAACACTTTGACAGCAGCAGTTTTTTAACAGAACTGACCATGGACTTAATTTAGTATTTTCTAGTGAATAATTTGGACTCTTTTTGAACAAGCCAATTTGCATTCCTATCTCTTCTCTCAGGATTTCTGCCTCACAGAGCTTTTACCTGATAGATACCGAACATTGTCTTCACAGTGTAAATGTGAGAGTTGACAAGAGTGGGCAATGTTTAGGTGGTCACAGGATGTCTGTACTGAAGGTAGGAAAGGAAGCAGGCTTTTCTGGTCTCTGTGAACACCGTATTCTTGCTCATAAGAACCTTCTTTCCAAGGGATGCTGGCATCTGTCACATAGGTTTAGCACGTTTGGATGCAATGCTAGACATTTGAATATAGTATTATGTATGACCATCCTCATAGCAAATCTGTGCAGAGTTTGGAAATAAATACCTTCTGATACACAACAGAGTAGGCAATTGGATAAGTTGTGTGGAAGGTCGATAGTTTCATGCAGATTCTTTCAAATGTTTTGTTATGATGATTTTTAATGATATGGAGCCTGTATTTCTGTATTTTCTTTGCTTCTAATATGATTGATACTGGTATGGTTTCAGCTGCTGCTTGAGGTGTTACAACCTCAGCTGTATCTTTGCTTTCCATTTCTGTTGAATCAAACAGTTAAAGGGGCCTGTGGTTCAGAAAAAGAATGCACATCCAAAAAGATCTGTAGAGTAGGCAGTTTTAAATAATTTCTTTTCCTTTTTTTTTTTTTAATTACTTTGGTTTTGCTTTTTCAAATGCAGTTTTGTCATGTGCCTGATCTGTGTCCTCATGCTGCACCTCGTGAGCTGATAACTCACCCCTGCACCAGTTCCCCTCCCACACACCTTTGCACTCCAGGTCCTGCATTGCTCCATCTGGCAATGTTCCCTGTAATAAAAATTGATAACTGTCTGACACAAATGAGAAGGGAAAATTAAATTTTAGTGAAGGTGGGTTATTGAATGTGTAATGGTGTCATGAACTTTCAGTCTCTGATGCTGGATTTTTGTACCATATGGGAAAAGCAGCATAGCAACATAACTGCTACTCCTAATTATATAGTATAAATGTCAAGCTTGTTCAAAATTCAAGGATTACACACTGCCAGAAGAAACTCTCTTCTGTAGACTGAAGCTTTTTGGCAACGGGGTCTGAAGGAAGAAGCACTTGCTGTCTGTGATCTCATCAGCTTATTTCTCAAACAGCAGGGTGATGGACAGAAAAAGGAATTTTTACAATGTCTCTGCCAAGGGACAAGATATTTCTTGCTTTCAGCTCTGAAATACTTCCAAGATACAAAATATTTCAACCATATACAATTTAAATATTTAGTTTATATACAATTTAAATATTAAGTTTAGAGAAGTTAACAAGTAGTGATTGGATGTTTAAGCATTAAAAATGGTATAAAGCACATCCAAATTCACAGTTGGGTATAACCAGCTGACTTTTTGGCTGCAGTAATGTAAAAAAAGACATAAATTATTCCCTGAACATTTAGCAAATGGTTGTAAATTATTGCTGGAAAGATCTAGTAGGTATTATTTTTATAATTTTACTATCATTCTTACTGGAAGTAGTAAAACAATACTATACAATGCCTATAGTAAAAGGCTATCCAAGGATCTTATTAGACACAAACTGGTGTGTTAAAAAGGAAATAGTCTTACCTCTATTGCTCTCCAGGGAATTGAAAGTGATGTTTATGCCAGGTATTTGGTAAATGTTTGGCAAAGCTGATCACCTATTAAGTGAGGTCTTGGAAAACTTCAAGAACTGCTTCTTGTAAAAGACATAATAGATGAAAAGCCAGGTAGGTGTTTGTGTCAATCCATATTGATTCTGAACCGCTTTTAAGTTATTCATAATCAACTTAATAATTTCCAAAGTGATAGTTTATCCTGAAAAATCCTATGGATGTATTAAGAAACCTGGTGTTTTTTTAATAAGACTTCAGATCAAAGCATTATAAGATATTTTTAAAGGTTATTTCATGCAGTTATACATTAAAAATTGCCTAAAAAAGCCTTTTGCAGAAAAAACCCTGAGAATTCTAAGGGTCTTAAATAATATTTTTCTTTATATATAAATGATTAAGGAAATTCCTACAGGAATTTTATTTATTACCTAATATGGCTTGATTTAAAACCATATGAGTCAAATTTCTGATTTGACCAAATGGCAGAGAACACACATATGATGCATTTAGGATTGGCAAAGGTTCATCTTGATGAAGAGTGCTGTAAATTATTTTTGATTAAAAAAATCAGCAGAGGAAGTGAAAAATCATTATTACCTGAACAAGAGCAATAAAACATTAATGCTCTGTGTAAAGATTGATGGGTAGTTGAGAAGTTGATTTGTAAAAGTCGCTAGTACCACAGGGCATGATTTTATTAAGAGTATGAAAGAGGCAGAGTAAAAAATGAGCTCATGCTTTAATCAACAGAAATGGAAAATAAACAGTTCAATATCTGTAGGCTTTTTGAATGGAATTTTAGTTTGAAGGTAATTGCCTGTGCAAAAGAATCCTAAGAATTTGACCACTTGAAAACCAACCTCCTCCAAACCTGATTTGTCTGAGGAGCTGATGGGACTTAATAATGGGTGAATATTTATGATAATTTAAATATATATGTGCTGGATTTGAGTGGGATAGAGTTAATTTTCTTCACAGTAGCTACCATGGAGCTGTGTTTTGGATTTGTGTTGAAGGCAGTGTTAATAACACAGGGATGTTTGCATTCCTTACTGAGCCAGGCGAGGGGGCTGGGAGGGCACAAGGAGCTGGGAGGGGACACAGCCAGGACCACTGACCCCAGCTGACCAAAGAGATATCCCACACCATATGGGATCGTGATCAGCATATAAAGCTGGGGGAAGAAGCAGGAAATGGGCATGGTTGGAGTGGTGGCATTTTGTCCTCCCAAGTAATCACCAGGTGTGATGGAGCCCTGCTTTCCTGGGCATGGCTGAACACCTGCCCGCCCTCCCAACACATGGGAAGTGGTGAATTAATTCCTTGTTTTGCTCTGTTTGCACATGGAGCTTTTGCTTTACCTATTAAACCGTCTTTATTCCCTTTACCTAATAAATTGTCTTTATCTCAATCTGTCAGTTTTCTCACTTTTCCAATTCTCTTCCCCATTACACCAGGAGGAAGTGAGCAAGAGGCTGTGTGGTGCTTAATTGCTGGCTGGGGTTAAACCACGACAATAAGGAAATTGATGGAAAATCTGTGCATTTTCTTGCAGCCCTTCTTTTCCTACATGATTTGTCATTTTCATTTATTTATGTGTATTATATGTACTACCTTACAGAAATAAATATATTCATCAACTCCAGAGCGGGATGAGCTCGTACAAACATAGAGAGGAAAATTAGGGCCCCAGATTTGGAAATTGTTGGTTGCTGTGATCATGCTTTCACGTCCAATTCTACACAGGTACCCCATAAATTGTGCTACCTCACTGAGGGTCCTGACCATGCCTGTGTTACACAAACTGATAAGTGCTTGATCTGCCCAGAAAAGACAAAAAAGGCCCAACAATTCCAGTGAAAACAGCTAGCTAATTGTTAGCGATCAGTTGATGGGACCTTCATGGTCTCAGAAAAAGCCATCATATGTTTGACATTAATCGTATTTGACGTCTGAGCTGAAAATTCAAAGCAGAAAGCCCAAGCATCTTACAGGCATAAAATAACTTCTATTTCGAGACATGAGTCACACCAATAAGAAAGTACAGAGATGCTGGTGACTACATGTATTTCTGTGTACTGTTTCTACTGTTAATCTAGAATAGGAAACTTTCTTGATAAAAGTTCATGTACAAAATTATACTCTTGGGAGCTGCCAAATTGACAGTCTTCATACCACTGGCAGAGGTAACATGTGTTTCTTATTCTATCTAGCCAGTATGCCTATATTTAACTGTTCTAAAAGCACTGAAATACAGTGTAAGGAAGATATTTTATCCTCTTGCTCATTTATGGTTTACTGCAAGATGCTGAGTTTTTCTGGGAGCTGAAGGGAGTCTTTAACTTCCACTAATTTTGCTGAAAATTTGGTGTAAATAGTTCACAAGAACGCCTGCCATTCTGTAGAGACAAACTGACTCCTTCACCTCTCCTCAGCTTTTACGGAACACTTCAAGATTATAGAATACATCAATATACCTATCAAACAGAGGCTTTCAAGTATCTAATTGTTTAGTTAACTTCCCTCACAGTAAGCTTATTTCTGTGCCTTTGTGTTTGTTAGATTGGATTTCATCAAGAAGTGTGGGGCTAAATCTAAAAAATTTTCAGTGCCTGGTAGGGAAAAAATAAATCACTAAGCCTTGGAAAAATATCAAATTCAGTTCTCTCTTTGGCCTAAGAACAAGTAGAAATTATCACTCTTTTCTAAGAATGCATGACAAGACTGTCTCTGCCTGTCATATATATGATAATTATATATGACTACTTCAGTTCATACTTCTATATAATTTACAGTTCTTATTAGTGGAGGGGGTTATGTGTCTATATTGAGGGGCATTAATTACTGTAATTTATCTCCCAAAGGTCTTTATATTCAGTATATAACAAGCTTTTACAGTTTGTGAATTATATGCTTCTCTTTCTGAAAAGCTAAGTATTTTAAAAATGTAAAGGTGTAGTAAATGTCTGCCATGTTTATCAGACAGTAAACCAAATAAAAAGAGACTTGAGGGGATGGGTACAGTGTTTTCTTAGATTTAGGAATGCCCTTATGGAATCTAAAAGGTAGAGATATAAGAAAAATATTAGTAGTATTAGCTTTCTCTGAACGCTGTAAATGAAACTTTGTTATAGTGGTTAAAACAGCTACCACATGAGTGTAAAGTTTCCAAACCCTTTAATCAGTAGGGAAAATGTAGAAGAATCTGGGTCAATACAGTGCTCTTGTGTAGTGAAAATATGAACACACAACTCTTTCTTGTTGCTTATAACCATAGTTGTAAGATAGAGACAGTCGCATTGCTGTTGTGAACATGATTGTCTGAAGGTCCAGGGGATAGAGGCCTTGTAGGGAAGGTGCTCTCGGACCTCTCTTCATGGACCTGTACTCAGGTGGACAAAAATGCACAAGGACCCGCACTGTTTAGATTATACCCTGGTGTCTTGTCAGATTAAATAAAACAATGTGAATTGCATATAGGATTAATAATTTCTTCTTCACAGCCTTGCTCACCAGACTTCCAGTTGCAGCACAATGGGGACTCCTCATGTAACCTGCTTGATGGTTCCTCATTCTTCAGTTCCCACCATGCTTGAGTCCAGTCACAATTTTTACTGGGATTTTACTTCCAATTTACAAAATCAATAACATTCAACAGGTGAGTTTAAATGTTCTTCTCATGGAAGGAGTTAAGTAAAACTGTGTTTTTCCTACTTTTAACAATTTTTTCCTAAGAAATCCCACATCTTTAATGATTCTTTTGTCCTTCACTGCTTATCCCTTAGAATGATAGAATCTTTTAGGTTTGAAAAGATCGAGCCCAACCATTAACCCAACACTGCCAAGTCCACCACTAAAGGATGTCTCTAAGTGCCACATCTACCTAGCTTTTAAATACCTCCATAGATGCTGACTCAACCACTTTCCTGGGCAGCCTGTTCTGGTGCCTGTCAACACTTATGGTGAAGAAATTTCTCAAAATATCCAACCTGAACCTCCCCTGGCACAACTTGAGGCCATGTCCTCTGGTTCTATTGCTTGTTACTTGTGTCTTTGTATTCCACTCATAGCAATCAGAGATCTGACTAAATTTTTATATCTCTGTTATTGACGCAGGAGGAGTAGGTAAGAAAGAAAAAGAGAATATAGTATATTATCTGTTCTTTCAAGCAAATGGTGTTACCTGGATGCAACTAAGAGCTATAAGTTGCTGTTTCCTTATGGGACTGGTGGATATCATTACAAAAAGAGATGATGAAGGGTCTATGTATGCTGCCATATAACACAGCTTCCTGACCTGGTTGCTGGTTCTCTGATTGTACACGCTTGTGGATATGTTAATTCACGCCCGCGCTCTCTTCTGGAGGGATCTAATTAGCTCCCTTGGGCTCTGTCTACAACAGCAGTACAGTGCATGTGAGCGGAACAGTCGATCAAAAGGGATGGCGCTGAGGATCCCCATCTCCCTGTCATTTGTGTGGCACCAGTGTTGTGAAGGAAGTCACGGGCTGCTGCCCTCCTGTGATCAGCTGTCCGGGATGTGCTCTGACAGGAAAGCCTGGCTCTCTCTCCTCTCGCACAGGGTTCCGCTATGGTGTGCTCTGCCTCTGATGTGCCTGTAGGAGCAATGGCATGCCAGCACGGCCTCCTCTGTTGCTCCCAATAGAATGATGTTCTAGGGTCACAGGCACATAACGTGGACACCAGGTAGGAGCTGTGCCTGGCACGCCTGGTAGTTTGTGTACACAACTAATCAAGTAGAATGGCGACAGAAGGAACTGAGAGAAGGACCCTACATTTAGTCTGAGGACAGGAAATCACTACCGTGAGTGTGAGACTTTGAACAGTATGCAGAGTTTATCTGTGTTGCTCTAATAAAAGATATGTTCTTTTCCTATAAACTTTACTTCTCTTTGAAAGGAAGGACATCTTTTACGGGATACTGTAAAACTTCCATGCTTCATAGGTAGATCTGAAGATTTATTTTTAAAATCCTACTCTCAAGGTCCCGGGGGTTTTCTGATATCTCTCTGTTTTAGTAGTCAGTCTTTTGCAAAGTCTGGCAATCTTATCTGTGAAGTAATCTTATCTTCTCTCAGCTGGTTTTGCTCACTTAGGAGGCAACTCTTTGCCCATTCAGAAAAGAAAGTGTGTCTTTAAAGGGCAGTACAGGAAACCCCCTGCAGCACACTGAATGGCAAAATAAAGCCCTTTGGTAGTGGTTCTTGCTGAAGGAGTAGCTACTGTGTGCTTGGAATGCAGAACAGTAACTTCCAACACTTACAAAATATACCCCACAAACGGAGGCAATTTATAATTTATGGTGCTAGTGGTGGAAGGACTGTCGTGGTAAAAGTATTGAGAAGGCTGGCTAAGGAAACTTTGACTTAAAACCCATTCTTTTTCAGTGAAAAGCTAACAGTCTGTGATTGTTTGCAGCTCCTGGCTTCTAAATTAAGCTAATCCTGGGTGTGCCACTCCTATATAGTCATGTTATAGTCATGTTATTTACTGTTTGATTCCCTAGAAACATGGCAGTTAGCAAACGACTTACAGAGCTCATCCCTCCCAGGGATGGACACCTGGCTTTGCTAATGCTGAAATGATTGCTTTTTCTCACCTCTTTTATTTTTTTGTGAAACAGTGTGGTGGTGCATCCCCCTGCCCACCGCCCACTAGGCCACAGCATGATCCGAGAATTCTTTAAGGGACCTTAAAAGTAATTCTTGACCAACAGTATGTAGGTCGGGTCTCTACAAACACTAGGGAGAGGACTGGGAAGCAGAGAAATGTGCTGTGCCAGTGTTCATAGTTAATAAAGTTTGTGTCTGACCTGCCCTAAATTGTACACACTTATTACAGCTTTGGAGTCCCCAGATTCTTCAGTGGAAGTTACCTGTCAGCTTCTGAGACAGCAAAACTGGAGTCAGATAGGCTGACTGGGATATGTGGTGGGGCTATACACACACATTTATGTTGGCACAAGCTCGTGAGTGCTGCAGGCATACAGCGCTTTCAGGAGGAAGCATTTTCAGAAACGATGCATCCAGATACCTGGAAATTTAATTTAATTTCTTTTCAGACTTCATCAGGATGAAAAGGACTGGAAGGGTGTCAGGGAAGGCACTCGTAGAGTAGATCGAGATTCTTTTAGGATCATGCTGTTTTCCAAGGAGACGCTTGGATGCTGCACAAGTCCAACACACCTGCTATTCCCTGAACATTAGCAATAATGAATGTCTTTCTATGAAAGCCAAAGAAAGCAGTGTCAGGTAGGACAATAGTACAAAATGTGAGCCTATCTGTCTGTGTGATTAATGGAATGAGCCCCTTTCAGAAAATGAACAGAAGTAAGGAGATAGTTTCAGAGCTTGTGCTCAGTTTAGCTTACACAGAGGTACAGAAAGGCTAAGAATTCACGTAGCTGTTGATGCCACTTGGGAAATATTGATAGAAAGTGCTGGGTGATTGAACAGAAGATCTGAGCCATGTACCTTTTTCCATGAGCTGAAGTAAAAGGCAAAGGACCTTCCAAGTCCAGCCATGTCAAACTCTTTGAAGAGGAATGGGAGGGAAGAATATCAGTAGCAAACAGTGCAATAAAAAATTATGTAGAAAGTATGAGTCACTCAGTTTTCAGAAAGCTAATTTAATTACAGAGAGTAAAATAAAACCATAATTTGCCTGGTCATCCATGAGGAGGCAGATGAGTAATTTTGCAACTGGTCCATGTATCAAATTATATTTATAAATTAATTGTACTCTGAAGCCAGAAGACCCAGACCCACAAAGTTGCCATGACTGTTCAATAATAGCTAACCCTAAAAACTGCTCCCACTCACAAATACAGGAAAATTCCTGAGTGTTTAATCTTATCTTTTTTGAATGATATTGAGATACTTTCCCCAAATACCTCAATGCCTAGCTTTTTCTGGCCCTTTTCAAAAACTGTCTTATTTTGTTTATTGTGATAGAGACCACCAGCAGGATGAAATCAGTGAGTTGTGTCCAATGACAATATTGATAGACCTTGGATCTGAAGCTCTCTTTTGGAATGTAACACGCTCTGGGGGCAAAGAACACACATCCCAGTGCCCTCGAGGCTGAATCACAAGCTCTCTTGTTTTACCTTTCCTTGCTGGGCACAAAACACATTATCAAAACCAAAGTTCTTCATCAACCAAATCTGCGATCCGGAGTCACAGGTGAAATGTTGAATTTATTAGCATGTTTCTCTGGCACATGGTATTGAACAAATATTTCTATGGCTTTAAGGAGACTCTTTAGACTTAGACTATTTTAAAATATTCTATCTTACTTAAAATAAGATATATTTGGCTGCATTTTGGTATCATGTTGTCATCTGTCTCTGAAACTTCCCTAGAAGACTGTAGAGGAAATGTGTTCTCTATGATGCTGTTAATTTGGGTACATGCTGAACAGGGTTTCCAGAATAGCACTGTCACTTACCTGCTGGGATGGCACTGGGGCCTCCCACGCTCGTGTCTGGGGCTTGGAAACTTGCATCTCTCTTAAACATCTCGCTGCACTTTTCCAGTTTCTGGAAAGGGAACATCTATTCATAGTTATGGCACTATCAAATTCTTCCATATTTACCAGTAATAATTGCTCTCTTCAGTGTTTTGCCTTTTGGCCTCCTTAGGAACCAGTAGAAAAGTCTCTAATATGCAGGCGCCATTATTTGCAGTGTGTTTTTTTTT
This sequence comes from Atrichornis clamosus, assembly GCA_013400975.1. Classification (NCBI taxonomy): domain Eukaryota; kingdom Metazoa; phylum Chordata; class Aves; order Passeriformes; family Menuridae; genus Atrichornis; species Atrichornis clamosus. Next base: position 34,408 of record WBMZ01002151.1, on the reverse strand, counting down.
GTCTCTCCTTCTTCATCACTGTTACCTTTTTAAATTCCCTTTTCACACGTTATCTTCAGTCTTTGCTTGTTCTTTTTCTTCTGTTCAATCTTGAATATCATGAACTATTTCCACTGAAAATGTTTCTGGTCTCCTTTCACAATAAGCAACAAACGAGAAGACAGGACTGTTGGGTGCATTTCACCATCCTCAATAGCCCTGTGAAAACCAACACTTGCCTCACAATGACCTCAGTGATCTCTTCTGAAACTGAAGAGTGTGTGTGTGGCTTGAATAAGCAGGTCTGTCTAGAGAAGGCAGAGTTATTGTATTTAATTGGGAGGAAGCAGGGTGGGGATGGGAAAAATGAGAGAATTTTACCTTCAACCTAAATTTAGAGGCATTTTCAATTTCTTTTCTCATTACAAATTTCTTATTTTCTTCCTTCCAGAGACTGCAGTCTCTTCCTGCCTGAAAAGAAAAGCTAATTTGTGAAAGACAAGAGTAAAGTTGGCTTGGAAAGCCTAACTCATCTATGGTAGAGTAAATTGCTTTAAGATACAGCAGTGCTGGATATCTCTTCTTTCTATGATAGTTCATCATGAGAGTACAGGAAAATTTTGATCCAGCCTTGAAGGATGTCTAGTCACTATTATACTGTCTTTTTTCTCTGTGGTAAGAAAAATATGGTTAAATTTTTTTTTTTGAAGGAGAGAGGAAAAAAAAATGTCCCTCTAGAAATCCTGCAGAAGGTGTATGTCATTTTGATGTCTTTTAAGCTCTGGTTTGAAAACTTCTGGTGCTCTCCACAGTAATTACTTCCATTGAGGAAGTGCACACATTCTGCTACTCATGCTAATTACTGATAAGGAAAAGGCAGGAGGGCTCAACCATGAAACGTTTCAGGCACTTGTCTTTCTTTTACTAAGCCAATTGCTGCAAAGTTGGCAGCAGTTAAAAAGAGTGCCTTCTGTAATCATCCTTCCTCTGTGCAATTTTAAAATTTCTTCTCTTCTTTCCATCAAAAAATGAAGGTAGTGGCTCATGTCTTGCCAAAATGGGCTTCCCATGCTACGTATCCTGAGCAGCAGGCAGGCAGCTCGGCAAGAGGCCGTGAAGATGAGCAGAAAAAGGGAAAATTGTCTCATTTCGTCACCTTTGTTACTCACTCTGAAGACTGAGGGAACAAATGTTATAAACATGAGGAAAGGGAAGGAGCAACAGCTTGGCTAGATCATGGTCTTGAACCCTAGACACTCAGTTTGTCATTTTAATTCTGATAGCTAGGATTGCCTGCTCCTCTTCAGTCATGTAATACTTGGCAGCGAGACAGGAAGGAAGGGAGGAATAAATTCCAGCATATTTCCTGCTTCCTAGGTGTCTCTAGCTCTTGTGATAACACTGTAAAGTTTGTAAATGAGATGGGTTAAACCTTAAAGTAGAACAGTAAAAATGGAACTCAAATACTTTTTAATTTTTTGAAAACAGGATTTTTAAATCAGTTTTGTCATTAGGATTTTTAGTATCTGAAAGTAGCAATATTGTCTGCTAAGGGGTAAACACTTAAATTTTTGCAGAAGGCAGCAAGTTCCATATGAGATTGTAGCCATTGTACCAGATACAACAATGCCATGTAAATGTGTTCTTTGTTTAGGAAATGTGTTGTGATACAGCTTCCTGATATTTAAATGAGTTCAACTTCCCTAACTTTACCTGACATTACTTCAGATTTACTTTAACAAAAAGCTAGGCCAAAAAGTGAGGCCAAAAGTAGATAATTTACATCTTGCTGAATGTTAAATTGACATACCTAAAAATATTTTAAAATCTTGGCATTCTTAATATTTGCAGAGCAGAGGCCAAATGTGAAGAATCTTGTCTAGAGTTTACAAGGTTTTAGAATTCATTTGAAAAGAAGACTAAATGTCCCTCTGGGAATGAAACAGTAATTTGTCCTCTTGAGCTGCAGTACCAGAAGTACAAAACTTTTACAGAGATTTTATTAGAATTCAGCATTAACTGGTTGTCCTTTAGACACTTCAAGGTAATTTTAATTTATGATTCTTGATTTTTGCTTGGAAAGTTTGGGTAGGAACAGCTCTCTTCTTGTCTGTTATGACTTTCTTGGTATCTGTATCAGGGGATGAGTAGGTCAAGCCTTTCTAATTTGAAGTCTCATTTGAAGACTAACAAAAAGAATAAGCACCTGATAAAGAGAGACTGCTTTATTTATCACAACCTTTCATATTTTGACAGCTGTACGTATGATCAACATTCATCTGGATACTTAGCTTGTGTTTAATTATTTTTTTTCTCCCAAAACTGACCTTGACAAGGTCTTAAAATTTAAAAAAAAATTTTAATTTAAAAAAAGAAGCATAAGATATAGTGGGAATCTTTGGGAGGTGCTTTGCTTTGTATGCAGACCCATGAACCAGAATGTGTTGCATCTTGTGGAAAAAGTAGTCAGGTGTTACATATTAATAAAAAACCCTAGGCTGACTGGGTGGTCCTTTGGCAGGGGTGGGGAGGCAGAACTATGAACTGCCCACCTCCCTCCTGATGCGTGGTACTTTCAGCTGGAAGCAAGTATTTACCTGCAGCCTTGTGAGTCTCCTGTAGACTGAAAGAAATTCCTTCAGGATTCTGTGTGTGCAGCTCTGTACAGTGCATTCTTTCCTTTCTAACGTCATGCTGATGACCCATCGCCACAGCCCCGGACACCCATTTTCATCTTGTGATCTACAACAACCTGCAAATGTTTTACAGTAGAATATTTGCAGAGCAGAGTGTTGTGCTTGTTTTTTTTCAGTGGATTTTTTTGTGCTTAAGTGTGCTCCTTGTTGTTCAGTCGTCCCCACTGAATTTCACTCTACTGTTTTTAGAAATTTCTACAAATATAACAAGGAAGTATCAAATTCTAAGCCTGACCTCTAGGTTACTGGAATTCCACCTGGTTTGGGATTGTGTGTGTTTAGCTTTTCTTAAATGAGGGAGGCAAGGGGGAGGGCAGTACTCTAGCCCTTGTCATTGTTGGGAAAAATGAAATGTAACCTTACTTCAGAGCAAGGCCCAAGAACTCAGGGTAATAAAATGAAACTAAGAAATTGGCATAAAACGCAAGATGGTGCTTGATCTACTAACCTCTGAGTGTATAGGGAGTTATAACACTGAAATGTACTGCTAAACATACTGTGTTAGGTTAGCAGTGCAAAGAAGAGACCACAGAGTGCCGTACAGCAGATGATATGTATAGAATGATTAAAGAGAAGGTAACGTGGTATTGATCACTGAAAGTGTTGTCCAATAAATCTAACTCCATCTCTCTTAAAGTAAACGGATACATATTAAGGAGAATAAAAATCTAGTGTATAACAGTAACAGACCAAGAAGCAGTAAGCATCATGAGCTGGTGATGGAAGAAAAATCATGTCAGATGAACTTGATTAATATTTTGCAGATTGAATTACAGATGGTTGCAATGGAACAGATGTAATTTGTATGGCTGTCAGATCCTGCTCCTATTTTTACAGATGAAAATTGTGACTGTTGACATCCATCGAGGAGTTTTTGCTGACTGAACTCACAGGGAATAACACATCCCTAGTGTTCCCTGAAGCAATATTTTCTTTGTAAATATCCATTCAAACATTGCTATGCATATTTGCACAGTCAGGTAAATTTGTACATCACAGAAAGTGGATAAATGTATAGATCTGTGGTTCTGGGGAAAGCAGGAAATGAGCTGTGGGTAATATTGCAAGTGTGTTTTGAATAGAAAACAATATGGTCCAAATGTGAAGTTCCAAAAAAGACAGTGTTTTTACTGAGAGGACACGGTGCACTTGAGGAACATGTACCATGTGTTTCATGAGGGTATTCCAGGAGTGATGGACAATATAAACCATGGCGGGGTTTATAGAATACAGAAGGTTCTATATACAGAAGGTTCTTCTATATACAGAAGGTGGCAAAGGCTGGAGGGAGACAAGCCTGTAACCTCATTCATCCTGCAGGAAGTGGCCCTTAGTAGTGATCTTCCCTCAAAGTACTCCCTAATTTTGAAGGGCAATGGCTAGAACACCCCAGAACACAGCTATGGGATGAGTCTGGGAACGGCTCTCAGTCTCACTTCCAGCACTTGCCTGTTCAGCAGCAGGGATGCATCCTGAATCATAGAGTAATCCAAGACAATTTACTGAATGAACTTGTGCCATGTTCACTATTCTGAAGTGTGAGTAGTTTCCCCTTTGCAGTGGGAAGTAAGATCCCCAGACAATGTCTAAACTTCTGATAAAGTACATACTCAGATGATGAATGTGTGAGGTAGTGACAGGGCAGTAATACTGCAGAAATGGATCTGATTAACGTAGAAATATGGGTATTAAAAGAAAAATACTTTATCTAAAACTATTTTTTTTTTAGTGCTAAGGAATACTAGGATTATTTTGAAACTGTTTTGGGTAATGCTGGGAGAGCCATCAGTGTATAAACACAAGTCTTGAAGTAACATTTTGGCTCATTGACTTCCCATGTTGCTGTCTCCAGCCATGGCATAAAGTTCTCTCTACAAAATGGAAACACAAGTGCTGATAAGCTTCAAAGTTATGAAGTTAGTACAAAGAGATAGAATAACTGGAATTTAATAGAGTCTACAGCACAGGGATAGGTTTAAATACACTCAGTGTGCAGTGTGACAAATATTGAGGAAAACGAAGTAGGACCGGAGAGCACATGGTTGTTGCTATATAGCTGGAAGGAGTTACTTGATTGCTATATTACTGCTTACCCTGAGAATATTGCTAATTTGATGTTTACACATCAAAAGGCAATATTTTGGTACACAAGCAATTAAGTGGCAGGAATTTTTCTCTTAGTCATCTCTGTTCTACTCTTGATGTCTTTTTCTCAGTCAGGCACCTGAATTTTCACATCGTAGAGTGATTAGAAAAGCCAAGGTTTAACACAAAAACTCTTTAAGTCAGAGGATTATGCAGCCTTTATTTCTCACTGCTAGATACTTGGGATAAGTAGTGAGCATACAGACCTTCAGAAATGCTAGCTGGGAGGAGAAACAAACATATGCTGTGGGTGAAGGAATTGGAGGGCTAAAGTGGCTTTTGTCAGATGCCTTTCTCTGCTTGTTGTGTAGCTCCCTTTCTCTAGGCTGTTGTTTAGCCTACAAGCCTCAGGGAAACATTGTCACAATCTAAGTTTTTACAGTGCCTTGCTGGTCATGGGAGCCTTACATTACTGAGTATTTGCTTTACTGATGACTCGAATCCTGGTCTCCAGCAATAGCATAAACCTAAGAAGACAGAGGGTTAGCTTCTTCCCAGAGAACAGGGAATCCCAAAGAAAAACTCCTCTGAGCATGCAGCAGTAGCACTGTCAACATAAACCACAAGGGACCACACTATGTCTTATCCATGTGCTATGGCATGTATGGAATATGGAATGCAGCAAAAAACCTACACATAGCATGTCCAGAAACTCAATATTTTCACCCCTGCTCAGGAAAAGCACTCATTGAACTCAGTTGGAACAAAGACAGGGAGAATATGCCATTCTCCAGTGCCCAGGTTGAGAGGAAGTGATAGATGCAGGTGACGGTGAGAATAAATAGCCCCGCTCCACTCAGCTCTGACAACAGAGTTGTTTTCATGCCCCGACCCTGCTTGCAGGACACTAACTGATTGGCAGGTATAGGAATTTGTGCAGTAACTCTGCTTTGTTCCTCTCTAGCTCAGCTCATCCTTTTCTTCATCTAATTTGAAGGGCACCCATAGCAAAGGTTTTGCTGCCTATTGCTGTAATCCCGAGACAGTTTAGTTTAAGGTTTTAAGTCCCTTTAAATATTGCCATCTGCCTTTTTCCCAAGGGAGCCAAAGTTAAAGTATTTTTCAGTGTTAAAAATAGTCAGAGAAGAATTGCAAAGGGGGTTCATGTGGAGCCTGGTTCTAAGTGGCTTCTTCCAGCTGATGTAGCTGCTGACAGCCTGACTCATTGCTGTTCCTTGATACATTTCTCCATCATTATTATGTCTTTCATGAATGAGTCCTTAAATGTCCTTTAAAATGACCAATACAGTTTTGTCATTGTTTGACCAGTCAGAAGATAAGAATATGAGATGCTATATCACAGGGAGCATTTATTTCCAGGCACTTTCATTGTAACAAACTGCTTCTGTAAACTCAGTTTTGAATAATAGCCCTTATAGGAAAAAAAAGGACATCTGTTAAGGCCTTGCACAAAGTGACAGTAATATCAACCTAATGGGCAAAACTTCCAACAGGAGACTATTAACCTTTCCTGAATAAATTGTTATCTTTCCTGAATAAATTAATGTTATGCAGTTTTAACGGAAATCTGGAACAGATGAGAATTAAAGAGAATATAAAAACTAGGTGTTCTGTGTTTTACTCACATTGATATAAAATCCTCCTTTTCAGATGATTGCATGAAGTGAATTGTAGTTTTCTAATTGTCTTTAATACTCTACATCAACTTCACTGTATTGCAGAGCAATGCAATATGCAACTATGACCTTAAGTGATGAGTAAAGGTGTCAGCCATCATCTCTGTGAGATGTATACATTCAGCTGGATCAAGCAATCACCATAAAGACCAGGGAGAAGAGTTAGTTGGGGCCAAGTGGTTTTAGGATTTGTTCCCTATTAGCCCCATCCCATTGTAAATTAACCTTGGATTGTATCTATGCTTTCTGGTTGTGATCTCTAGTAGGTCTGCAGGTTGGGATTGGATGCAGGTGCTTAATTCCTCTCCCAGATTTGCGCCTGGTAAAATCAAGACCACGCCTGGAGATAAGGGAAAGAGGTATAAAGGATCTGGCTGCTCCTATTCTCTTTTCACCTAGATAGGTATCAGCTTGGTTTTTCTTTTTCTTCTTCGCTCTGGAGCAATGCATGTTAATTCAGGCTCTCCTTTTTACTGCTGTATCATACCAAAGTTTCACCTTGTTGCAGCTTCGATATTCTGGTGAGTACTTTTAAATCTTTTAATGACTGTTGAGTGCTTGTCATCTTTTTGGGGTTCCTCTTCAAATGAATTTCAACAGATTTGGAAAAGTTCTACAGAATCTTTGGGTTGACCCTTCTTCATGTGCACTTTCTATGGACAACCTGATGTATCGCACATTAGGTAATTTAAGGAAGTAATTATTTCAGCTATGTGTGTGTATGTAAATGCATTATTATTTCTTGTAAAAAAATGGATAGAAACCATAAGTGTTTTGGTTTGGGTTCTTTTGGTGTTTTTTTTCTTTAATTTAGAAAAGCTGATTCCCCTACAGGAAAAGTGAAGTTACTTTACTTGGCCCTGAAGAAGAGATCCCTGTTTAGGTTGTTTATGTGGTATTATTACTGTAGCTAATAATGTCCCTGGGCTTTCAGTTTCACAAACGAACACTTATGTCTTTTTAAGTAGTTGCCATGGAAATCCTCACAGCATGAAGCTCTTCAGTGAACACCTTATGGCAGATAAATGATGTCTATTGTTTCCCTAAACACATCAGAGAGTAGAGTGAAAGGGGTTTTGTGTGTCTTCAAAGCACAGGCACAAGAACTGATACTTGTTTGTTCTAGTATATGTTTCCTAATCTTACTTCAAATCAGATAAACCATTGTCAGATTCTAGTAGTGTTATTGTGTTATTTGAGAAAGCAACACAGTGAACTGAAGAAATCTCTTTTTAGCTCCTAGTCCCATAAAAGACTTTCAGATTAAGCTTTTTTTTAAAAAAAAAAAACCAAACCAAGAAACTTCTGTATATAAAACTTTTAGGAACACAAATATGGGAGACATTCCTGGCATTTGAATGCTTTCTCTTGCTCTGAGCAGGTGTAATCTTTGTGAGAGCAGGATGAAATTATCGAATAACTATTTTATGTTAATTTTTGTTGTGTTTGCTTGGGTTTTTTGTTTGTTTGGGTTTGGTTTTTTTATTTTGGTGGGAGTTTTTTATGATTGACAAGTTAATTCTTAGTTGAATTTCAAAATAATGAAATGGAAAAGAAGTTATTTAACTGAAATTTTTTTTTGCTTTCCATTGCTATCTTCTCCATGTATCTAGATGCTAATGTCAACATCAGGAAGATGCTCCTTTTCATTAGAATGGGACTAATAATTTCTGGGGTTTTAGTATTTCTGTAAAGACTAAATCAGCTGTCATAAGGGTGTTTAAAGCCCTCAAAATTATATTCTATTATCTTGAATTAGGCATGTTATTAGAGTGAAGTTACAACCTGCAGATTAGCAGTGTCACACTGCAGTGTACCGTGTGTTCAGCAACCTTGATGTGCTGATGCAGTTGCACCATCGTGTCACGCTCTGGCTATAATGCCTGTGTACACAAGAGAGCCAAATTGTTCTCTGTTGCAGTGCTGTGAGATCAGGGTAATTCCATTAGCTACGTATTTACACAAGTACTGCAGAGAATAGCATCTATGCTAATATACAAGGAAATTAATAAGATAGGTTCACCTCAAATTGTTAAGGAAAAAAAATGGAAAATAATATTTTAGTGGCAAAACATACAGGTTTAAAAAAATATTTTCCACTGTTTCTATGTGCCTTGTTTTTAAGCAAGATGAATATTAGTACCTTTCACAAGGAGTATTTTTATTAGTCCTGAAGGAGAAGGAACTTGAAGACGACAGTCCATGTGTTCATACAAACTGTATTTATCTATGTCTAGTTCTCACCACACTGATGTTGATGTCCTGGAAGTAGCATCTGTGGTTAGTTTCGTGCCAGCTCCAGCAAAAGCCCATCTCAAATATGGGTGGAGATGGAGGGTTAAAGCACACAGATGAGCAAGAACAGAAAAGAAGTTTGCTTTGCCAGTTAACAGCTCCCCCCATAGTAGATAAAAGGAGGACTTCATTCTCCTGAGCTTTCAGTCTGTTTCTCCATTCACTGTGTTCCCTTTTAAAATTGAGTCTGTTTAGCTTCCCCTGCCAGACACTCTGGCACAGTTCCTCAGGCACTTAAATATCATTGCGGATTTGGGCTTCTGAGCCTACATCTTATTTCCCTCTGAGGGGGAGGAAGCTTTGCAAGTAGAGTTGATTTTGCTATAGAGGAAATAAATGCCATGAAACCTTTCTATTAGATTAAAACTGATAATAAAGAAGAGCCTTTGTCCCTCCACGAAGAATGTCTGTGAGCTGCACAGCCCCACTGCCTGGGATGCTGTGAAAAGCCTAAATGGGTTTAGTGAGGTTGGCTTCCAACGAAGCCCAGGATAGCACTTCCCTCTTGTATGATCTGCTTTTCCTGTCCTCCAGCAGTATGTATGGAGTGGGTCCAACCCACAGAGAGCACAGATGTAGCTGCTCCATAAAAGCTTCTGAAACATCCTGTGTCTGACATAAACAAAAATGACCTTTAGTATCTCTGCCTCTGACTGCCAGTAATGGGCTAGTCGTGTTACAAACCTCCAAGTACACATGGTATGCTTGGCACAAATTTCACCAGTATGGGCAAGATAAAATTAATTAGGGTGTAAAAATACTCAGAAGACATATATATATGTGTGTGTTTGTGTATAATATGTGTGTGTATATGCAATATAAATTATGCAACTATGCAATGGCATTTGGGGCAATGCAGTACACAGCAAGGCAACATTTGCATTATTGTAGTGTAGCAGCCTGGTTCTCTTAACAAACTGGCATAAATCAGGGCAGCTGCATCTAAAATGACAAAGATGTAAGTAGTGACAAATTGCTTTCAGTGAAGAATTGAGTGTAAATTGCCTAGCTTATATCAAAAAAATGGAAGAAATAGCTTTAGACAGCTGAACATTGTCATCCATATTGGAAAGAGAAGCCGGAGTTGGTTAATTTTCATTTTGAAGTAGAAGTCTGATGGCATATGGCAATCTGATTCCCAGTTCCAGTGCTCATATACAGTTTTTTATCTTGGTTTAAAAGTAAGCCAAATTAGTAGGTTTTGGTAGATAAATAATTAAATGAATTATTGTCCTTTTTTGTAAAGCTTTTACTTGGTTACATTCAGTATTTGCCATTTTCCTCTTGGAGAGAACAACAAGCTCTTCTCTGGGTGGATCTGCCCATTTAATGTTGATTTGTCACTCAGTAATAAAGCATTCGAGGTTTGAACCATGTGGGTTGTTAGTCACCAGCAACAGGAAACAAGCAGTAACTGTTAATATTTTTCTCCAGTTGTCATAAATAAAGCTGATCTATTTGTATTCCAGCAATTTGGTGATAATTCTTTTCCTAATTATGGTGTTTGCATTCTTTTTGTAATGTATGCCAAGATGCTATAGACAGCTCAGGTCACAAATGTCTTCTGGCAAATAATTGCCACTGGAACAATGGCTTTGAAATGACGTATGCTTTGTGTCGGTACTCCTGTTTTAGAGAGTAATATCTGCAACTGTTGGGGGAGTAGGAACTATGCTCTGCCTCACTAGCAACACTGTGGTGCTTCCTGCCTGGCTCAGTCGAGCTGTATCAAGTGGGGATGGAAATGCCTCTGGCAGCAAACCCTGTGACTGGGATGTTCCTGCAGGACATCAAAGATTTGACTTCCTTCTCCTGAGCAGAGGTGGGAGCTGTTCCTGGGGCTTCTGCTGTTGTGAGGCTGTGCTTTTGGGTCAAACAAGGTTATAGATCTCCAGCGGTGATTTTGATGAAGGGAATGAGCTTTGCTGGGCACTTGGAAAGAGTACAGGGCCCTGCGGCTCCTCAGTGAAGGTGGCTTTGTGAGCACCCTGAGAGCAGAGTGTGTGCCAGGGTGGCTTATAAATAACCCTCCAGGAATTTCCTTGTGGTTCAGCTGTGGACAGCTGCACTGTGTGTGCAGTTCTCTGCTCAGCCCAGCAGTTATTGTGGAGCTTATTTGGAGGTGCCCAAATTTCCCTTCTGCATGGAATCCAGGGGCTGCTCTGGAGTCTTCTTGGACAAAGAGATGGTCAACAAAAAGCTAGGTAAGGTACGACGACTGTATTTCAGTATCAAACCCCTGCAGCATTTGGAGACTCTATGCTGTAGTTTTCAAGCTTCAGTTCTACAACTTTGCATGTGTTTAGCTGCTTTACACAATTGAATTGTCAAATTTATTTTCAAACTAAGAAGTGTATGGTTTGAACTTATGGGCAACTTAAACAGAAGTTTGTCTGCTTTGACAGTTTTTAAAGTACTAGCTTTACAAAGTTCATCTACATGCTTTAGCGTTGTCTTCTAAGCAAGCTAGGTTTTTTTTTCTTTAAGAGGAAAAACATTAAAACATGTTTAAATAATATTTTTGCTATAATAGTACAGCAGTGAAAAAGTCCTGTTTTTCTGTGATGTAATAATAAAGATGTACCCAAATTCCTCATTGAAGCTGCAAATGTGCTTATGCTTAGTTTACTTTATCATAGTTATGACATCCTTCTCTGGGACTTAAAAGATTGTATAATGAAGTATTTTTCGATCCCAAATAATTTTGCTTCAATTTCAGTGTGATTTATCTCCCAGATAAATTACAAACCAGGGACAGAATTTTTTATTTAGCACTGTAATGGTCACGTACATGTGCCTATTTAGCCACTCTAAAAATACAAAGCAGTGTTCAAATCTTTCAGTATGTGGTTCTGATGCAACTTGTACTGAATTACCAGACCAAAGATCTTGCAGATATATTTAACCCAGAACAACAGCAATTTAGAAAGAATTGTTCTATGATTTGTAGACCTCAAGTAGAGAAGTTCCCTGCAGAAGGGAATTTCATGTGTGCTTTGGGATAGATTTCCCTAATGACTTCACAGTTTAAGGGCTTAGTTTTGGAATACAAACTGAATTTGTCTGTGTGTGTAAACATCACCCTGGCTATAAAGCTTCAATCAAAATTTCAGTGACATTAAAAGGAAGAGTTTTTATGAACTTCCACACTTTCTGGACAATCACTGAAAATATTACTGACTGGATCCAACTAAAGATCTTTCTGTACCAGACAGTACTAAGATCTGTAGGTCAGGTATTTACTCTCAGCTGAAGGGTAGATGTTTAATTTGTCTTCTTCATTATTACTTTAAAACCAACAATTTTCCTTTGGGTCCAACCAGGTGTTTCTCTGTGTATTTTGATGTTGAAGAGTAGTTCTACAAGTACTTGTGTATTGAATCAGAAACAGACCAGGAGGTGATGACCTTTATGAGTCTGAAGTGTTCATTCAGGTGCACTCTGGATTACTAACTGAGAATAAACTAAACAAAAAACTCCAAAGCCTTGAGATGTCTCCATTATGAACACGAGCTGGTTACGTAGGAATTTGTTAAATAGCTTAAATAATTTTTCTTCCTTTACTTATATGCAACAATGCTGGGAGGGTTTCTCTGCATCTTTTCTGTTAGGTGTGACTGGAGAGCTGCAATCAGTACAATTAATGTTTTTAACAACAGACTGAAATTATTTATCTTCATGCAGTATGACAAGATTGGTTTACAGGTGTGAGTAAATGTTGTGTGGGTCTGAAGGAAAACTTTACTACAACACTCCTGATTTTACCAGTTTACTGATTCACCTAATCTAGTTTTATTCCTCTGGTAGGGTTTGTTACTTCAAATAAACAAGCAAGATCTAAAAGTAGAGCAAGAATGGAGGAAGAAGGGTTGTTCTATTGACTTTTACAAGCTGTCAGTTTATGTATTGTGAGCTCAAATGTAGTTAGCATTAGAAAATCATCTTGTCTTAGCTGTTCTGTGGAGTTTTTTGGTTTGCTGTTTTTCAATTGGACAATCTTGTGCTCTTCTGTTGATCTTGGATTTGTTTACAACGTGATCTGTGAGGGTCACTCTTTTCACTTGTTGCCTCATAACATGTTTTGCATGAACCTGCTTTTTGTAGGTCTTTTTACAAGATTACAGAAAGTGCTGGTGAAAACTGAAGCTTTATTTGCTGTACCAGGATTATTTAATTTTTAAGTTACTTCAAGCAATACTATTTGTTTTGAATGGGTGCTGATGTATAGTATAACCTTGCTAACCAACTTATTTTTAAGTGTCCAAATATGAGACCATAATAAGGAGAAATGAAGTGAGACATGTCCATTTATTTCTATAATTCATGTAAGTCAGCATAGTTCAAAATAAGAACATATCCATCAGGTACCCCATCAGGTCAAGCCTGCCTAGCCTACTGGCAATAGGAGACACTAATTACTTTAAATATTTTGATCTATATTGTTAATTTACATAAACTGAAAGACTGACTGTAAGTTGCTTGCTCAATTTGAAGTATTGCAATAATGCTTATATCACACTCTATATCATTTGAATGCTGTAAATATAAATCAAAATATATCTATAGCTAAAAAGGAATGGTTTAGCTTTCTCTTTACAAAGCTTACCTGTGATCTCATTGGGATGAAACATTTTAAAGGCACTAAAAAACCCCAGTGACTCTTGCTGCTTTAATCAACAACTGGCAGGATGGGGCTGCATCACCCTTTCCCATTTGAAGTGAAGGGGAAGACTCCTGCTGACTTCTAGGATAGGTGAGATTCCTTCTGCCTTGGAATAACTCTGTGGATGCTTGCAGGTAGACTCAAACTCCATTGTGTGCATTTCTAAGTTTTCAAGTCAGCACAAGTCTGTGATTCTGGACAATGCTGCATGTGTTTAACAGGAATAATTTACAAACTATGGTGCAGGTATAGCTTTGCATCTGTGTAGGTTTTATTGTAATACTACTCAGAATATATGTTTGTATTAAGGTTTTACTTTTGAGTCTTGGAGAAGCACTGAGCAGCAGATGAACTGTCTATGCAATACCATGCTAATAAGGTTAGCACAATCATGCCAAAATATATCAAGTTTACTAAGTATCATATGTCCTAATATCTGTATCATTCAGATAGAAAATGAGCATCCAAATTAGGGTGCAGGTGTCCCTTGTGCCGAAAGAACTGTAAAGAAAAACAGTCACGTAGATGTGTAAGTCATATGAGGAGTGGTTGGCGTTGTTTAGCCTGGAAAAAAGGAGGCTCAGTTGAAACCTTTTTGTGCTCCACAGCTGCCTGAAAGGAGGTCGCAGTGAGGTGGGGGTCAGCCTCTTCTTCCAGGCAACCCGTGACAGGATGAGAGGAAATGGCCTCAGGCTGTGCTAGGGGAGAATCAGGTTGGACTTTAGGAAGAATTTCTTCACCGAAAGCCTTGCTAAGCATTGGAATGGGCTGCCCAGGAGTCATCATCCCTGGGGGTGTTCAAGACGTGCCTGGATGTGGCACTCAGTGCCTAACTGACAAGGTGGTGGTCGGTCAAAGGCTGGACTTGATGATCTTGGAGGTCTTTTTGAACCTCAACGATTGAGATTCTGTAGGACTTGATTTTGTCAGGTGTTTCATGGACATGCACGAACAAGTACAATATCAAAAGGAGTGCATTAGGGTACTCTGCAAACAACATGCCCAACTAAGCCTTGGCCACTGACCTTAGCCTGAAATGCTTCTTTATATGGCAAGGTTAGCATTGGAGTCTCCAGACCTCGATCCCAACAGCTTTGGTGCTGAAGTCTCTCCGGAGCTGACTGCACACACACAGAGCCCCCAACAGCTAAGAGGACTCCAGGAACAAAACTTGCATGTGGCCAACTTCTCATAAAAAGAGGAGCATGGGTGCATCTAATTATAAGTGTACCATTGTTGGGGCAGTTTACAGCAGATATAATATGGAGGAAAACACCTGCAAAGGATTCACTGTGACTGATCAGGAGCCCTCTGCACTTACTTAAGACTTGGGAAAAGAGAAGTTGCAGGCTTCTGAATCACAGTGGTTAAGCCCCTTGGAAGGAGTAAATGACAAGTTCGCTCTGGTTACAAATAACCACTGAATTAAAGGAGAGGGGGTGGGGGGAATGGAATGGGATACAAAACAACTGAAGTGATTCTCAAAAGAGACACTAGAAGACAATATTCTCTTCTGCTGGTACCTGGTAGTTAAGTGTTTTTATAAATTGTCTCATTCAGGTGTGATCCTGATTCTTTGGCATACTTGTGGTACTTAAAACCTCTTGTCTAGTTTTTGGAAGACAGCAGTTTCTCAACAGAAATTAATTGAGGAATTGCTCAATCCTGGTTTTTGATCACAGGCTGTGGCAAAACTGTGTGTGATGGAGCTTTGGCTTAATGCTCCTCGTCTGATTCTTGCCATGATTAGGGGCACCTAGGATGGGTCTCACATAAACTTAGGTGTTCAAGCACAAGTTATTATAAAAGGACTTAAGCACAAATATCATTTGAGTGGAGCCTTAATTTTATATCATGGGAAGTATTTAATCTGGAGGTGCCTTAATTTTTATTATGAAAGTTCCACAGTGCTCAGTGTCTCTGAGTGGATGAAGAGCTGGTTATTCTGGATGTTGTTCTGTATGTTGCTGTGTTTTACTCATCATTCAGTGTGAAATATTTCTGCGATTACTCTGTAACTGCTGGACTAAAAATATAACATTTTGGTACCCTAGATCCCTCAATCATAGATGTTCACTCAAGTAGTCAATTCTGCAGACACATAAACACACCAATACCAATGGTAATCAGAAATACGACTCCCTTGTTCAAATGGAATGTTATAACTCCTTTTTGTGTGTGATAGCTCACACCTACAATAGCCTTAGCGGCTTGGTTCAAATTTTCAAATTAGGTCCCCTGTTATTAGGAGTGTATAGCAAAGTTTTGCTGTATGCTTTGCTAGAAAAGCTACTGATGTTAAATATAAATTATAGATTGAAGCCAAGCCATCTCAGTCTTTCTCATCAGAAGAATGTACACTTGAATAAAACATGTATGACATCTCAGTTTATTGAGCTTTGTAGGTGATAGATTAAATAAATATTTTTCTGAACTTAATTAGAATTCAAAAAAAAATCAAGAAATGCTAACTTTTGCTTTCTCAAATATATAATTGATAATACCTATAGATATCCAAGCAACCTGTTTTCTGATGTTAACTATGTGAAGAACAACTAAATAAAACCAAAACCCTAACCAAACAAAAACCCTTCTGGAGAGTTCCTGGAATAAAAGCAGCAGAAGGTGATTTAACATTTATTATTTCTGCAAGAAACCTCACTGTTCAAAAGGAAGCAGCAGTTAAGAGAAACTGATTATAATAATTTTCCTATTCTCTTATCCCCTCACACGCTTCTTAAGGCTACTTGGACTTGAGAATTCTGCTGCACAGGAACACCCCCTGACCCAGGTGCCCCTGTGCTAGTCCTCTTGCAGCGCTGCGCTCTCTAGAGTGTAGTGCGCACACGGCATCCAGCACGGCACGTGTGGTGTCCTGCTGATCACTGAGATTGGCACTGCATTGCTGGGTCTGGTAAACTGGGAATAAGCTGCCCCTGTAGCAAGCACAGTGATCATCTAACTAATGCCTGCTGCTGTTGCAGGTGCTGCTTCACCTTTTACTGAGGCACCTTCCTCTCTTTCACAAGGCACTGAGATTCTCCTGCAGTGCAGCAGATAGGGCCTTTAAAAAAACAAAACAAACTTTTAGCCAAAGATCTCAGAGGAGCTGTGAACTACTGCCAATTAAAGCTTCCTTACTGGGAGCCAGGCTGGGTAGGTAGTGTTGTACTAATTTATTACAAATGACAAAACTGATACAAAGAAATGAAGATGGATACCTAAGTATTATAACAGTATCTGCCCCATCTCCTTTTCTACCCCTTGTGGCAGAGATTTACACTTGAAAACTCTCTGATTTCTTCTAGATAGTATCATATGTATTGTTAGATAAGTAATCCTGCTACTTGGGTCTGTTTTCATTACCTTCCAGATAAGACCAAACAGAATATTAGATCTTAAAAACAATTACCAATTGTAAATTTTGCTGAAACTTAAACTACTTGGGGAAAAAGTTTTAACTGGGCACGGCACTTGACTCCACTTAATTCAGTGTAATAATTGTGTTAGAGTATTCAAATTTCCAGGCATTCTGACTAAGAGATCACTAAGGTAAGACAGTTAAAACTTGATTATCATCAAAGGCAACTGACACAGGAGCTAGGTATAAGGCTGCTTGCGTTTTGGATCCTGAGTGATGCAGAGAGCAAGACAGTCTTCTGCTCTTTTCCAGCAGTACCTGGAAGAATGGAAAGAGAGATGGTCCAATGTGTATGGAGGGGAACCACACACTCAAACCAACATTGATGCTATTGAAAAGGAGTGGGTGGGCACTTGATCAGCTTTTGCCATGCTTCATATCTTCCTTTTCATTCCTTCTGGAAGCTGTTTTCACTGTCGGTTTCCTTTATGTATATCCCATGTGTCAATATTATGAAACAGCTGGATGAATTCTACTCCAAGAAGAGAGCTGTGTTCTTAACCTGAACCCCAAATCTTCCTGCATTGATGTTAAGCCTGGTCTGATGCTTAGAGGATCTTCTGTGAGTGCCAATTGGTGGACTCATGCCTTCTATCTTTATGTATGATCTTTTGCATGCTGCATTTTCTTGGTAGTGCTTATCTTTTTTTTAAATTTTTTTTTTATTTTCCCCTGCTTTAATCATAAGAGGTGAACTAGAATGAATGCCTGGCTTTTCCTCCTGAAAACACTTTTGCCCTGAGAAATAACAGAGGTTATTGCAAATCCTGCATTCACAGATGCTGTATTTCTGCACCAGTGATGCCCAAGATGGTGTGGACTGAATACATGGAATTTATGTTGCTGGAAGCTGAGAAATCAGCATTGGACCACTGTTCATCTCTACTCACGTAGACTGGGCACGGACAAGCAGGCTGTCCCCAGCAGACAGAGTCAGGGTTTTACCATCCATGGCAACAGTCGATGCACCCTCCTGAAAGAAAAGAAAAGAAAGCTTTTAATTTTCCATGTCCTGCCCCCAGCAGAAAGAAGATGCTGCAAGTAAGGGTGAAAATCATTCCCACTGAAAGAGCATCTCAAACCTGCCCTGCTTCATGAGGCCTAGTTAAATATTCAGTTGATCTTTCCTGTCTAACAGTATTAGCATCATAAAAACATGCTTCATTGTTCCCCATCACAAAGCAGCAACCCGTTGCCTGACTCTTGGGGTACACTGTTACCAACCTAACCTAGCAGCCTGCAAGTTGGTACAGCTCCAGAGAATACAGAGATCATCTTCCGGAGTAGTTCAAGCTCCTCTTCCACTTTTCTGATTCCTGATATCTGTTTAAATCTTGAAAAGATGACTGAAACTGCTAGTAAGATTCCATCCACATTGGAATGGACTAGTTATTTTGTCAAGCAGAGGAGACAGGTTCTTGCCAGTCACAAGGCCTTCATTCTATAGGCTGATGTAAGCTGCAGTGCAAACAAATATCTTTCAAGATCATTATCTCTGATTAGTTTTTTATATTTCCTGTGAATTTCAACAGAACAGGAACTAACAGAAATATCTGCCTCCTGAGCTAGCCTGACTTGTATAAACAAAAACTAGCTTTTCTTTGGTTTTTTTTCCCTTGGGTTGCAAACATTTTCTAGAAGCAAGTTGAATGAAGGACATCTGGATCATCTATGACTGTGATTTAGTACAAACAGATTTTCAGACTTTTTTTAGCTTACTCAATTAAAGTTTGACTTCAGTATGAGGACAAATGTTTCAAGGCAGAACGAATAGGTGATGTTGCTTTATCACGGAGGCATTCTGACACACTTACAGGATATACTCATTGTAGGGTGTATTAAAATCCCCAACAAGGATGGATGCCAGTGCCTTTGTCATCAACATAGAAGATGAGGAAAAAATGCTATTTTTATGGTGACAGTACTTTACAGTTATTTTTCATTTCAGTTTAAAGCTGAAGGGTGGTGCCTGTTGGTGATCTTTCCTATGAGAAGGAAGGTAGTCATTCCAGTTTCTGTTGCTAGAAGGTTTTACTACTGTTCAGCCCAAACTGAAACATGAACTCATCAGTTAACAAGTGTGAATTGACACATACCAGCTGCCATATCCAGATATCCGAATTCCTTTTACTTTTCTCAGTTATTCCTGGTCCATAAGCTTTAAACTTAAGAAAAAAAAAAAATTAAAAAGGGAAGAAAAGTAATGGTTTCACCCAAGTGACCAAAGTGTCCATATTCATCTTCCAACAGCATTTAAAACATTCTATTTTTACAGGAGAATATTCATAGAAGATGACGTTATTTTTACAGACATTAAAATTCACACTATGTTTGGTATTCTCATATTGATTCCTACTGATAAAAAGGGAACTGATCACACCTGCCACTCCTTATGCTCCTCTGCATCCTCGCTTATCTATTCCTTCTGCCTCCTCCCACTCTCAGTTTTGCATCTATATGCTTCCTGCTTCTCTTCTTGGAACAGGCACTTCCTCCTCATGAACTCTGGGCCCTGTCAAGAGCCTGTTGAAGTAGAAAAGTTTCTTCCATTAACATTAAAAAAGCTGCAGACAGCACTTAATCTTTCTCATTTTCTGCCCTTTCTGTGTTCTTTCTGATAGTCCCACACTCTGTCACTTTGCTGTCATAGACATTGGATTCTGCAGAGTGTGACTCCCAAGTAATTCAGGGGAAGAATATGTTTTGTAAACATCATGCATACAGCACAGATACCAAATGTTGACAGCTTCATTTACACCCAAACTAGATTGTGTTTGACTGAACTGCGAAGTGCAATGTTTTAGGGCAGCCCAGGCTCTCTGGTGCTGTCCAGTTTTCCTTGTTTCTACTATGTGAATTGAGGGGGAGAAAAAAAGTATATTTACACACCCATATTAGACTTGGGCCATGAATGCTGCTCAAACACAAAAAGAAGCTGAACACATTTGAGTAGTATTTGCATCATGCTGGTGCTTCTGATTTGGGAAATATGGGGTGAGGGGCAGGGGAATGGAGTGAAGGAGCGGTTTTAATCCCAAAGCAATGAATGGAAATAAGGTTCAGGTTGATTCTGATTCTATAAATGGAAATAATGAGCTAGGAAGTCCCTGCTCTAGGCTGGTCAAATCAATGGACCAAAGAGAAGTACTTCTGAAGGGCAGGGCAGAATAAGACTGAGTTCTTCTGTCTGACTTCTGTCTAACTATCTCTGCTGACTATATATTGTTCCCAGACCTGTCTGGATTCACTTGGTCTGAACAGAAGGCACCTATTATTTGTACCTTTAAAAATATCCCTCTCTTTTCAGGGAAATTAGACCTCCCTTACCTCTGTTTCAAAGTTATCTCCAAACATACTCAAGGATTTCTTCTGTTTTATTTCATCACGATGATCATTTAGCCAGCTTGGGAAGGAAAATGGCTCCATAACAGAAATGGAATTGAGTGGGAAAGGTGTTTCTTTCAGGAGTTCATCTGTAAGCGAGACAGAGGGCTATCAGTGATGCTTGCTTCCCTTGGTCTTTGCAAACATTTTACTTGAGGGATCAATTTACAGATTGATTTTGTCAGAAGTCAATTGTGACAGTAAGCAGTGCTATGGTCATTATCGGGACTTCTTGAGACTCTAAGATGCAAATGTGTGTCTTTATGGAGTGGCTTCTTCAAAGATGTTAGAACAGTTCAAACAGTATGCAATAGATTACCTAGTTTTTGCTGGCATATTCCTCATTCTCTTTCAGTCCGGCTTTTGCATTGGTAAAATATGGTGTATCATCTCTGAGCCTTTGCTGATATCACATCCCCTTATAGGTGGACTTGGGCCTGTAGAACCAGTTTACTCTACGTCTCTTACATAGTTAGTATTGGCTTTTATGTTTCTTCTACCCTATGTGTTTTTAAATACATTGACCACAGTGAAGCAAACAGATCAGTACAACCTAAAATTTCATAAATATATTTTTTGTGGTGTTCTTGGAGTTGTAGCTGGATATAATTTCCAGTAATTCTCCTTCATAAATGATTTGATTTAAAATAGCTGGAAGACTAAATGCAGTATCAGTATAGCTGGCACAATTCAAGATTCGTGCTGCATGTTGCTGGTATATGAAAAGAGCCTTAGTGATTTACCAGCTCACAGTGAAGTGCAGAGACAGAGGAAACGCCTTGGTGTTTCTAAGTAGTTTGTTCTGAGATGCCATGGGGGAACACCCATAGAGTAATTTCAAGCTGTAATGCCAACTAGATGCTGGAAAAATTCCTTAGACGGTTTTCTCCCAAATGTATTGTGGTAACGAACTTGCAGCCAAATTTTAGTGCTAGTAATAGAACAGGTCTTTTTAAAGTATTAGTGTATTCATTATGTAGTGTTCTTTTGGTTCTGTTCTAACGCTGAATTTCACTGCTCTGCGGTGTTTTGAATGCATCAGTTCAGTTTCTCATTAAAGGCCCTTTCGTACACAGTCTTTGAACAACGTGTGAGGTCAGTGCATCCAAGGGACAGCAGTGTACTGAAGATGCTGTTGCTGTTTATGGGATCCCAGTAAGCAGTGAGCACAGCCATCTCCAGATAATCTGGGTGGGATGTGATAACCCTTGTGTTGTCCAAACAGTTTTTGCTATTCAAATTTCTTCTCCATTATACTGGGAGGTTTGACCAGATGACCCATTGTGGTCCCTTCCAGCCTCGCCCATGGTGTGATTCTGTAATATTAAAATAATTGGGAGTAGTCAACATATTTTTTTCAGATAATTTCTTTTGGCAATGTCTGTTCCAGGAAATTCTGAAAGTAATCTGAAGAAATCTGCAGCAGCAGCAGATTTTTTTTTTGTTGTTTGAAAGCTCCTTTCTTCAGGATTTTCCCTTTTTTTTAAAAGTTTCCTACTTTTACATTATTTAACTCAAATATTTAAAACAAACAACTCTAGAGGAACTAAGCAGCACCACAAGGAAAAAAGAAGTCTTTAAATTTATTTTTATCTGGGCTTGCAAACATTAACAAGATCTAGTCTTGAACATTCTGTATATTTTTTGATAACACTAACATCCAGTGTTAAGGATATTGGTGATTTATTTTTCACACTGCAATATGACTGGTTGGGGTTTTTTTTCTTTTTCACAGGTTCATCAAACATACTTTGGAGGTAATTAGGAACACATGCACTTTGTCCTTAAATTAGGAATATGTACAACTGAAGCTGCATTGGAAAGTTAGTTTCTTTACTAGGTAGTGATACAAAATAAAATATTGATATATATTCACACACAGCAGAGGAGGAAAAGAAAAGAAAACTTATCAGAAAATTTATCAGAAGGTACTTAGTGCAAGTAGTATTCCGAAAGATATTAAAATATTTTGTTCTATTAATAGTATAAATCTTTCTCAGTTGTTTTTGTTTGTTTGCTTTATTTTGCTATCAGAATAAAACTCAGTACTCTTGAATTTTGAAAAGTTTCTTGTAGCTTTGGAGTACAAGAAAGTTACCCATTGGTAGGGCTTTCTACTAAAATGCACGTCCTAATTGAGACAGGTGTGGGGGGTTTAGTGGTGTTTGTTTGCTTTTTTAAAAAAAGAAAACATATAGCACCTGGTAGGATAAGAGACAAATACTGAGATGCCATGAATATCCTGCTCAACTCAGGGAATATTTATTCTCCACAGGTTAAGAATTTCAGCATCAAGCTGACAAGTAAGTTCAGACATTATATGCTGGAGTGGACAGCAAAAAGCCAAGTCTCAGGATGGGCACGGTGGTGTTTTAGGCAAGCAGTAACAATAAATGTTCCCCATGAGTTGCCAGGAATTTGGGGTACCAAATAGCCAAAGTACTGGCTTATGTTTTGACCAAGAAGCAACACAAATCTAACAATGAGAAGTAGTTACAAATGTCTAAGTTTGTAGCTTAACTTCTGTCTCTTATTCTCCATAAACATAATTTTGTTAGTTCTCCTCTCTCTAGTGATCTCAGACTGCAGCTGCCCTGATCAGCTGGGATGACACACAGCACCATACAGTGGCCTGTGCACACTCGGGGCCCGTGTAAATGTAATACATCCTGCACTGACTGTGGAGCACTGTCCTTTCTTGCTTGTCATACGCAGGCACTACCTAACAGTTTCATTTCCTTTCAAGTAAAGGTGGACTTTTCTTTATTTGGACTTTGAGTTCCTGAATTCAAGAGCTTTGTTTGGACTCTTGTCTTAACAGCAAGCCCTGGCCTGTGATGGGGTTTTGGCTTAATATAACTTTTGATGTTAATGACACTTGCCCAGTGACAACATAATGGCCTTTGAAAACTGTGTCTGCATGAAATTCACCTTTTAGTGTGTTCCAGTGTGATGACTTGATTACCTGTCACTGCAGAACAAATGAGAGAGCACCGTGGTGATGAGGTACATGACGTATGTGTGACATTATAAATAGATTACTTGACTGAGTCCTTATTTAACCCCGATGCTCATCCCCCTTGCATGATGCTAAGAGCTGCAGGTGTCCTAGTGCTTGTGAACTGGAGCTAACAAGCTACAATGAAGAGGATCCAATCTCTTGCAGTTCCACACATATTGGAGTTGAAGCCTGGTGCTTCTAAAGGAACTGAGTGTTTCTAATCAGGCTAATGGCTTATATTTAGATAATGTTACATATATTTCTGTTTAGCCTGTACATTTGCTTTCAACAGTATCTCAGGAAGCGCAAGCCTGTGTTTCTGGAGTTCTGTTCCAGCAATACTGTGAGACAAGGAGACAACATGTTTAATGAGGGTAAAGGTAAAAATATGCCAGCAAAATGCAAGAAAACAGCACTTCTAAGTTAGTCAGCTAAAAGTCTTGTAAAGGTTTTTCCAAGTAATATAATACTAAGTGGAACATCAAATCTAGTATTTTCTTACATGTTCAGGACATCCATCTAAATAGTTCAATACTGAAGTCCATTTTTGTAGATCATTACTATTAAAAATTTATATCACAGCAACGTGTTCTTTATGGGTTTTATAGCTCTTTTCAGGTTTTAATTAGAGCGTGATGGTATCGTGTTAAGCTAAAAAATACATTGTGTTTACTGAATCGGTTTGCAAATATTTTAGAAAGGAAATTACAGGTTTTAGAGCAAGTTGACTTCAGCTGAACAACAGAAACTGTACTGAGATTGAGAATATTAAGCTGGGCAAAAAAGGAGAGAACAGCTTGCAAGAAAACAGCAAGTTGAAAGTACAGATAGTTACAGCCTCAACAGAGACCATCTAAGGAAGAGTCTGAGCTTGCTGGGAGTACTGTGCTCCTGATAGCAATAAAGAGAACAGGTAAAAGAGACACAGACCTACCAGGTATATGTGGCTGTATTTGCCTACCCAAACCTCACATGTTACACGGAAGGAACCCCCTTCCCTACCCCAGTAATGTCCCTAAGCTTTCTTGTCAAGAAGTCAGACCATCTCATTCTCTTGAGTGTTTCTTGAGCCCTACTGTACTCAAGCTCTTCCCATAACTCTCATTTCTTCAAGATTTGTGCAAAGGAAAAGAGCAATAAAGCACATGAAATATATTGAAATAAGGTGAACCGATTACATGTTGGCTTTATGAAAAACTATTTTTCAATGATGTGCCATCTTTCACTTCTAGACAGCAAATTCTGGATGGAACAAGGTTCAAATCCTTAAATCCCCTTATATGTTGTTACTAATTATGAAAGCCCCACCATCCTAAGGCAGTGTTCTGCCTCAGAAACAGTCTGTCTCTACATGCTGTGGCCCCATCTCCACGCAAGGTTGTGAGACAGTCTATTACAAATGGTGTCTCCCTCTAGAGAAGCAGAAGTCATCGTTATTCAAAGTGGAGCCATTGAAGCCTCTTTGCTTTTTCATCCTTTAACTGAGCATAAAATGGTCCAGACTAGGGATAAAGAGCACATGAATTATTTTTAAATTATGTATTAATTTATTTCTCTAGACTTTCTAATCATAATTTCCATCTTTTCAATACTATATCATAATGAATATTTCCACTATGAGAGTTTTGCAGCTTTCCACATTTAATTGCCAATGCCTGCAGTAATACATACCCTGGGATGTTTTTCCCATATGTGCTTACCTATTTCTGTGAAAAAAATCTACTTTATTCTCCATGTTAACAGAAATGTCAAGGAAAGGAGTAGGACTTTAATACCTCTGCAAATAAAACCTGTGAAATGAGGGACATTTTTTCAGACATCTGGGTTAGAAAAAACAAGTAGTTACCTTATTCCATACAAAAATCCAGAGTGAAAGCATTGACAGTGACTGATTACTTTGTGGGTTGTTGGTTCATTTCACTGTTGTAGAGTATAGATGTAGAAACATTTAGTTGAAAATCCAGCACTCACTTGGTGCAATCATACATTTCCCTGTGTAACTGTACTTGTTTTTGTAGCATGCCCTGAGAATTGGCATGACTGCTAATTTATGGCTTGTCCCTGTAATTATTTCTAGGCACATTTTTCTTTGTGTCATTAAATCTATGGTGGAAACTGAACAAAATTTTCTTTTCCTAATTGAAACTAAGAAGTTTGATGAGGAAAGCCTTGAAAAATATTTTTGTAATAAAGAAATATAGCCTTTTCAAAAGGAGATGTAATCAGACAGAAGGAAAGGAATAAATTAGAAGAAAAATTTTCAATATTTAGGCCATAAATCTTTTTAAAGGTTTTTCATGATCTAGCTGTGTTATCGTAATTAGGAATGACGAATTGTATTGAGAAATACTGTCCACTTTTCCAATCATAAAATCAGGAATCTTCATTTTGATTCTGAAGCTGCCTTTTATAACTGAGGGCATTTCATTAATCCTCTTTATGTGTAACGTCGGTTTCCATAGAAAAGGAATAGGATATTTCATTATAACAAGTGTTACAGGGAGACCTCACTACATTTGTGAGACAAGGATTTGTAGAATGTGTGTGAGCTATTACTTCTAAATAACCTTAGAAACACTGGTGAAAATGGCAGGCTGACTCCATTAGTGAGTTTTTTGTTTCAGATGTTGCTGTCTGGGGAGCATTTAAGAGCATAAGGAAGAAAGAAGCTACTTTATTAGAACGTACCTGCTGTGAAACTGCTGAGCTTTATAGCTCCTAAATTTTTAATTTTTTTTTTTTCACAAAAGTCTGAACAGAAAGGAAAACAACTTTATAGGACATTTCTTCCAATCTCCCTGATCGGTGTATTATATATATTATGCACTAAAGGTCAGCAGTGGCTTGGTTCACATGGTGAAGCATTAGGAGAGCTCTCAGAGCCTACAGCTTATGTTCTGCCTCTCTATGAGGAGGCTCAGTTGAAAATATTGAGGGAGAAGCAGATTTCTTACTGAAGACTTTCTTGGGGTGGTTTTTTTTTTTTGGTGTTATCTTTAGCAGTTCTGGGCTCTAGGAGCCTAAAGAACTTTTTGGCTCCAGAGAATGTGCAGCTTGCAGTCCTGGGTTTTGGATGATACATTGTAGTTTGGGATAAAAAAGCTCACTAGAAGTTTTCACATGGAAAACTATAGCAGCCATACTCCAGACATTGTAATTGTACTTTACTTCTGCATTAAATATTGCTGACTTAGGCTGGTCTGTCTGAGTTCATTTTCAGCATGAGCTCCATAGTCACTGGAGACTGGTGTGGAGTGGAAAGTATTTAAACATGAGGGGACAGGAAATAGATGAAGTCAGGGAGAAGTAGCATGCTTATATGAATTGGAGGGTTATGTTATATGATTCTATTCCCTTCTTCCACCTACATACCCTTTGCAGTTTACGTGGACTTTAGCAGAGATATAAACATGTCTTCCAAGTTACTTAAAGGATCTGTGTATGACAGGATAGAGATAAATAGTGTATTTATATGGGCATCTTTGCCAGAAGAGAGCAATAAGGATGATATGGAAAAGGAGAAGATTCAAGTTGCTGATAAAAGTTACAGAGATGGTATTTTGGAGAACTGTACAATTATGATGGGTCTAGACTTTAAAATGGTTAACCCTCTGTATTAGTTTGAATGCTGTTCTGTCCTGGAGATCTCCTGGTGGCTGTTTGCAAAATAAATGCCCAGAGGATTAGTTCTTAATATCTCAATGCTCATATGCTGTTTCTTTTAATACAAGTACTCAGAGCAGAAAGTGCCATATTATAGAAGGAATGATCTATTTAGATATGTTGGAAGTCCTCAAGGATGAGAGAAAAGATAATCAAATAGTCAATCTTCTAAACAGATATATAGCAAATAAAATAGTCAATCTTCTAAACAGATATATAGCAAATAAAACTTATTTTCAAAATCAGCATTATTATTTAAAAAAACAACCCCCAGTTGAGAGTATTTTTAGAATAATTTCAGTGTACTTAAAACAGGAAGGCACAAATATTTATACGGTTATTTTTAGTTCAAAAGTATGGCCTTGTATTTGCTCTACTGCTAATGAAGACAGAGTATCTTCCTCCCTGTTTTTAGTTTTCTGAGGTAGTTTTAATTGAAGCAATATTGCCTACCAACCAGTTAACTGAAAATAAGAAAAAGCTGAAGAACAAAGATCTGCTGTTTCTACACGTCAGTGGAACAAGACAGAACAGCAAATACTGTCTACAGAGGTTGCACTGGATTAGTTAGAGAGGGCAACATGACAGTTCAGAAGCTGATTTTTATAGTGCTGAGCTCACCCTTGTAACTGGTTTAACAGGACTACTGAGACCACAACCCATTTACAGAGCATGCCCTAGGCTCTACGGTATCCCTGCTCCACTGACCGAAGAAAGTACCTAATTTCTCATACTCATTCAATTCCTTAGGTATTTGCTCTGAATCACAAGCATCAAACTGTGCTGTATTCTAACCAAATTCTCTAAGTCCAGATTGTAAATTACCTTAGATATACCGAGAATCAATGAAAGTATTGCCAGTGAAGTCACTACAGGACTGGTTTTTCTATTATATATCTCTTTGTTCACTGACAATAAAGCTCTTATGGGAAATAAAATTTCAGTGGTAATCAGAAGTAGATTAATTTGGATAAAAAGTTAACGTTCTACCTATACCATTAACCTTCATGGAGTTCATTTTAAAGCAAGCCTAACCAACGAAAAGCTTTTCTTGCACTTTTTTTTCCCATCAAAATTCCCTTAAAAGAAGCCTGGATTATTTCAGGCACGGCAGGATAAGCTTTTGAGCTTCTGGTTACTTCTGCAAAGAATATTCAGCCATCACTGTTTATTATAACTGAGGTGTCTCTGTCTGACCTGTCTCTTGTCCTCTTGACTAGAGAATTGGGATAAAATAGATACATGGAGAGAATCTTGCTTACAGGCTGATTCAACTGAAAGTACCAAAAGTCTTTTTGATAACTGTGATTTCTCATGTCAAAAAATATGTAAAGTCACCCAAACCAACCCACCTTGAGTGTTCCATGTATAGACTATATCCTATATATATTTCATTCACTCTTTTTGATAGAAAAAAGGAGAGTGTTCTCAAACTTTATTTCTACACATCGAATAAAAGAATCTAGTAACGGAATACAAAACAGTTCCAGGGAAGATGCATCAAGGAAGGATTGCATGTAATATATATTTCTGATTGTATTTCTCCTTATGGTACTTGAGTCCCTCTTCTGCTGTCTTTTCATATATTCTGATTGCCCTGCTTTCAGAGGGACCTCCCCTGTTATTGGCTAAACCAGAAACCAAAAATAAATCAAGAAAATGTCTGGATTTAGGTTTGGGGATTTTTTATGCTGTGTTTTCTTTTTTTTTTTTAAAAGCCATTGGAGCTTGATTGATTCCATTTATAGCTTTGCTCTATGAGTGAGTTGCAATCAAGGATTTCTTTCAAGACGTTTTTCTTCAATTTTATTCCATTTCTCTCTAAGAAGGTGAGGCTCTAGTTCAGACTTATTTAGAGAGAAATCTGAGAGTGCTTCAGCTGGCACTTTTAAACTCAGGGTGTTCTGGATTTTCAGAGGCAAAATTGAAAAGAAAGGTTGAAACTGTCCTTGGCACAGGCCAGCTCAAATACTATTAAGATATGTATTGAGTGAAAGATCATGAGCAACTGGTGCTAGCTTGTCATATGTTACAAGCATCACAAAGTTGCTGAACACTATTTCTTAAAAAAAAAAAAGCGGCTGCTGAGGGAATAAACCCAAAGCATTATTTTTCTGTCAGTTGGGTATGTCTCCAGCTTGCTTCTATCTCAGTCAAACTTTGTTTGATTTTTTTTTTCTTTTTTTAAAATGCTGTCAGTCTCACAGAGGAGCTGTAAGGTAAAACTTCTGTAATTAAAAATGTGGGGTATTTTCCTCACGTATACGATATCAATGAGATGTTGAGCAACTTATTGTCCATGAAACCTGAAAATTGGAAAAAGGGAGCTGTTTCCCAGGGTGAGAACCTGCCAGGTAACTTTGTTGACTGCCTTTGGCTTACAGCAAGAGTTAAGACAAGAGAATTTAAAATATTTGTTGTTTTGACATAGCAGCAAATCCAAGAGGAAAATTCATTCTACTCTGAGAATGATTTATTGAGCTATGAACAAAATAACTACATTTACTTGCATTCTTTTTATTTGGTCTTGAAAAAATTTCTTTTTAGCTTGCATGATAGTCTCTCATGCTTTTTGCCTTTGTACAATTTTTTAAATAAATTACAAGGAAAGAGATTCTGTACTGGATTTATCAATAACAGTTTTTCAGAACTCTTAAAAAAAAGGTATCAGGATGTATCATAGCTTCTGATTGATTGTCAGGTTTGTTTTTTAGCTCTAATCTTCTGCAAAAATATTAACAATATAAATCTTTAATGTTATATTGTTTCTGCACTGATATAATTAATTTGTTACTGACGTATAAACTCTTAGCCTGGTGAGGGACACTTATTGGAAATCACTCTATTGAATAAAGAGAGTATGTGTGGTATATTTTTTTTATTACAGCAGCATCTAGAGGCTTCATCTGAAATTATATTTCCTCTGCTAAAAACTGTATGAACACACAGTGAGGCAGTATCTGCCCTACCTAGCCCTTCCATTCTCTGTGCAAAAAAAACCCCAAACAAAACAAATCACCAACACCTGAATATAGGTGACATGCTAGATTAAAATAAACATATTGATGGTGCATAAAAATAAAAGTAAAATCTTGGAGACAACATTTTGTTTATAAGAAACAGAGAGCTCTTTTCTGAGAAGTGCATTCCCTAGTCAGTCAAAGAACCAATGCCAAAAGCTGGTTCAGCTGCAAAGTTTTCCAGGCACAGTGTCTGACTGTTTTACCATTTCCTAATTGCAAGGCTTTAAGCTTGTTGTCCCACACGGAGGACTCTTCAGTGAATTTTTCATTTTGGGGACAGTGTTTTACCTCTTAACTATTTTTAAGAACTGTGATGTTCATGCAAAAACCAGCTTTACCCAATTTTAGGATTTGAGAAAGAACTTTGTACTGTTGTTGATTGAGATGGCAGATGGTGACCTTTTTATGGTGACTATCAAGCTGAGAAATGGGATAGATGTGGAAATAATGTTTCACTAGAACTTTTGTTTCTCAGAGTAATTCACAAAAATCATCTTAAGATATTCAGAAATTAATGTGGAGATTAAGGACAGGTGGTTCCAAAAACTTCTTAGAGAAGGAAACTAAAATGTATCTTGTGACAAGAGCTGTGGAATTTAAGTTATGGATGTGACTGGAGGATGAGATTCAAGTCAGTCATGGAGCTGTAAGAGTAGCAGAGCTGGTATTACAGCTGTGTGCACATGCAGTGCACCTAAGCCGTACATTTCTTGGTTGGTGCAGGATGTCCGTCAGTCAGTTGTCTGCACAGATGAGACGGATTTGAAAGAACAAGCCTAGCTGAGCAATGGGATCGACTGAACTGGTTAGCATTTGGCTAACTGGTGTAGGAACTCTCCAGGTGGGAACCTCAGGCTCTCCTGATGATCCCACAGGCAGCTTCTATTCTTATGATGATTTTTCATGTGTTAAATAAGAACCTGGCAATGTCATGGAGACCTTTCCGGCAGTTCTTGCAGCAGAACTGACCAGGCTGCACCTAACCAAACCACTTCCAAACAGTCCAAAGGAACCGCTCCTGCAGGTGCAGAAAAGGTTGCATAATGTAGTCTTTCGTACATAGTTAATACGAGGGTCTTATTTTGGGCATAGTTGATTTTAATCAGTAGCAATGGATCATGTACATGCTGGGTGCTCTTGTAAAGCTGTGGGCCAGCAGGACTGCAAGACTTTTGGAAAAAAGTTTCCCATTGAAAGTGCTGTTGCATTATCCTTCCCAATGAGACTTTTGTTGCCATGCAGAAAGTAACGATCGTATTTGAGAGATCCAATTCATAAAGCCAAAACTAAGAAGTTGGTTTTCTTGAAGAGTCTCTGTTCTATGTCTCTTTTCAACAGACTCAAGTGGAGTTAGAATTGGAGTATCTGTTCCAGCATGGAAGTTTCAATCACTATCCACAAATAGAGGCAAAATAAAAAATTGGGCAAGACAGCATGGAAATAAAATGTTGAATGGATCAGACCCTACAGGAACTAAAAGCATCTGGCTTCCTCTAGGTTTCCCAAGAGTAGATGACAGTGTATAGTTATAGGTAGAGTACAAGTAGGTACAGAGTGTATCAATTCAACTCTCAAAATCTATTTATGGGCAGTAAGAAGTGAAATTTTGTTAGTATAAGACTTGAAAGGCATGGAAGGATAGAGATACTAGCATTTCCTACTAGTATAGTTACTTGAGAGGTGGTTGTGATGGCATCACATGAACAACCAAGATGCCGTTGGTAATCACGTATATGGAATTTCCTTGTGATTGGGGTAATAAAAGGAATTACTTCCCAAAGTAACTTTAATTTACATAACCAGAAAGAAAAATACTTATTTTACGTGGTGAGAATCATTGTTATTTGATCAGAAATTGTTCTGATTCTGAAATTAATTTGCATTACCTGGGTTTGGTTTTCCAGTTTTATATTGCCTTGAATTGAAAAACCTGGAATAATGAACATTTAAACACAAGTTAAAAAGTCATGTTCTGCAGGTTAACAAAGACTAGGCAGTAATAAAGGCCATTAAGTTTTATGCTGAGAAGGGATATGCCAGATCCTCAGCTACTATCACATGTATGCAACAGGACTATACCTATTTTACTGGCAGAGCATTTGTCTGAAAGTCCTACAAGATTAATGTCAGTAAATGCTTCCTTTGTTCACCTTTAGCAACCACTTAACAAACTGATTAGCTAATGACATTCACGTTTCCTAGAAAGTAGCTTTCTACAAAATTTGCCACAGTCCTGATTATTTGTAAATAATATCAATTAAAAGAATTTAGATTAAAGCAAGAGTGAAAGAAACGCCAAGGCTTTACTGAGTTAACCTAGCATTAATCAGTGTTAATTTTTCACTCAATTCTTTTTGCAATTAACAGCAGTGTTCTTTTACTGGTTCAAAAAAGTGTCTGTGAAAGACTTGATTTCTTTTTTTTTTTTTTAAATCTGATTTGATGAGTTTGAGGTATACAAGAGATGATTAAAAATGTATAAAGCAGTAATTAACGTCTTAAAACTCTATGTAAAATGCAGCAGACTGACAAAGATCTAAAATATAACTTTAATTTTTTTTTAATTTACAAAGAAAAAAGCTTACTCATGAATTATTGGTATAAGTTGAGTGCCGAGATCTTCACAGTGAAACCATTTTTCAAAGAGGACATTAGATGATTCTCCAACATAGTATCTGATGAAGTAAACACATTAGTCAATCCTTTCATTAACTAAACTGATCAGGTAGTTTCAGTCTTTTGAAGAAAATAGCTACTTTATGTTGTCTAAGAGGGAGCTATTCTCAAGGCTGGTGAACTTTATTCTCAGGAATGGTTATTTATGAAAGCTTTCTGTTTCTCTGGTTAGGTGACTTGGTGGGTGGTGTGCTCAAACTTCTACGGAGGGCCTTTTAGTTCTGTTGATCAGTCACAGATGAGTCACCGAATTCCTTTAGCAAACTTTCTAGATTTCATCCTGGAAAATGATTGGTGCCATCATCTCTTGGGACCAATGACTTTAACCTTGGATATAGTTACTACAAAACCAACTGGACCCAAATACCATTTCCAGTAACTGCTTCCATGCAGTTATGAGACAAATGCTCATATTGGAGAGAGTTAGCTTGATTAATGCCCAGGCATGGGCTGAGAAGAAAACGAGGTGGCTTGTTGTGAAAAATAGATGATTTTCAGATGCATAGATTTGTGAAGTGTTTAGCTCGCCCCTTTGAAGAGGAACTTAGTGCTTATGTCTTAACAAATAAATAAGTTGTGAGGACAATAGGTCAAGGATGATGTAGTCTGTGGAATGGAAAACATAAAATTTACATTCAGATTTTAAAAAGACTGCATGCACTGGCAAGGAATGATGCTCCAGTACTGTCACTCATATTGTCATTGGTTTTATAAAGGTACCATGTGTCTTTTGGGTTAAAGTTATTGGAATCTGTGTCTGAAGAAAAAAACAAGGCTTATGCAGTTATCCTGTGCATATTTGTATGTTCATGTCGGTCTTATGTATCTATACACACATTTTCCAGAAATTTTCTAAGAGCTCCTTGACTCCTCAAGCTTTGCAAAAACAGGGTACACTTAAGAGAGTAACATTATCTATGCCTCCAATATGGAAAAAGCTGTTCTATGAGCACAAATTTTGAACACAGACCATCTACAGAGAAGGTAAATGCTACAGATGTCTTGTTTGGTAAAAAGAAACTATCCAACAATATGACAAACATAAAACTTAGGTGGTTTTGTACTTTTTTGCCATAGAATTAAGATTATCTAAATCATTTTCTTATAGCACCAGACATGTAATCATTACTTAGGCTGAAACACTGGGGCAGGATACTTATTCTTCACTTGTACAGTAATCAGCATGCTGGGGGCTCTGATTTATGATTAAGACTTGTAAGCATGATAGATAATAGAACAGTAATACAGTATTAGACCCTGATAGCATACTTCAAAGTGCATCATGACTTCCTCTTGTACACTCTTTGCTGCAGGTGGCTGGTAGTGAAAAGAGTATGAGAACATTAGAGGTTCTGGTAGTAAATTCCCCTCTCTCCCAGGAGCACACAGAGGGAATGCAGGTTCAAAGGCATGACAAGATTGCTCACTTCCAAAACTTCAGTTGTCTTTTTTAATATCAGTGTGAAAACAAGGGCAGTAAAAACCACTAAGGGATTTATTTTCAGGCACCTGATTAGATATTTTGAATTGAGGATATGTTAATTTCCACCTGCAAACCATAAGGTAGCTTTTAGTTTAGTTTCTCCACATGAGCATGCCTATATTGGAGTGCAAATCTCTAGATCAGCCTGGGATCCCTAAGAAGGCATTCAGCATTTCTCTATCTCATACCATTCACAGATGTCACATGGTAGGTTGTTTTACTTAAAGTTACCTAAAGCTACTTATGTTCCTTTATTACATTTATAGTAAAATTTGTTCTAGCTCAAAGTATCTTTTAAATACACAATCTACAGACGTGTAATGAAAGGAAAAAAAGGGACAA